>CM035435.1:8772909-8872909 GCA_020310875.1 Ceratopteris richardii | reverse complement strand
TCCTCTCCCCGCCTCTTCCCTCGCCAACCTCTCTCTTCAATTTCAGGCCTATGAAGGGCAATCATCTAAACAAATAATACAACATTTGGAAAGGATAAGTTGCTGATCTTTGAGGTGATAAGAAGGTCTCCAACAGCAATGAATAAAGGAGTTGGCCGGAATCTTTTGTGCAGGGACACATGGAGCAAAAAGGCAACAAATTCAAGGTCCTAAGCTATTATCTTTCCGGATTTCTCTTACAGGTGGGCGAAAGAGAGGTCCAAGTTTCAGATGATCAGAAGTTACTCCTGAGGGTCATTACAACACCACGGGCCACACATCATGAGATCTCAATTTTCATGCAAAATTCACACTAAAGGTGTAAATGGTAAATGTAAAAGCAAGAAAAAATAACTGTTGTCGCCAACCTTTCAAGACGACTGCCTATTTTCGGGGATCAAATTCAAGACTGGTGGCATATTTGATCTACCCCTCCAATTTTGGGCAATCAATCGGAGCATGATCAGTGGACGTGAGGAATCGGCAAGGATCTCTTGACCTATTGGAGCCTATAAAAGCAATGGACTTGTGATCATTTGTGATATATTCAGATACACACATATACTTACATGCATATAGGGGTCCGCTCTTCGCACTCTGTGGCTACAAGCCTACTGTAGGAAGTCACTCTGTGGTGCGGATACAGAGTGTGGGCTTCCTAGTGGAGGGCTAATAGCACTATAGTGTGAAGAGAGTGGCCTGGCTTTGTCTTTCAGTGTGAGTCAGTGGTATTTTTATGCTCTTTTCCTTATAGCGATTCTTCAACTTTGTATTGATCAGTGCTAATCTGCATCTAGCTGTGTCCATTGTACGGATTGGATGAATCCCTTGTATTGATGTTGTTTAGTTCAGGAGTGGCATGTTAGCGCAGAGCATGAACTGTTGAGCATCTCTTTAGCCTATGTTGTAATCATCTCATTCGAACTAAGGAGTAGATGGTCTTACATTATTGTCATTTTGTCATTAATATTTTCTTGAGTATTCACAACTCTGTGCAATCATTGATATCGGCCTACTCACAGAAGTGTTAAAGGGTATATTTCCCTAAGGAGAACCTCCCTTGAGTAGGTGAAGTACTGGAATGCTTGCTGGATGCTCCTATTAAAAGTAGATACCCCAATACCTCCTCTACACACATAAATCAAGAGTCATATGCAATCGCATAGAACATACAAACGTTTACTACATATAAATTACTTATCTTTGTATAGCAGGATATGAGCTCCGAACCGATTTCCTTCAGTGCATGCTTCTCTGTCCAGCATCCGCATCCTCAATGTTGCATACGCACTCCATATTGCCCACGGCTTTATGTCGGTCGATATTTATACGAGGGTAAGTCATTCTTCTTCATCAGATACTTATTGGTATTCATGAGAATCTTAGCGTCAACAGCTGCTAGCCCCCCTTCTATCATGTGTGATGAGTTTTTGTATGAAGTGCGCACGTGTTCTCCTGCCCTCATCTATGTGGCCCCTTTAAGGGCCCATCTCTGTCAGCGTCTTTCCCCGAAAGAGAGAGCAGCATCTATCCCCGTCCGAAAAAACCAGCGCCTGATTTCTTCTATTAGAAATAAAAAACTAATCGCTCCACGTAGTGCCACGCTTCTATTTTTATTAACATGCTTTTAGTTTTATGCATTGTATTGTTTACAAAAATAGATTTGAACCTCACGAATACATACACATTTGTTTGTACACATAGACTTCACCATATTCATTGATTTTCATGTATATAAATGCACACACATTTGCCACACATATGGATGGATATTCACTTTTTATATTAACACACATGCACACCATGCATCGTCACTTGATACATACATTTGTTCCTCTTTTTGAATGCACATACATCGTTTCGCATGCCCACAGAGTCACATACCCACTATTAGCACAATAAAGGCATGTGGAGATATTCACACCATAAGTGTGTGTTTACCATAACATCATATCCTTTTTGCAGACACAAATAATATGCAATGAGGAACCAACACACCAAGTTCTCATCACATGACCCACGAAAAGTCATTTCAACCATGGATGATCGGAAATAATATAGTTTAGGGAACGAATAACCACACATAGATAAAGACACAAAATATTGTACCGTATATTATTATGCAGTGAGTAAGGTAATCAAGGAAAGAAGTCACCAATTTCAAATTTATTGATGCCCTTCATATGATTGAATCCCTTCAGTCATCATTGGTTTCTCGTCGTCTTTTCAAATAAGCATCTTCAAGTAAATTTGCTAGTTTGAATTTCAAATCACGACCACAATGTTCCAGACGCAATGCAAGCATTGGTTTCTCCTAATTCCGAACCAATAATGAGATATATGATTCACATGGAATATGAGATTCAGGATGGTTTTCTTTATCCATGACATCACCTCCCCCTCAAGCGAGGAGTTCCATGAGGAGCGGTCATGTTCTCCGGTCCCGACTTCATTGGATTTCTCTTATGGAATTTTTGAACCTTGCTTGTTGCTCTCTGAAGGTTTTCTGTAGGTTCCCTATTATGATCTCTGATGTCATATCCTTTCCATTGAATAAGGTACTCTAATTTTCCTTGGGATATTCTCAAATCTAGGACATGTTCCACTTCAAATTCGTCATGATCATCAATCTCGATAGGTGGTGAAGGACTAGCTCTCTCTCCCGTCAATCGTGAAATTTGATATGATTCCAATATGGACACATGGAAAACTCGATGTATTCCCATGGTACTTGGTAGCTGGAGCTTGAAGGTGACTGTATTAATCTTGACCAAGACGGTAAATGGACCAAATCTTTGATGATCTAACTTTGCAAAAGGACCTGAAGTTTGCAAATTGTTTATGAGTATCCATACTTTATACCCAATTTGATGCAATGGATTCCGGACATGATGTTGAACTGCATAGTACTTATATTGTTCTTAAGCTTTATGGATCTCTTCCTTGAGTTGTTTGTGAATGTCCATGAGGTACTCGGCCTTGTCTTTGGGAGCTAGGTTCTTGACATGATTTGAGAGTTGTATATCCATCCTTGGACGTTGCTCATAGTTTGCAAAAAAGGGAGTTAGCTTAGTAGATGCATGAACACTATTGTTATAGGCAAACTCTACAAAGGGTAACAACTCAAACCAATTATTTTGCTGATAGTTGCTAGTGCAACGGAGATATTTCTCTAGGACTTGATTCACCCGTTCTGTTTGTCCATCAGTCTATGGATGATTTGCTATAGATAGTTTAAGTTGAACACCAAGGAGCTTGCAAAGACTATTCCAAAAGCTGGATATGAACTGCGGATCTCCATCACTAACAATATTATCAGAAAATCCATGGAGCCTATGTATCTGAGAAAAAGTCTAGTAGTGGCTACACCTATGCTTGCTTTTGTAGTTGGAATGAAATGTGACATCTTTGTAAATCTATCCACAATAACAAGAATGGCATCATACTTCTCTGACTCTAGTAGATGTGAGATAAACTCCATAGACAATGAAGCCCATGGCCTTTCTCGAATAGGTAAAGGTTTCAAGAGGCCATGAGGTTTATGTTAGGGTACCTTAGGTTTATCGCAAGTGTCACATGTTCGGATATATTCTTTGACTTCATTCCATATCTTAGGTCACCAAAAATCCCTTGATAAGAGTTCTATTGTTTTATTCACTCCAAACTGTCCTACTACAAGGATTGGAAGGTCTTAGTGGAATCAGGATGAACTAGAATTGGAGCAGTAGTGAATTCTGATTTCAAGGTTTGAAAGGTTGTTTTTGCTTCTTCGATCCATGAGAATTTGAAGTTCCATGTAAGCTTCCTAAGAGGGGTCACTATCTTGGAGTAATCTCTGATGAATATCCTATAGAAATTGGCAAACCCTAGAAAACATTGTACATCTTGAATGCACGAAGGTGGTTATCAATCAAGGATTGTCTCAATCTTCTTAGGGTCCAAAGCTATGCTACGATGGATAGCCTATATTAAATTCATTAATCCTGCTTTTGTACATATAGCAGGTAAACATAACAATGTCGCTGATATGCTTTCAAAAGCAAAATTTGACAATGATATTGAAGCATTAAATAATCATATTAATTTAATAAATTATGAAACATCTACCTATGTGTATGAGAGATTTAGAGAATGTGATTATGAAGGAGAGTGGCGAGATATAGGAAACTATCTGAGTTCATTTCAGCCTTCCCCAAGCTGGTCTTCAAATCGATTCCGGAACATCAGGAAGAAGTTTTTCAACTTCTTCTTGAAAGATGGATATCTTTGGAGACATGCTAGAGGAAAGGTTCGAAACCCTCAAAGAGTACTAGGTTTGAAGGTTTTTCAAGTGCAAGTTATGCATGAGATGCACGAAAGCCTTTGGGCTGGTCATAAAGGCTTTGTAGCTACATATGAGAAGATTAGGGAAAGCTACTGGTGGCCGAGGATGTATGTAACTGTTAAAGAACTTGTGAACACTTGTAGTACGTGCCAGTTACACTCCTCTGTCAAGCATAGAGATCCCCTTCACCCGACCTATCCACCTTGTATTCATTACAAGTGAGTAGTTGACCTTGTGACCATGCCTAAAAGCAATGATGGCATGAGATATATTGTTCTTGCACGAGAGGATTTGACAAACCACGTCGAAGGTAGAGTGCTTCGTTCTAATACTACTTATAATGTATGTGTATTCCTTTTGGAAGAAGTATTATCCAGATTTGGATATATAGAAAAAGTATAGAGGTGAGTTAGATGCGGGAGAGGCGAGAGAGTTCTTTGCACAACATGGGATTCGATTGTCTCTTACGACTGCTTATAACCCAGAAGTGAACGGTAAAATAGAACGAGGTCATCCATCCATAGTGAAGGCTATTTCGAAAGCTTGACATGGAGATATTGGTCAATGGCCAAAATATCTCCCATTTGCTCTTTGGGCTGATCGCATGACATACACGAGAACAACTGGTTTTATGCCAGCTGAACTCATGTATTGTCAGAAACCATTGTTTCCCATTCATACTCAGATAATTAATTGGATGAATTTAGGTTGGAAAGATAACGTTTCAAGAGAGGACTTATTAGCACTTAGAATTAAGCAATTAAAGCAAGGAAATGAAAATCTTATAGAAGCAATAAAAAAATTGAAAACATCTAGGTTGAAAAATAAATTATATTTTGATAAGAAACATAGACTAAGACCGCAACCAATAGAGAGTGGTGACTGGGTGCTTGTATATGATAGTACGTTTGATACTGAATACGATGCACGTTGGAAACTAACTAAACGTTGCTTCGGACCTTACGTTGTTGTTTCAGTTTATGAAACAGGTACATATAAACTACGTGAATTTGATGGTTCTGTGTTAAGAAAATTGATTGCAGGTAAAAGAATCAAGTTGTTTAAAAGAAGAGAAAACAATAAGTTTGAATTGGACGAAGACTTCCTGGAGGATGAAGATGAAGCCGAAGAATAACCAGGTGACTTAACTCCAATTATTTGTATTAATTAATTTCCTTTTCATGCATTTCATAAATAGAGTTCTATTTGTCTCTGATATTAAGAGGAAATTTATTAAAATTATTTAAATAATGAACGTGAAATTAAAGTAGGAAAATGTATATAGGTTGAAAGTCTGATTTAGAGAACTTGTAATGCGTTGTGAAGATAGGAGAGTGAAAAACTTGAACTGCAACCCCTAGTAAAAGAAAAATTTACTTTATACTAGTACAGTTCTTTACTTTCTGAACCCGTTTAGCAAGTGAGATCCTAATTCTAGTTGTAGCAAATTTCTAGATCCTCTGCTCTGATTAGGAGTTAAGCCTTTCCCCTTAAACAAAAAAGTTGCGAAGAAAAATTAAGAAAAGAGAAAAATGGGAACATCAACCAGTATATTAATGGCTACTGCAAGATAAAAAAAAGAGAAGAAAAAAGAGAATACAAAAGAAAAGAAAACGAAGAATATAATTCAATTGTGGTCTCGAAACCACTTTTGGAATATTATGCGGGCTATATGAGGCGGAGGTTTGCTCCAGGAGAGTTAGTTAGATGTATCTTATGGCAGACGTCTAGGAAATAAAAGAAAGCATACTTATATAAATTAAATTTTACTTAACAACAGGGTTAATGGAATGGTAAGTACCTCAATCATCTAAATAACCTTTATAGGATTTTCTAAATTTGTATTTTTGACTATATGCATTGACTAAAACGATTTCTAATTCATATTTATGTAATTTTAGAGATTTTCTTTATTATCAGAAACATAATTAGAAATCAGAAGCATTTTTTATAATATAATTTAGAGTTCAATAACAGATTTTATCAAAGAATTTGATAGTGCTTCCTATTGAAGTGCAGGTTGGCCCATCGAGGACGATGTGCAGGTTTGGTGGGGGCAGATGTCGGAAGGATTTCTTTACTTGATCTAATATATGGGAAAATAAAAATATTTTGATTTAAAGTCAATTAGTTGAAATCTCTCTCACATTCTTTTTAATTGACTAATTTTTATTTGAAGTACCTGCAGGCAAAAGATGGGCATATATTCAGAACTATGAATAATGGCAAGAGATCTTTGGTTGAACCCTTGAGGTTGTCTTTGTATTTACCCTTATGTATACTCTCTATAGTTATAATTTTATTAATCCCATGAATGAATTTACTTATGAACTATAAATATGTGTGTTATGTGAATAAATAAGTAAGAGTATGCATTTGTGTTTATGTCTATGCATTAGCCTAAGAGTCTATACATATTAATGTACCTATGATTTTTTTTAATTTTTTGTGTGGTTATTTATGCATATGAACATATTTTAAATAGAGTTCTCACAAGAAAATATGTCTATTTGATTCATGTAAGTGTAGCAAACTTTATGGATACGTGTGTTATTTTATTTGGTTATTCTAAATATGATTTATCTTAATAAAATGAATTAGTATTACCTATGAGCTTAAAAACATGTTAATCATGATCTTTATATAACTTAAATCATAATTGAGTAAAACCCTATGAGTATAATCATGATCCTAATTATTTATATGTGCGTCAATTACAAGTATTAATTTATTTAATTATTAATTGATATAACTAATAGATATAAGTGACACTAGTATTAAAATAAAAATTAATGTACCATTTTTTTTTATGATAGTTATTTTACATAATAAGTAATAGTTTATTTAATTAATATAAAATATATCTACTACGTTTTATGTTACCTAATATTGACTATTTATATTAATCATAAAATCCAAAAAGTTCTTACGTTAGTAAAAGTTTTAGTTTACATTAAGTTAATAGAAGTTCATTTAGGCATGCATGATTTAGTGCTAGTTTTTATAACTAACTATTCTAAAATGGTAAACATACGTAGCGTCTATGTTCGATATATATATATATATATATATATATATATATATATATATATATATATATATATATATATATATATATATATATATATATATATATATATATATATATATATATATATATATATATATATATATATATATATATATATATATATATATATGTATGAATGCTTGTTTTTTTCTGCTTAATGAATTCCTACAGGTACGTCGATTCCCAATGAGAGAGTGAGAGAGATCGTGAGAGAGAGATAGAGAGATAGAAAGAAAGGTATTTTGTGGCGCTGTAGAACTGATATTACGTGTGTTATGAGGGTGCTCATTGCTCTGTAAGTGTTGCGCAACATTCACAACAGACAGTGAATGAGTCATCCGCTGATTAGCACTGATTAGCACTCACATGCTCAGGCGCTCTCGTGTATCATAGAGAAAGACGTAGGGAGAAACTCTATGACTCGCGTACAGAGCGAGAAATGATTCGCCTGCTATTGCATACCACCGGAGATAGAGAAGGTGGCTCCAATTGCACATGGGCAGGTAGAGGGAGTCGGACTACAGAGATCGATATGCACAGATGCAAGAACTGTGTAAAAAGTGAGAAATATCTAATCGTATTCATAGATGGAGGGTGCTGCCTGCTGAGATTCTGTAAGAGAGAGATTACCAGAGGAGTAATCAAAGCACTGAGAGAGGGAGATCTTCACCTTCCTCCCTCCCTCCTTCATTAATCTGCTACAGATAAGCAAGGGTCCCGTTCACGCTGTGATTGGGCATTTGCCAAGAGACAGAGAGAGAGAGAGGCTTGCGACACACGTCTGTATATAGGCATCAATTCCCATCGAGTTTGCTTGCCACTTTTGTTCCCCTCGCATTGCCCTGTGTGTTCGATCATAATTGTTCATTCTTCGTGCTTCTCATGTGTTCATCTTCTTGTACGTTCTCCTCCTTTCTCTTGCTCTTCATGTAGGTTTCTGTGTATTTGTTGTCACACCTCCGAGCTCTGAAGTTTTGAAGGTTTCCTTAATCAGGAGTTGCAACCTGCCATTACGTGAATGTATGTATGCGTGTGCAAAGAGAGAGAGATATGATTCTCATCTGCTACAGATCAGAAAACGCTAGTCATGCGGGCATGAAGAAGGGAGCTAGAGAGAGAGAGAGAGAGTGAGAGAGACGTTAATCGACGTCTCGTTAGGCATAGAACGTGGTTAGTTCCTCAAGTATAACGTGGTTTGGATTGTCTGTTAAGGATATTATAAAGTTATTTCTAGAATCGAACCAAGCCATATTGCCTAGTGATGATGATCCTGCTCAGACTTATCAAGATGATGATAGTTCAGGAACAGTTCTATTGTCTGCTTGCTTCTTCGTAATGCTTGTCACAACTATTATCTGGACCTTCATCCTGTTTACGTTATTGCCCTTCCCTTTCTGCGTGCATTAAGCAGAGCAACATGTATGAGCACATTACGGGTCCATTTCTGGTGCGTGCAATGTTATGGGAGCGTTGAGCAGTCTACGTGTTTCTATGTCTATGCATATACCATTGAATTAGTGCTATTGTCATCGTTAGTGGGTTTGGAAAATATGAGAGTATGAATACGAGAGAGAGTGAGAGAGAGAGATCGACAGAGAGAGAGAGAGAGAGAGAGAGAGAGAGAGAGAGAGAGAAAGGAGGGATGCATGAGTGCATATGTGTGCATGTTTATGCATGCATATGTGTGCATGAGTTTATGTATGATGAAAGTATGCATGTTAGCATGTATGAATGTATGTTAATAAGTGTAGTGCATGTGTATGCATGTGCATGATAAGAAATGTATGCATGCATGATTGTATATGTGCATGTATATATATGTGTCTTTTGCATATGCATATGAATGAGCATGATTAGCATAAATGTATGCATGAGTAATCAATAATGCTTTGCATGAGTGAGAGAAATTAGTATATACGTATATGTTTATATTGTCTACATATAAGTTAGGATACATATGCATGAAAGATAGGAAGTTAAAAGTTTATGTATACATGCGTTAGTATAGGTTTACGTTATAATGTAAAATTATTAAATGAGTGTTTTATGTTTACTAAAAGCATTTTTTTTTGCTTAATGAATTCCTGCAGATCTTTGAAGAGATTACAAAGGAGGATACGAGAAAACAAGCATACGGGATCACAAAAATACAATATTTGAAGATTGTTTATTAAGTTGTATAGGATTATCTATTAAGAGAATTGTATTAGCACTTATGATAAACTTTTGTATAGGCTTATTGTATAGGCTTAAATAAGATTGATTTTGAAATTCTTCATACTGTTTCTCTGAAAATTAATTGAGATCTTTACTTTTTTATTTCATATGTCTAAAGAATCAGGATCTACAAGTAGTTCTTAACTAGTATCTTCAAATGATTCTGTTATTAAGAATCAAGAATTAGAAAACTTAATAATAGGAACATTGCTTCCGTCTTCAATTGATAGTTCAAATAATAACGAAAATATAGAAGTTGAAATTATTAAAGATAAAGTAGTTAACGAAACTTTACACACGTTAGATTACGATCGTCTTCTTTCTAGAATTTTACCTTTAATAACCATAGTTTTGCTAGAACCGGAGGACAAGAAAGACTTATTCCCACCTAATTTAGTTAGAAAATCTAACTCAAATCAAATTGAGAACGAAGAAGTTGACTTTGTTAAAGATAAAATTACAAACGAGAACTTAGTTTTGTCTTATCAATTAGAAGCTATAGAAAATTATAGAAACGCTCGTCCTTATGGTCCTTAGCCTAAATAATTAGTTCTTAATTTGCACTCCCATATATTAGAAACATATAGGTTTTTATCACACCTAAACTGAAAAATCAACCTAAGGCCCTAGGCATACTTAGAAGCACCCTACGTGCAGTCACACGGTTAGGTTAGCGCGATTCTTGTAGATGAATGTCAGCCTCCCTTCACACCCCTCTACGACACCGCTGCCCTCTTTTTTCGTGCATTTGGATACAAATAAAGCAAGAGGAAATCCTTTTTGCCCACATTTTGACGCTTGGATTAATTCCTCGATGCTTTCCATTCTAGAGTATATTTAGATATACTCCCTACAACGAGTATGATAGCATGAATCTGAAACAAATCATGAACTAGTAATTCCTCGAATATTTATTGGGATTATTCAAGTGGTTTATAGGGTGCGACTTCAATTCTTGACCACATCCATCCCCTCTCAGCCTATGCATCCTCCGGATGCGCCACCATAGATCTCAATATCTGCAAATCATCGTGAAAATTCATGTGCACCGGTTAAAACAAATGTGCCTATGCATGGCCATGTAATGGGCCCTACATATGCATACTCTAGGTGCATAAAAAAACGGCATGGATCAAATAAGGGAGGTATCAGACATTCGATGTTGAGGCTTTACACTCAGATTGAACTCACATTTTCATCATGGATATACAATTCAATACAAGTGCAATCACTCGTGCAACTACAGGTTTTAAAAATACTCGTGCTCTTTACCTTTCATTTATGCATGTGTTAGGTGCATGAAGGAAAAACAAAATGGTGCGAAAAATCGAGGTTTTATGGTATCTAAGCAAGGAAGCTCACATAACCCAGACCTCCTCTCTCTTACAGATGCAATCACTCTTCCTTACTCAGAACTATTCTCTCATATCACTCAAAACTTGATTCATTATTTTTATTTACAATGATATTTAGCTATCTAATTCATGTGCAGATGAGCATGCTTCTATTGGAATCAAAAGACGTGCTTTCTATGCATTTTTACATGCATATTTGGTGATCAATGCATCTCAAAATGGGTGCAAAAAAGATTTTGGTTAACAGGACAACTAAGAAAAAAACAAGGCTTTCCGATCTTCACTTCATTTCGCATTTCCATCACCTTCCTTTGATCTTCTCCTTTGTTCTTATTATGATCCATTCGAATTCCTGATTTGCAATCGGCTCCAAATCTTTTCCTTTACTCATAAACTCAGAAAGCACATCAATAGCATCATATTCAAAAAGATTATTTGAAAAAAAATCATTTTCTTGAAAACAAGATGCATTTTCTTGCTCTATTTATTTATTTAATTATTTATTTATATATTTATTTATTTATATATTTATTTATATATTTATATATTTATTTAATTCATTTATTTATTTAATTTATTTATAATTGTATTTATTTATTTATTTATTTATGTTTTTATTTAGTTATGTATTTACTTCTAGTTATTTGTATTTTATTTGTATTTACTTATTTATTTCGTTTATGTATTTATTTATTTATATATATACTTATGCATTTATATGTTTATTTATTTAGTACTATTATTATTATTATTTAACCTTTATCCATTTCAAAAAATCAAAATGTAATTATTAAATATGTACATACTTATATTCACAAATGTCACTTTTGAATTTCTTGTAAATTCAAGAAATTCCTTTCCAATACCTGTTCACAGATAAGCTCTCCAAAGAAGCTATGTTTGAAAATGAGCCATCTTTGAGTCGCATGGATTTGGTAGATTTGCACACAAGCGACCTTATTTGCTTGTTTATCTCTTCGCGGCTTGTCTGGCATATATAGCTCTTGGAAAATTTGGAAATCCAAGCTTCCATTGTTTGGACGTAGACTTCTTTAATTGTGGTTCTTCCACGTTCATCATATCTAGAATAAAAAAGATGTGTATCTAAAGTTCTCAAATTGGCCATGTTTGTTTAATTATCAAAAGTTTCTTGCAAACATGCATTTTTTTCTATTTCATGTTTGAAATCATTTGAAAGTCTTTCATCCTTCTCATCGTCTTCTTTTATATTCCCATCTTTATCACAATGGGATTCTTGAATTGACTCGTTTGAATCCCACTTCGGATGGAAGTGTTCATCATGCTTAGACATTGATCCATATTCATCTTTGAAATCTTAACTAGGATCATTCCTTTCTACTGGAGTTCCCGTAATTATAAGGTCTGCTTCTTCTTTCAACCTATCTAGGAACTCTTCATCGTCATCTTTGTCATCATCCCAATTTATTTCTCCTTCAAGGTGAAGGGACTCTACATCCTCATAATCAAGAAATCCTTCATCTTTAGTGTCACTAGAGTCGTGCTTATTGAGATCAAACTCTTCAGAATTTGAACTCCTTCTAGGACTATGCATATAGTTTGAAGGAAACTCAGTTTCTTTATTTGCAATGCCATAATAAAATTCTGCATTCATCCCCATGAATTCTTGTTCATTTTCTTCAAAAGATGAACTTAGGCCATAGTCTTCATACACTTCATCAGTTATTGATTCTTGCTCAAATGTCTCATCATATACGAGCACTCCAATACCTAAGCTTGATTCAATTAGATCTTTATTCTTTTGAAAATTTTCAAAGTCATTTGAGTCAATCTTCTCACGATCATTCTCCTTAGGTAGCATGCTATCATGAAATTTTTCATACACTTCAATAAGTGCTACTATCATCTCTTCATGCACAGTTTCTTTAGTGCATGGACTCAACTCATCATAATCATCTTTAACATTCGTATCAGTATTTAGAAGATCAACTAGTGGTTATTTCTCATCCTCCTCATGATCAATCATATCTCCCTTTACATGGAGTGTAATGTCATTTACATGCATACCATTATACTGAGGCTGAGTCAGCAACTCATTATTACTTCCATGAATAGGTATGTACTCTTCTATCTCTGAATGCTCATTCAATGTGGCATCACTCGAGATTTTTCCGCAATCTTGATCTTGATTTGGACTTTCCATAGACTCAACATCATGCCTATCACTGTCTATATGCATATCACTATCTAGAGGACTCTTCATTTGAATGTCCTCCTGATTAGCATCATGGTCACTTGGAGTCTCTTCACATAATTTAGTTATCGGATCATATTCTATGTTTGAATCATACACTTGGACATCACTATCAACTAGCATTAAATCACTCCCTAAATCTTGTTTAATATTTTCACATATTGATGCATCTTGAGCTTGACTTTCAGACAGATTTATTGAAGTTTCTTTTTGCACTTAATCTTTTACCTCCATTCGCTTACCTTTAAGCCTTGTAGATTCCTCTAATTCCTTATTTATATCTTTAATTATTTCTTAATTTATTTGTTTACCCTCTAATGGATATTAGGGGTTTGGGAGGTCAAGAGAAGCCTCAGCATGACTTCTTGTTAATTTTGTTGAATTTTGATTTTGTTTGTATTTGGTTTTTGTTTGATTTGGTTTTGATCATCTTCCACATGCCCCTTTGCTCCTTCCATCATTAGAGTTTGTACATACATGGCACTTGAAGATGTAATTTTTATGGAGAAGCCTATAGGCTCTTGGCACCTTGTAACATTAGAGGTCATATCGATCTTACTTTTAGAGTTTTCTTGATAACACTTATCATTAGCATATGTATCAAGCTCATGCATATTTGTTTTATGTCCAAGTGAGGTCTCTACAACTTGATTGACTTGAACGTTATTCACAAGTGGTAAAACACTTGGAGTTTGAGTTTCATCTTTATCTTCATGAAGATCAATTCTCCAATCATTTCGAAAATTTTCAAACATTTGCTGCTTCTTAATATATCTTATTACAACATCATGAACGAGTGTCCAATCCTCTGTGTGCCCCGATTCCGAGTCTAGGTCTTGCAGAGACGAAATTAGTTCCTCTCGGGCTCTAACATCTATTGTTTGTAGGAATAAGAACACCCTTTCATGCATTACACATCGCTGATCATATTCGGACATATCATCGAATTGTTTCTTGAATTCTTTTTTAATTTCTAGGATTGGTTGATCTTTGGGCATATGAACCCACCTCAGGAAAGATCTACGAGTTACTTTATCAAGGTCCTCTAGCATAAACTGCCTGAGGAGTATCGCTTTGTATCGACACCCTGTCGTTTGATTTATTTGCATTATTTGGTATCGCGTGTCATATCCCGACACATAGATAAAGTTTTGGTATAATTCTTTTTCTGTCATCGGATCTAAACCAACACCCAAGTACTTTGACTCGAGCTCATACTCTTTACAGAATCAAGATATGTTCTTTCCATTGAAAAACCCGCATCGTTTGATTAGTCGGTCATTAAGCATCTGGATAGCTTTTTGTCGTCTATCCTCTTCTTGAACGCGGACGAATCAGGCTATAAGGTCTTCCATTTTTGGTTTCGGTAGGTCTTAGGTCCTCGACTATATAAATCACTCACCCCCTCCTCTCACGTCGGGTTCACCTGTATGTCGTCGAGTTCGTGACAAGAAGGGAAAAGTAAAAAGGCCTAGCTTTTGCTAAGAAGTTAAAGAATTCTTAATTCTCAAGGTTCTATGATCACAATAAACTTCTATGGAAGTCTAAAAAATACTTTCTCATGTGGAGTTCCTCACAATCTCATTAAGGTGAACATGGTGCAATTGTTTTGAACCTTTATCGACTTGAATAACAAGAAAGGGATTACATTGATCCTCTTTCTTTCTTTTTTTTTTATGGAGGGAAACGTTGCATCACGAGAAGCTCATATAGTAACATCAAACGGATGCGTTCATGGAGTTTGAAATTTAAGATATTAGTAGAATGGAGTTCATGGTTTCACGACCCTAAGCTTCACGCTATTCAGAAACAAGATCCATAAGAAGACAAAGAACTCTACATGGAAAAGAAAAATACAAAAAAAAACTAGATTGAAGCTTAGATGCTAGAAGAAAAAAATAATTCTTTGAGTATCCTCATGAGATAGTTCGTCTGTTTTCCATGAGTTATTAATTTTCTCTTTAGTTTTCAGAAATCACTATCACTGTTATAAGACCAGCGATTCTGGAGTGAGAGAATTAATATTATTTCATAGTATCAAATGTTATCGAAGTATATAGATTCTTGCTACCCTTCACCGTGAAGACTTCATTTTATGTAGTGCAGTAAGAATCTGAGTCAAGATACACGTTCTCAAAGCAAAGCATTCGATCGTCTAGAGATACCACGTACGGTGAGGTTTTGCGATATTTATCAGAATTGTCCAAGGAATTAAGACAATAAAATTTCACAAACTCTGAAGTTCTTTCTGCTACCATATGCGTGGAAATTTATGATTCATTCTTACATAAAACCCAATCTCTTATAAAGCGATAAAATTTGAAAGAAATCGACTACAGATTTTATGCAATATCAATGCTTCACAGATTTTATGTGAATATGTATCTCAATGTAAAATGCTCAAAGTTACTATTATAGTGAGTAGTTCAGAGTCATCCTGATGCGGAATGCTCCCAAATTATTGGCATGAAGCCTCACTGTATTAAAACTCGTAAACGATACACATGTAATAAAATACATATATCCACAGAGTGTTGAATGTTATATTCCAGAGATGTACATGCTTGGAGGAACGAGAAGTTCCTTGCTCGGTGGATAGCCAAGCCCAAAAGCCAGAGAGTTCGTACGAGGTGCCTACTCATGATGGCCAGATGATTAGAGGGACCTTAGAGAGAACTCTAGATGGTGACTAGACAAGGGCTATAAATATGCTGGGAGGTGAGTCCCAGGCATGTCATTCTCCACTTCTCACATTTGGTATCTTTGGAGAGCTTGATGGAGATGGAGAAGAATCTTTGGCTTGCAAGGAGGGAAAGGATCATCTTCATCATCCTTGAGAAGAATTTTGAGCAGCCATGCAAAGCACCGAAGCATTTTTCGTGAGGATCTTCGTGGAATGTGTGCACTTGAATAGGTGTGTCCAGTCTTCAGTATGACGCAAGGGCAAAAGAATAGGTATATTATTCATTTATATAATTACGATGCTTTCAGTAGCGATAGCATCATAGGGGTCTTGAACCCACGACCTGCAACGGAGAAATTTATGCTCTAACCAATCCGCCATTGAAGCTTGGTGAGATTAACTCTGCGCGGTTACGTATAGAGTATATCCGCTGTTCTGTATACACTAAATAGAAGAAGAATACAAGAAGATAAAGAAAGAACAAAAGAAAGAGAGAAAGAAATAGAGAGAAGTAGAGATAGAGGGAGGTTATGAAAGAGAGAGAAGAAAGAGAAGAAGAAGGAAAGAGATAAGAAGAAAGAGAAAAAGGGAAAAGAGAACAAGAAAGAAACGAAAGAAAGAAAGAAAGAAAGAGAAGAGAGAGAGAGAAAAGAGAAAGAGAAGAAATAGAGATAGAAAGAAAGAGAAAGAAAGAGAAAGAGAAGATGGAGCAAAGAGAGAGATAGAAAGAGAGAAGCTGAGAGAGAGAGAGAAAAAGAAAGAGAGAGGTAGATAAAAAGAGATAGAAGAAGAGAGGTAAAAAGAAAGAGATTAAAGAATATGAAGGAGCAAGAAATGGATGAAAAAAGAGGAAGAGAGAAGATGAAAGTGAAAATTAGAGAGAAGGAAAAGATTAGAAAGAGAGAGAAGAGTAAAGGAAGAGCAAGATTAGCATATCTATCTTCACTTAAATGGCTGTAACTCTCTCATACGATATCCAAATTGGATGATTCCACTAGGTATAGGAAAAAGACTTCAAGGGATTTCCAATGAATGCTTGGAAGCTATGTTTGGATATTTAGAAACCACTTGTAGAAAGCATTTAATCCTCTGCATATCATTTCAAGGAGGTATGCTGCCCACTCACCTAGCTCCATTGTTATGGTCATAACTTCCTCATAGAATATCCAAATCAAGAAATTCAACTTGGTATAGATTCTACGCTTCAAGAACTTTATTTTGACTGGTCATAATACATATTTGGACCATTGCAAGCTATCTTTGCACAAGCTTTTAGATGGCTGTTGACTATGTAAAGAGTTGTTTTTTTTTACGAGATGATTTGGATGGTTAATTTGCTTTGCATTGATCTAGATGATCATTGTCTGCATGGATATATCTCCATGACATAATCCATCCAAGATAATGAATAAGTTTGTTTAATCATAAAGATTAACATGTCTCATCATTTTTAAGTTTAAAAAAATGATCGAGCAGATAGTTAGTGAGGTAGCAGCCTCATAGAAATTTGGATGCTACTCTTTGTGAGAATGCCCAAATTTATTGAGACTTGGAGGGCACGTAGCTCTTATGCTTTTCTTTAAGCGGAACAATTTTCAAGTAATCTGGAGACTTTTAGATAGGTCAAGTGACCTCTGCACTAAAAGTGCTGCTACTAGAGGTAGAGGCTTGAAACAAGTGACATAGGTCTGTTTCAAAGGGCATTTCTCTTAATTGGTAAATCCAAATGAAATGCTTTTTGTTGGAGATGAAATCTTGATAGATGAACTTTGTGAATATCAATTGTTATTATTTTTAGAGATCATGTGATAGGTCAAATAATCTCTGCACATGAAAGTGCAGCCTCTAGAATTTGTGAAATGAACAGAGACCATGTTACCTAGAGGTGATTGGTTTTCTTAGCTCATTTACTCAAATTGAATGATTTTTGTTTATAACATTATCTAAGCACCTCCTGATGGTTTGTAAAAAAAATTTCAAGATGAAAGGTTTCTCCATTTAGGAGATATAAAGGAAAGAGTAAACCTTAGCCTCTACAAAGTGTTAAACGTTTGCAGGTATAGAGGCTTAGTATTTTGGTCATTTTGGACGCTCCAAATGTCCGCATACTATGAAACTTATGTCAATATAATTAGATAGTTGTAGCTATATGCTATTAAAATTTGGAAGCAATTGGACATCATTTGCTAGGTCAAATGATCTATTCTTCTCAAACTAATCTCTAGCGAGGATTTTCCAAAGAGTGGTACATGTGACTGATGAGCACATGATATTTTCATGTTGGAAACTCCAATTTCAAACATTTGTGTTGGAGAATTTACTCCAGTATAGACCCTATGCTAGAACCAAAATTCAAGGATTTTGGAGTTTATCTTCATAGTTAGAAGTTGTTATAAAAGTGCAGCACTAGTGTTTCTAAGCTCACCTAAGTGCAAGTGTAGCAAAGATAGAAGTATACTTTTGAATGAGTATTTGATTTCATTTTGAATTGAACTTTTGTGAGACCAAAATACATAAGTTGACCTAGATTGGGGCACAAAGAAAATGGAATTTGGAATTTTTTTGATTAGTCTAAGGGCTTCAAGAAGATGACCTTGTACATTTTTCGGAACTAGTCGTCAAGTGTTCGACCCTTCCAGTAAAATGGTCATAAAACTCTGAGAAAATATCCAAATCAAGTGATGTTTGTGACTAGTGAAATCTTGCAAAAAGCTACATAAGGTTGGAAAATTTCGTAGATTGTGGATGAGTAAAAATTAGTTAAAATTAAGATTTAATCTTCTGCTGTTGGAAATTGTTTATGCAGGAGGCATTGTTGAAAGGAAAAGACTTTTCATAGTTTTTTGTGATATTTTGTGAGATGGTGTGATCACCATGGGCTAGCTATGCCATAGATATGTGTTTATTGAGCATTGGTTTTTGGTGACCATTTTCAGTAGGACAGAGGAGACTCTGTCGAAATTTTCAAGAATATATGTAGTGCCATGAGAGCATAGAACAGGAGAACTTTGGTAGTTGTTGTCATTTCAAATAATTGGATTCATAGAAGTGGCATATATTCCAATTTATTGTGATTCAATATTTGATGCAAGATGCATGAGATGATATTTGATGCAAGCCGCATCCTTCACAACTCTAGTTGAGTTGATTTACTAAATAGTTTCTCAATTCTCAACTCAAGATGAGTTGATATTACAGATAGTTATGAGTGATAGAGTCATAGGAATGACTCTGTTCTTTCCATCGAGGGAAGGAAACACTTCACGAACACTTCACGATTTCATTACATTATTTATGGTTGTGAGTACTCACTGAGTTATTCTTATCATTTTTGAGAGAAGTGTTCGACTTTAATCTCATACACGCATCTATGTGGAGTATAAAGTTGGTGGTATGGCACATCAAACTTTGTATTCTACCTAGGTGTAGGACAAATGGTATGGGAGAGAAGTCTCAGAGATTATATTTTGATATGATTTGGAGTCCATTTATATGATCTTCTGGTATCATCTTATTATTAGACAATAGAGAGGCAGTTGAGATAGTCACTCTGTATGTGATCGCAAACAAGGCAAGTCCGCAGGCAAGTGGCCTAGAAGCGGAAAGGCAAGGTTTGCACATAAGAGAGTTTGTACGAGGTGCCTACTCATGATGGCCAGATGAGTAGAGGGACCTTAGAGAGAAATCTAGATGGTGACTAGGCAAGGGCTATAAATAGATTGGGAGGTGAGTCCGAGGCATGCCATTCTCCACTTCTCACATTGAAGTAAAACATATGACCAAAATAAACTCTTACGCTGTCAATCTCTTTGCTCCACTTTATCTTCTGCAGCATCTTAAAAAAATCCTTTTCATCGTCGAGCATAGAGAACTTTGTCTTCAGAATAAGAGTAGTAGATTTTCCCTATTTCCTGGACTGTCCATGTGTTTTCCCTTCTTTGTGCTGATGGGTAGAGAGCGTACTCTAGATGTCCATGCATGAAAAGCTTCTTGGCCCTCAGAAGATGTTGAGCATCAAGATCCTGTCAAGAGAAGACTTGTTGCCATGCCCGGTAAGCACGAACTCCTTCCCTTGATCTACATCATCCTTCTGTCCGACATCTTACACACAATCCTCCCTTCTCTTCCTACACTACCTGCTTATGTGTAGGAAAAGGTCAGCAGGTTTCTTAAAGTTTAGAGTCCCACCTAGAAATGGGTTGCTGTGTATCTGAGCCTTGGGTGACATCTCTTTCTTGCGCTACGTTTGCATCCAGGGTTGTGGGAGACTATGATGACGTTGTACAAGCTTTAAATAAATATGCCCAGGGATATCAGCAATTGTTTTCCCCTTTGCAGCAGAAAGGATTCATTTCACGTTGCTTCCCCTTCCTTGTGCTTCAGCCAACACCTCTTGCTACACGCGCCATCCTTCTATAATCTCTTCCAGCTTCACTCCGAGGAAATAGAAGAACAGTGTCCTGAAAGCGCTACGATCGGGGTCCAAAAATTTTTCTTTTGTTGTTCTCCTCCGTGCGATCTCCTCTCCTCACGCTTCCGCTGCCCTCTTTTTCATCCATTCAGATACAAATAAAGCAAGAGAAAATCCTTTCTGCCCACATTTTGACACTCGGATTAATTCCTCGGTGCTTTCCATTCTAGAGTATATTTAGATATACTCCATACAACCAGTATGATAGCATGAATCTAAAATAAATCATGAACTAGTAATTCCTCGAATATTTATCGGGATTATTCAAGTGGTTTATAGGGTGCGACTTCAATTCTTGACCACAATGTGATGTAGTGAAATGGCTTATTGAGTATCCTTCAAATTATTTTTCAACCTATAATAAGTTGAAGGAGGGTTTCTTGGAGCGATTCGGGACCATCAAGAGCATTTTATAGCTATATTCTTCACTCTCGTATATAATTCAGAAAGGAATGGTCGAACAATAGGCATTAGATTTCAGATCCATGATGTGGTAGTTTTTGCTAGACAAATATGCCCCAAAGAAATGTTCATAGAATTTTTATCGGCTGAATTCAACTACCTATCAAAAAGATTTATATGTACACGTTGGATCAATCTCGTACACTTGATCATATCATTGACTTAGCTACATAGATGGATCCAAAAATTCAAATTTCTAACTTGGACTCTATGAAGACTAATTTCGTGTTCAATAAAGGTACAACTCTAGAGAAGCAGTTGTATTGTTTATGGTGAAAGAATGTGGACCATCACAATCGACTGTGCATTGAACTAGGTATTTTGTCCAATTGGTAACAAGACTAATCATAGCTTAGAGGAATGCCATTCTAATGCGAGAAACACACTAGTTGCTACTCCATAAGTGGATGTACATTTGTGGAAAGGGAATGCAGCGGGATATAAGGTGCAAGTCTCTTCTAGACAATGGAAAGATAGTCAAGACGTAAGATTTTCAAGACCATCCCAATATCCCGATTTTTCCTGACAAGATAGAAGACTATGCGGTCCCTAGGATCATAGTGCAATATAAAAATAAAGCCATCTCAAAGGTTTTGATTGATGGAGGTTCTAGCATCAATATCGCATCTACACCCACATGTAATCAAATGGGCTGGAAAACAATAGACCCAGCTCCCTTCTTTGTTCAGTTGGGGGATCAATCATGGATGTAGCCAGTGGGGCTGGTTAAGGACATCCCTATCCATATTTTTCAAGTCGTATTCAACATTACATTTGTTGTGTTGGAATTGAAGGTGTAGAATTTGGATTATAACTTGTTGTTGGGCCGTCCTTAGTTATAAAATCCTGAAGTCCATGAGAACTAGGACGAAAAGAGAATCACATTCAGAAGAGGGCATGCAAAATTTTCTGCTCCATTAGAGGAAGAGCAACATTCCCTTCTAGAGCATAAACGAGTATTAGTAGAGCCTTCTCATATGCTGCATGGACGCAAAGACAACGAAGAGCAACTGTTTTTGGAAGTGAATATAGATTTGCTCTCTTTCCGTGTTGTTGATTTGAATTCATTTATTAGCCCAGGCTAGGATAGTATGGTGGCGGCACTCTGCACAGAACCCTTGGAACTAAATCGTGGAGACAATTCCGACCTCGTGATACAAGATTCCATGGAGAGTGGAAAGATACGAGTAGAAGAGGATTCCTTGGAAGTGGTAAGCCTTGGTACTATGTAAGAGCCAAAGCGAGTCTGAATCTATTCAAAGATTGCTCCAGAATTCTGGATGGCACTGATAGCTTTATTGCAATAGTACAAAGATGTCTTTGCATAGACATATGCGGATATGAAAGGCCTTGATCCGAAATTGTATCATCATCACATTTTGCTGAAGCCAAATACTACTTGAGTCATGCAGTAGTGGTACAGAATGAACCCTAACTAGAAATTAAATGCGGCTACTATACCCGATCCTTTTCCCTTACCGTTCTTGGACACTATGCTTGATGAGGTTGCAAGTAGGGAAATGTATTCATTTGTCATTAGATTTAGTGGATATAACCAAGTTTGAATGGTGGAAGCAGATATACCTAAAACAACATTTAATATCACAAACTGGGGAGTCTTTTCCTGCAGAGTCATGTGGTTCACATTGCAAAATGCATCGAGCACTCAACTCAATCTAAAACTTGTGATCAGCCCCAAACACAGGCTACCGTTGGATTCCCCCTCATTTAAGGGTCATAATACTTGCAAAGAGTGTCAACTTAAATTCGAGATTGCATCTCTCTCTACTGCATCTTCCCATGCATGGCATAACCTCTCTCTCTCTCTACTATGTCACCCCTTTAGATCTTAGCCATTAAATAGGACGAAGGTCCAAAACAATTGTTTTTGAAAACTCAAGTGCAAATGCCTATGTAATATTATTTTATTTGAAAATACCACTAGTGGTTTCTGATGGCCTTCTAATCTCCTAGATTAAGCTTTTTAATTCCTAACAATTTGGAATCCTTACAAGGCCCATGCAAGGCTCACTTTTTTCCTAATGGTTTTATGATTTCTGGGGCAGGTTCAGTGGCATGGCTAACATCTACGAGGGCTAGCATATATTGCCATTCCATTGAATGCACACATGTCCAACCGATAAAATTTGTGTGAACGAACAAAGCCCAAGCTACCTTTGAGGGATTACAGAAGATGTTAGCTACTGCACCAATGTTGAAAGCTCGGGATTGGAAGCAGCCATTGCATGTATTCATGGATGCTTCAAATAAAGCCATTCGAAGTCTCTTGATGCAGATGGAAGATCGCAGCTGGTTCCACCTTGTTTACTATGCTCCTCGAAGATTAACAACTATAAAAGCATAATTATTCAACTACATAAAGGGAATGCTTAGGTCTCATTTATTAAATAAAGAAGTTTCACCATTATTTGTTGGGTCGAGCATTCACTTTTCATCTCGATCATAGTGCTATGTTGCATTTGGTGAAACAACAAAACTTGGCGGGTCATCTTGCCCAATGGGTCTGTAATAAAGTAAGTCTATGATCCAAGGGTTTGGTTGGTTCAGAGAGATCTGAAATCGGACACCATTTGGTCATCTATGTGTATGACCAAAGATCTCGAGTTTTAGACTTACTAGGAGGTCTTGTGCTCATTTGAACAAGTGATTCACTTAGCGTAGTGGTTAAGTCTCAAGGATGTGAAGGAGGAGGTCTTGGGTTCAATCTCCATGGGGACACTTGAGTTCACTTGAGTTAACTAGGACACTTGGCGCACATGTAGTTACATGGTTGACACTTGGATAGTTAGTATCCACCTCATTTAAGGGTCATAATACTTGCAGAGAGTGTCAACTTAAATTCGAGATTGCATCTCTCTCTACTGCGTCTTCCCATGCATGGCATAACCGCTCTCTCTCTCTCTACTATGTCACCCCTTTAGATCTTAGCCATTAAATAGGACCAAGGTCCAAAACAATTGTTTTTGAAAACTCAAGTACAAATGCCTATGTAATATTATTTTATTTGAAAATACCACTAGTGGTTTCCGATGGCCTTCTAATCTCCTAGATTAAGCTTTTTAATTCCTAACAATTTGGAATCCTTACAAGGCCCATGCAAGGCTCACTTTTTTCCTAATGGTTTTATGATTTCTGGGGCACGTTCAGTGGCATGGCTAACATCTACGAGGGCTAGCATATATTGCCATTCCATTGAATGCGCACATGTCCAACCGATAAAATTTGTGTGGACGAACAAAGCCCAAGCTACCTTTGAGGGATTACAGAAGATGTTAGCTACTGCACCAATGTTGAAAGCTCGGGATTGGAAGCAGCCATTGCATGTATTCATGGATGCTTCAAATAAAGCCATTCGAAGTCTCTTGATGCAGATGGAAGATCGCAGCTGGTTCCACCTTGTTTACTATGCTCCTCGAAGATTAACAACTATAAAAGCATAATTATTCAACTACATAAAGGGAATGCTTAGGTCTCATTTATTAAATAAAGAAGTTTCACCATTATTTGTTGGGTCGAGCATTCACTTTTCATCTCGATCATAGTGCTATGTTGCATTTGGTGAAACAACAAAACTTGGCGGGTCATCTTGCCCAATGGGTCTGTAATAAAGTAAGTCTATGATCCAAGGGTTTGGTTGGTTCAAACAGATCTGAAATCGGACACCATTTGGTCATCTGTGTGTATGACCAAAGATCTCGAGTTTTAGACTTACTAGGAGGTCTTGTGCTCATTTGAACAAGTGATTCACTTAGCATAGTGGTTAAGTCTCAAGGATGTGAAGGAGGAGGTCTTGGGTTCAATCTCCATGGGGACACTTGAGTTCACTTGAGTTAACTAGGACACTTGGCGCACATGTAGTTACATGGCTGACACTTGGATAGTTAGTATCCACCTGCCCAAGAAGGCGGTCCCCTAGAGAGAGCTATATATAGAGGCATTTGGTTGGGAGGAGAGTCATCTCTCAAGTTCGTGGTGGTCGTAATCCTTTCTTCTCTTGCATTGGTATCAAAGCTCTTAGGTTGAGATCTATGGAGACTTTTATCTTCATCACTTTGCTTGTAAGCTGTTGTTTAATTGCATCGAAATTGCATTACTGTAGCAATTCTCCATCTCTGTGGAAGTAATCCTCGCCGTATGAAAGTACACCTCGCCGATGCCGTCGTTGCATGTTAGATTAGCCAAAATGATTATGCGCACTATTTGTAGAATACGCAATTTGATCCCGCTACTTATCTGCATCCACGGAAAGGATTTATCCATTGCAGTAGCCGGTAGCCTTAGGTGCAAAGTTCTAATGGCATCTGATGTATTAGCACTGCTCTCATCAATCCCATACTCTATCTGCATCCATGCAAAGGTCTTATCGATTGCAACAGTCGACACGGTTGTTCTCTGCTGCATTGAATGATTTGATCCTGCTTCCTCCACCGTATCGAAAGTGCCCAACCACGCATAGAGCCTTTTTAGGGTCCCTAATCGTAGCTGCCCAATTACCCCACGGCTTCTGCCGGACTCCCTGGAAACACCTTTTCTTGGCCGACGGTGCTGGTGAGGAAGATGAGGCTACAGTAGAGGCTGATAACAATGGTGTCCTCTCAATCAGTTTTGCGGACACATTTTCCATCGCCTTCAGTTCCAAGCCCTCCTGTGCTACCGCAATAGCTTTCTCCGTCAAAGTTCTGCATTGAACCTTGTAGTTCTTGTTCTTCTCCATGCATGTGCCTATTATCTCTGACGATGGGATAATATCTAGCTTTGATAGATTCTCTCATTCTGCAACCAACTAAAGCTATGTAGCATCATTGTTTCTGTGTACAATGTAGCCTTGAACTTGCAACCTCACTCTTGAGGTGCTCCTTTTCATCCAAAAAACGTGTCGGGTTGCAAAATGAAGCAATAATGTCCTCTACAGACAACGGTGCTCAGGACTTGACTCTACGTCGTCCGACAGAGGCAGATTTGTTCCGTCCACACGTGCCATGCACGTTTATTGTTCTTATATTGATTATATCTTATAGAGATGTTGCAAAAGCTTAAAATCACAAGCAATAGAATATTTATTTGCATCTCAATCCATGTTGCAGCTGCAGGGTATGGAACCGAGAACTGCTCAAGCGTCGCAAGGGAAGCAAAACTCTGTTCACAGAGTCTGTCACAGCATTCAAAATTCGAAGTTCTGACTACTCGGCCACAAGCAACATTCGGGTTCGATGAAGATTTGTGATCAAGAATATGGGGATGATGCATATATAAGCTTCAACAAGGGTGGTAGCCGAGGAATCGAATCATGGTCAAAACCATGGAAGGACTGCATGAGAGCACTATGCCAACTGCGCCTGATAACTTCTCTATTTGGCAGAAATTTATGTACTATTTTTGTTAAATACACATTTGCTCGTCATGCACCCCACGAGATCCATACAAGCATGGAAAGATGTTAGGACGAGGATCAAGAGAATGAATCACTCTTCCAAAGGATCAAGGGAAGGACGTAGCTCTATATGGAGCTAAGTATTTTCCAAATTATGTTTTCATTTTGATATTTTTTTGCTCGAATGCTTTCATTTAGGATGCATTAATTAGGACTAAAAGCATAATCCAATTATGATTATCTCAACATGAAAGCTAATTAGAGAACTAAACGGTATTGAAATGACACAAAAGTATACAAAGTACTTTTTAGTTTTAGGCATGCAATTGAAATTCCTATTTCCATTCATGCACAAAAATGAAAAGATTATTTGTGCATAAAAGAATGTTTTATGCACATCAAGTTTCCACTTGCTTGGGAAAGGTAGTTAATTCTCCAGTTCATGCACTTGAATAATTACCTTTTGTCAGAATAGCAAGCAGGTTGTTTTTTGCATGGATGCTTGCTTGCATACCTAATAAGCTTGAGATTTTCTTAAGTTCATTATACTTGCATGTACTCACATGCATTTGCACCCAAGAATGGGCATTTGCATACATGAACATGCATTTGCATGCAAGTAGATGCATGAGCATACGCATGATCTTTTGGTAAGTAGCTGAACACGTATACTTTCATTTCTTTCTTTTTCTAACTTCACTTAACTAGGTGGGAAAAATAGAAAATTACCTTGTTGCAAGGATCTTGACCATCATGCAACTAAGTATCTAGTCTATTTTTTCAAAAAAGTGATACATAGGTACCACTTAGTAGGAGTCTTTTGAGAAAAAGAAAGCATATTGAAAGTAAGTATTCATTTTTTCTCGTCATTAAGATGCCAAGAAAATAGAGCTACTTTCCAATGTGCATGCTCAGTCTAAGTTTGGGAAGAAAACTATGCATTCTTATCAACTAACATGGATTTAGTTGTTTTTGGATGTTCATGTTCATGCACCCAAGTAGGGAAGTTTATGTTGAAATACAAACCAATTGAACTTGTAAGTTCAGTAAATTTTGAAAGGTTTAATACTTTAAGATTCATCAAACATTGGTGAAAATAACTAGAAGTATTGAACTTCTAGAATCCCTGGAACTCTAGTATTCATAGATGTTAGTTTCTAGAAATGCATCTCGAGGCATGATGCAAGGTCTTTAATCGACGCGAAAACTTTTGAAGGAAACTTGCTTGATTCTATTTAAGCTAACTCAAGGCTTAAAAAAGAAACCAAGAAAAATATTAATTGATCTTTAGGAATCAAGTAATTTCCTAAAGTCATGACAATTAATGAAATGATTCAAATTATTTTCATTTTTGAAACAGATATATCTTAGGAAATCACGATATTTCCTAAAGACAATTTAGGAAACAAGTTCTTTCCTAAAAGATTAGCTTCAAGTGGTAAGGCCTTGAAGAGATCCAAGTAAAGTAATCTTTGTAAATTAAGCTATTTCCTAAAGATAAGCTAATGAAAGAGTCCAATTAACTATTTCATTAGTTAAATGAGAATATCTTTTGGACAAGCAAAGCCTTAAGTCTTGGTCTTATCCAAAAGTCTAGAATTCCTTTTGAAGATCTTTCCAGTAAAGGAGAAGATTCCAAGATGAATCATTATCTTAGTATTACTTGATTCCTTGGTAGGAATAAAAAATTTCGTGAAAGAAAAATCTCCCTAGATGTGAGACTAGCATCTTTCAAGAGAAGTTTTATAGCAAGTAGTTCCTAGCAAATCCCTAACCATTAGTTTTGGTATTTAAGTCCAAATAATGATATAACCTAAAGGTATATTAGAGATTCTTAGCTTTGGAATCTGAAAAGCAGTAGAAGATGCTTGGACTTAAGTTGAGGGAAAGATCTCTAAAATCTTGCAGGTAAGCAAAGAAGCTTAAGATAGTTTAAGAGATCTTAAAGATAAAGACTAAGTCTTTATTTTTGTCACAAGTATCAACCAAAATTGATCAAACTTGGCCATGATTGTCCATAAATGTGAGATTAGAACTACTCTATAAATTGCCTAAGTATTGGTAGTAAAAATTCCATTAGGAATTATTCACTCAAGTTCCATTTATCCAATGGAAAAAAAAATGTGAAAAAGAGTAAGCTCGTCAAAGTCTGAACAGACTGAAGCAATTCCAAGAATGTAGTTTGCAACCGTGAAGACGGTACTTAAGTCTATGGAAGGTAAAACATAAGTGTTTGCCTATCCTTAAAGGGATTTTGGTACAAATCCAGAAAGCATGAGCGGATGCTTAGACTTAGGCAGTAGAGAGATTCCTGTAAAAGTCCCGGCCGGGATAG
Source organism: Ceratopteris richardii (assembly GCA_020310875.1). Taxonomy (NCBI): domain Eukaryota; kingdom Viridiplantae; phylum Streptophyta; class Polypodiopsida; order Polypodiales; family Pteridaceae; genus Ceratopteris; species Ceratopteris richardii. The sequence goes on along the minus strand of CM035435.1, from coordinate 8,844,328 downwards.
GTACCTAAAAGCATCAATAAAGAAAGGAATCTAAAGACAAGAAGTCAAAAGCTCTTGTCACTACAAAATTGGTCAAGAATAACCAATTGAACTTGAATCTATGAAAATTCAAGTACTTGGAATTCTGATTGGTTTTCATTTGAAAACCCTAGCAAAGAAGAATTGATATTCAGTCAAGAAGCTTTCAAGTTTGCAAGGCAAAGCACATGATTGTAAGGTGATCATGCGAAGGAATCAAAACCTAGAAAAATCTAGTTAGAGGTAATGCCTGAAAATTCTAAATTCTCGTAAAAGAATTGAAGAGATAAGGTACTCTATCAAGAGATGTTTGAACTTTAGGATAAGGATCACCCACACATTAATGTGAATATAAAATAGGGTGGTATGGGACACCAGATTTTATACTTAGATTGATGTGGGAAAGATGGTATGGGACATCGGACTATGGGATGATAATTATCTTTTAGTCCTAGTTTGGATTTTGAAGTTAGGTTTCATCCTCAAGGGAATTAAGACGTCAAGGAAAGTTTAATTCGTAAAGGATGAAAGTAGTATCTTACGATACTTCAAGGTAACTTCAAGATCAAGGGAACTGAAGATATGAAGTAAGTAACTTCCAAGATCTTCTTAGAACACTTCAATCTTAAGTGTTATTGATAAAAAATATTTGATAAATTTATGAAAGAAGTTGGACTTTGATTTTGAGTTAATCTTTTAAACTAAAGATTTAATTGACTAAAGTCAAGCATCAAGTTCCTAGTGTAACTTGCTAAATTCACTCTTTTGACTCAAAGAAATACACAAGAATTGCATTCACGATTAGGAGTCAAAAAGATTGAATGTGACCTGAACTTAGTCTCAAATGAAGCATTATTTGAATACTAAACTCATTGACAAAACCTCAGTGGGTCGCACACTGATAATGGTTACCATACTAGTATCTTGTGGTTGAATGATGTTTTTGATTTTCTTTGAATCTTTTTGAGAATCCAGCTTATTCCTCTTAAAGATGAGGACAATGCTTCAATACCTTGTTGAAATAGATCTTTGAAAAGTGGAAGTCCTGAGTCATCTAGCCTTTGACTCATAACAAGTTTATGTATTTTCAAAGTATAAATTGGATGTACATAGTTTTAGTTATTTCTTTCTGCTCTCCAAAAGTTTTGGAATAGGCTTAGACATGGTATCTGATTCCTTTTGCAAAAGACCAGGGTTAGCCGGTTAGAGTTAGATAACCAACTTGAACATCCTAGATAGATTTTATGTACAAGAACCTTTTTAATCTTCAAAAGATAATAAGTGTAAGTGTACTTATCTAAGTTTGCTTCAAGATTAAAAGATTTCCTAGAGTCTAGTATACTCTAGAAAAGAGAAGTTAGGAATTGCTCATTAGATTAACAATTCCCAAGAACTTACAATTAAAGTCTCTGAGAAAAGTATCCTAAGTTGGACAAATTTCATTGTGGATTTGTATTGGGCAAGTTATAGTATGGTTGACTCAAAGAAAATGGTAACTTTCTCTTACAGTTTACATAGGATTTTTAAAACTCATTAGGACAAAGTATTCCTCTAGTTGGGTGAAAAAATCAAGTAATTGTTGGATTAAAGTAAACCATTGTACAAACACCTAAGTTTGATGTTTGGGACAACCAAACTTCAAGCTCTCCAAAACAAATTCAAGTGAATCAAGAATTCTGAAAGTCTTGCAAGGGATAAGAATCCCACCTTCATTACTAAGTCTATGCACCAGTTATGCCTAGAAATGGACTAATAATTTGAATCCACCTAGTTCACATGTTTGTGCCTAGATCGCACATCCAGAAATAGTGAATTAGCCAGGGATTTCTTTAGATCTACCCTTATTATTCTTCACTAGTTTGTACTTTGTCCCATTCATCAAAGTCCAAAATGAGATAGTGTTTTGAATCATTTGGGCAGGGATGCCACCACAAAGATAAGACATGTTCTTCCAGTTCTATAACATGACTATGTGCTTACAGTTTTAGAACATGAGGCTCGGGGGTTGCCTACTGTATGTACATAGCTCTATTTTCGAGGAAGAAAATATTTACAAGGGAGGAAGAATGTAATAAAGTAAGTTTATGATCCAAGGGTCTGGCCGGTTCAGACAGATCTGAAATTGGACACTGTTTGGTCATTTGTGTGTATGACCAAAGATCTCGAGTTTTAGACTTACTAGAGGTCTAGTGCTCTTGTGAACAAGTGATCCACTTAGATTAGTGGTTAAGTCTCAAGGATGTGAAGGAGGAGGTCTTGGGTTCAATCCCCATGGGGGACATGGGGAGAGTATTTTGCCCAAAGAGATCTAGAGCCTTCTAGAAGCATCCACTTGAGTTAACTCAAGTTAACTAGGAAACTTGGCGCACATGTAGTTACATGGCTGACACTTGGATGGTTAGTATCCACCTGCCCAACAAGGCAGTGCCCTAGAGAGAGCTATATATAGAGGCATTTGGTTGGGAGGAGAGTCATCTCTCAAGTTCGAGGTGGTCGTAATCCTTTGTTCTCTTGCAGGGTCCTTTTGTTACAAGAATTTGAATAGGACATTATTCATCACATAGGTGCCAATCATGCTATAACAGATTTTGTGTCGCACACTGACCATGGCAGACCCCCAAAAGGCATCGACAATATCTTCCAAATGCAGAAGTCTTTTGGGTGGCCAAAATCACGAATCTTTGTCAGACCCACCCTACTTGGTATGAGGAAATTCAAGTTTCCTAGAAAATGGTATCGCTCGATCCTATTTACGATGTGCAACATGGAAGAAATTGGGACTCCGTAGTTGTAGGTTTACAGTTATTATGGGATACCTCTACCATAAGGATTCAAACGAAATTTTGTTGTGTTGTGTGCCTCGACATGAGGTGCCAACCATCATCTCGGAAGCTCATGCACGTGAGGATAGTGGGCACTTCAACCATCTTATTATGGTCCAAAAAATTCAGCAACCCACATTATGGTGGCCGACAATGTATGCACACGTAGAGCATGCAGTGTAGAACTCTAATCCGTGCCAATGCACTGGTGAACCTCAAAATAGTCAACATTTTCCACTACAACCAATTCTTCTACTAGAACCTCTGACAAATGGGGTTTGGACTTTATAGGTCCGATCAAACCATCTACAACTCGCACAGGATCCCTATACATCTTGAAATGTACAGATTATTGCATGTGATGGGCAGAAGCATGGGCAACCAAGCAAGCTACTGCATGAACAACAACAAGGAAATGGCACAATGAGTTAAGTATATCAGGATCATGGAATATCAATAATAATGTGTGGTGTAACTACTCCACATGAAATCATACATGCAATCAACGAGCAGTGGTGGCCATAATGTCTGAAATTGCCTCAGTGTTCCTTATTTTGTGAGTTGAGAATAAGTGCAAATTGGAGTGTTAAGATTCCATAATCAGCAATCATGGCTCAATCTCATAGCTCTCTACAAAGGTAGATAGGGCATATAAGGCTGCGAAGTTTGCTGAGTTTGGCTTATTTGGCGAGTGTGTGCATAGAGTGATTGTAGTGATCGGCATAGGAGAATTCTATAGCAACAAAGCAACAAAGCAGCCAGGCAACACTAGACGTCTCTTTCTTTGATTGCCATCTATTCTACGTCCCATAGAAACTTTCTATGGAGTCTGGACCAAAAGGATTGGATTGACTGTAGAGACTTATTGCACTATGCCATAGTGGATTGGAAGAGCATATAACCTCACCCACAAGCCAAAGTTATTGCAATGGAGATAGCTCTGCAAACTAATGGTAATGAGGTAAATGCACAAGAGATCAATATTAGAATATGGCAAAAATGATTTCAACTATCTTCTACATTGATTCCTGAGTGGTTTAGCATTCCTAATGATATAATTAAATCAAGCATTGAGTTTGTCAAACAGCAAAGATTTTTACGTTACTTCGTAAGGCCTATTCAGGTTAATATCGATTTGCACAGCTCCCTGATGATAACCCTCTTAAGCTAGGCTTGCTGTTGATAATAATGATTACCAACCTGCAAGCAAAACATTACGGAGTATCTCAATAGCATTTTGCATTGGTAAAGGAATTTGCTAAAACATAGGTTAATTTGGTGGAAATTATTTTTTGAAAATTAAAGAAAGAAGTACAAAGACTCTCTAGATGTACTGGTAGAATAGTAAATGCGATGTTAGATTCCAAAGTGGGTGTCATTTTTACTTTGTTTTTTACAGAGAATTTGGCGTACTTACCTCCAGAATACACAATATGCTTCATAAAAGTCTTTTTGCAGGTCCTTAGGAAGAAAACCGCAGAGCCGAAACTAGTGGGTGAAACTTTTCATGCGCAGATGAAAACAGAGAGAGATGAAGAGGAGGAGTCCTAGAGGCGACACGTGGAGGAAAATCAATGGTGGGAAGCTGAGAGGAAGGCCAAGGAAGAGGTAGAGAGGAAGGCTAGGGAAGAAGTCAAGAGGAAGACGAAAGAGGAAGAGGCAGGAAGAGATCAATTGGAAGAAGATAGGCATTGGTAGTAGGATGAAGAAGAAGCCCAGAGAAGAGAAGAGCAAGAAAGGGAAACAAGGGTTGCCGAGGAAGTAAGACCTAGAAAACAACAATAGGAACAAGGAGATCATTTGGGACGATCATCCTCCATAATTCTAGTTTTACACACATTTTCATCTTGGGGACTTATAGAAAAATGGAAGAATGATGAAGGAAAAGTAATAGTCGAATGTAGTGACCTCATTTATCCTTGGATGCACAATAATGAAAGAGTTTGACCTGAACTACTTGGTACTTGGCTAGAGGTTTATCACAGAGTGTGGTGAAGTTAGAAGAGTTTTAAAACAAATATAATTCTATGATTTTGGAGAAGAACACGTGGTTCACGGAAAAAACCCAGATGATTAATGAAATTAATCGACTTCAGATTGAGGTAAGGGCCACCAGAACAGAGAGTGCTCCTCGGGATAGTGTAGCCCATGAAGAAATAATGGATGACTTAAACAAAGCCGCTATAGAGAATAACACTTTGAAAGTAACCATTGAAGAGAAAATGAAAATTATTGCCCAATTACAAGTGGAAGTTGGGCACACATAGAAGGCACACCATAAATTGAAGAAGATTAATCAAGTTTTAGCTGCAAAGTTACAAAAGATTGAGCAAGAAATGCATAAACTAAAGGATAAAGTCAAAGAACAGAGAGGTAAGATAAAACACCAAAGTATATCGACTCTGGAAGTGGAAGAGAGATTGATAGTACATAAATCAGAGTTCACGACCTTTGAAGAGAAGCTTTTTACTACTCATGAAAACTTAGATATAATATCTACATAGGTTCTAGGGATCTCGGAGCTGGAGAAGCAAATAAATTAGTGGAAGCAACACTGTAACGATGCAAATGCAGTTTTGGCGGACAAAGAAGTCGAGATGGAGCAGCTTCGAAAGGATGCAACACTTTTGGACTTAACTTATAAAGTACAAAGAAAATGGGAGAGTATATAACCCAACTATCTGATGTTACTATAGCCTTCGATAAACTATTAGAGGGATTCCAACAGTGCATACTAGAATTAGAAGCCTTAGTAATTAGTTATAAAATTTCTAGTCAGCAACTCCTAGATCCAAAAGAGTTTTTTGAAGCAGAGATACAACTAGCAGAGGAAAATCTTAGAGAGATGTTCAATGAGTTACATTATGATTTAGATAGAATTATGTTTCCCAAAATGGAGAATTAGGATGATGAATTGTAAAGTTTTTCCTTTGGAATTAGTGGGTTCGGATCCACCGTGCGTGGTAGTGTTAGCAACCAGTTTGGGCGACCACTTCGTTGTAAAAATAGGGAATGAATTTAGAGAGATTCTAAGAGTTTTTGAAGTTGGTATTTTCAGTGATTTTGTATTCTCAAAGTTCAGAACAACATGTATACATTACGAATAAGTTTGGTGTTGTTCCTTACAGTATGCATTCCGGAAGTGATGAGTACAAAAACGAAGATACATGGAGTGTGGATACTGGTGAAGTCTGTAGAATCCAAAGGAATCACATATAAGAATACATTGTATCGCAATATTATACCCTTTCTGTAATCAAAGATTCCACTCTTTGTTGCTGTGTTATGATTCTATCTATACTACGTTGGTGTAGAGTGTTGTGTATATTGAGTATCGGAATAAACTATGCGGGACAAAAACACATGTTTATGAATATTGTTGCATTCGTAAATCCTTCTTCCTTAACCTAGAAGTGGGTACTGTAATTTGCATTGAATAGTAACACCCAAATAGACGTAGTGTGTTAGGATTGGCTTGGATTCCCATATCTAAACCATCTTCATACTTCCATTGCAAAGTATCTTCAGGGATCATTTCAAGTGACCGAATAAGAAGTACTGATTGCCTGAAGCATTTAGTGTAAGCAAACATAGTATCTTCATCTTTCCATCCAAAAGTTGTCCATGATCGATGAGCATGTAAGTGGATCTAGGGAGGAAGGAAGGACTCCTTGATCTTTTCTTGAAATGTGATCCATGTGGTGGGGTGATCCGTGCTACGCTACAAGATATTCCACTAAAACGCGGCCTTACCCACCAAATAATTAGTAACAAAATTCGCTTTTTCAATTTCACAAAACAATTGGTCAGGATAAAAGTTATCAAATTGGGATAGCCATGAAAGAAAAAATTGGTCATCATTTCGTCCATCGATTCAAAAGAAATAGTTAATTTTTGGCACCAATCTTGGAGTGTGTGCCTTGTGCTTGAGCAGTGATAATTGCCTTCACCACCCTAACTAGGTTGTTATGATCACTCTACATTTTTTGGAGTGTGGCATCATGTCCTTTTATCTCATTTTGAGCATGTTGGAGTTGGTGTTTTAAAAGCTCTAATTGTTGCTCAATTGGTACCGTCGGTATGGATGATGTACGAAAGACTTTGGTATTATGGGTAGGGTCCATGGACTTATATAGAACCAAAACCTAGGACTAAGTATGTCAAAAGAAATTTAGTAATATTAGAAAAAAGAAAAAGAAAGGTTTTATCTTGGAAATATATGAAATAAAATAAATAAACAAATGAGAATATTGAATAAATAAACAAATAATAAATAAAGCGAAAAGAGTATTAGAAGTTATGTTAAATATAAATTAAAAGGAATAGGGCATCAAGAAGTGAATATAGGCTGCTGGATAAAGCACATCTCTTGTAAGTTTGCAGTTGTAGGTTCAAATCCCGTACTAAATAAAGAACTCACTAAGCTAACTAGAGAAATAAGTGGCTTAACTAGGGAAATAAGCAAGCTCTTATTACCACTCATAAGCTAGAATTGGTTCACACATAGCCAATGACTACCAACCAAATCAAAGGGAACCAAGAGAACCATGAGTGCCATAGAAGACATAGATGCCAAAAATATGCGATGGCTTTATGCCTTAGTCGATGCCTTGGACTAAGCCAAAAGCATAACTGCATGGATAAGCAAATATATAGATGAAATTGATAAAAAAGCTTGATAACTGAACTGTGCATAGGGTGATAGTTGGTATAGTGAGCACAATGAGCGTAGTGCATAGTGACAGGTTTAAAAACAGTTGAAAAAAAGACATCGGTGAACCAAAAAGAACATAAATTGACAAATGCAAACTTGGACTAGATGATCAAGACGGATGTCGAATCCCAAATGGATGCCTGGAATCACAATGAGATGTTGAGAGCTCCATAGATGCATGCAGGCTCTGATACTAGTGTTTCATCGGATCTTGCAAATGCATGTATGTAGAGCTACTATAGAAACCAAATCTCACAGAAACATAAACATCATAGATAGAGGGAAGAGACTTGACGCAAGATTGGGTACAATCTACCTCCACATAGTCTAATGGATGAGTCTATCAGAGTATGTGTATTTATAGGTATTTTGCGTTACATCTTGAATAGAAGATACATGAGGGACATGGCTTCAAAAAGTGTGTGTTTATGAAAATTTTCTTTCTTTACAAAACATCACTTTCTAAGCTATCTACTTTGGAAAAATATCTCTTTCTAAGCCATCTACTATTTTTACAAACAAGTATCTAAGATACGATCATTTAATTATCTTCTCAAATATTTGAATAAGTCCATGCATGTTCATGCCATCATGATTCTTCACTTGCTAAATCAAAACACATATCACATTAAAAACCTCAAGACATTAAAATCCATAAAAGATTCCATTATTCCATAAAGTATACCAATATCTTCATCCTTAGAGAGAGCCACCTCCTCTCGTTGTGGAGAGTGGACTAGAGGGTCTTGCTTCATTTTTGGCTAGAGCCTCCACAATATCTATAAATTCCATTGAACAAAGATCATGATTGACTTTCAAAAAATTCAATTCGTAATCCTCCTCTAATCCATCAATCATGTGGGGGGCTCTCCAATAGTAGGTACCTGGACCTTCAAATCATCCAACTGTATAGTGTACTCCTTGTGCCCCCTATGAAAAGGAATTGCTTGGGACCCCTAATCTTGTTGTACCTTAGCCTATGTGCCCCAAGGGCATCCCAACAAAAGGTTATAATCATTATTTTTAACAATTAATTCTATGATCATAACAATTACTTTAAAAGGAATATTCTAGACTTTAATTCTAATATCCTTTATAAGACTAATAGGCTGGAATCTAGACTAATCTTCCATTTGAATATAAAATGGAGGAAGCTGTATTTTAGTCCAACCCAATCATCTATAGATGGGCATAGTGGCAACGTTAACCTCGAATGAGCCATGAATCAATACCTTCAAAATCTCGGTGTTCTTATATCGTATCAAATTAATTGGAACCACATATCCACCAATTCCTCCTTCCTTGTTTACACCATTTTCATCCTTGAGCTTATTCACTTACTTTCTCTATGAGATTGGAGTTTTGCACTGCTTTCATTAGTGTATCCCAAAATGCAAGATGAAAATTCAATAATTCCCCCAATGGTAATTTAATCATCAACTTACACAATGTTTGTCAGGGTTCTACACCACTTGTACTTGTGTCTTCTTGGTTATTGCTTACCCTTAAAGTGATTGTTTCAAAAGACCTATCTCAACTTAAATGTAAGACCGTAGCACTATTCTTCATGGATGCATTCCTATTGAGTGACTCGTGACCCTGCTGTAGAGGAGGTACTGGGGTATCCGCTTTTAACAAAAGTCGAGAATGAAGATTAAACACGTCCAGTACATCACCTACTCAAGGGGGGTTCTCTTTAGGGAAGTATACCCTTTAACATTTTTGTGAGCAGGCAGATAACAAGGATTGCACAGAGTGGTAAATACTTCAGACAATATGGACAACCAATGACCAAGGAAGACCATACACTTCTTGATTCGAATCAGATGATTACAATGTTGGGCCGAGTGATGTTCAAAAGTGCAAACTTAGGGGGCTAACATGCCATCCCAGAATAAAGAACCTCAATGCGTAGAGTCTTCTTTTCAGCTTAAGGGGGCCAATTACACGCAGTCTAACCCATAACAATACAATTGGTAAGATTTGCTCAAGAGAATAGAGCTTAACACCAATACTGACTCACAGAAAAGAAAGAAAAAATCCAAGGCACTCTCTTACACTATAGTGCTCATAGCCCTCCACTGAGAAGCCTACCCTCTGTATCCACACTACAGAGTAGCTCCTACAATAGGCTTGAAACCACCAAGTGGAAGAAAAGACTTTTGCACGTATACACGTGTCAATGTAACTCCAAGAAGTGTACCCAAATGAGCACAAATCCATTGTTTTATAGGCCCCAATAGGCCAAGAGGGCCTTGCTTCACGTCCACTGATCACGCGCCGGTGGATTGCCCAAAATTGAAGGGGTAGGTCAATTATTCCTTTAATTGGAATTGGATCCACAAAAATAGGTAGTCACCCGTGGATGGTTGGTGGCAATTCCCACTTTTAACAATTACCTTTTAGCTTTTCACCTGCCATCTGAGATTCTCATTTTGTGTTGTTTTGTTACTTCATCATTGATTTAATCCCGATTGGTCCAACTACTTATTAGTCATGATGTTCGTGTAGTGGTTTACTCATGTGAACCTTCATATTAACACAAAGCAAAAGTCATCAAAGAGGCCATCTTCTGAATCAGTTTCAACTCTAGCTATATACAAAGGCTTCAAATGCTCTTTCTCCACCTGTGGCATATGTCTCTTAGATTTCTCTTCCAGATCCTGCTTCGCCTCCCTCTCCATCTGGAGTGTTTTAGGGGCCTTTGTGTGTGTGAATGCATGGGGGTGCAAGTGTGTGTGTGTGTGTGTGTGTGTGCATTGGTGTGCATGCTAGTATGCGTGGGTGTGTGCTTGTGTGGGTGTACATGCATGGAATTGTGAGTGTGTGTGCATGTAAGTGTGTGTGTCGGTGCGGGGGTTGCATGTATGGGTGTGTAGAGGTATGTGTGTGTTTGTGGGAGGGTGCAGATGTGTGTGTGTGTGGGAGTGTGAATGTGTGAGTGTGAGTGTGGGTGTGTGTGGTGGGAGGGTGAGGGGGCGGAGGTGTGTGAGGGGGAGAGTGAGGAGGGGTGGCTGCGGGGTGGTGTGAGGGGGTGGGGGTGGTGTGAGGGGATTGGCGGGGGTGCGTGAGTAAGATAATCATATGGAAGCTTTCCTGTAAGAAGCTCCCATAGCACAATGCCAAAGCTAAAGACATCTACTTTTTGATCATAAGGCTTGTGTTCGATTACCTCAGGAGCCATCCATCCGTATGTGTCTGTCTTAGCAGTCATTACCCCAGTTTGAGCTTGGACTCGTGCCACTCCAAAATCTGCAACTTTGACAACCTCATGCTCATCCATTAACAGATTCACAGCTTTTAAGTCTCTATGAATTATACTGTTCTGGTGCAGGTAATCCATTCCTTTTGAGACATCAATAGCTACTCGCAAAAGCACTGGTGACTTGAAGCTGCCCCTCTGGCTATGAAGGTAGTCATAGACACTTCCAACTGACATGAACTCAGTAACAATGCAAAGATTCAGAGTTCGGAGGACGGGTGCAGGCACCGACGAACTTTACAACATTTTTTTGACGGACCTTCCTCATGATATACACTTCCTCTATACAGATCACCATATGATCCATACACCATTTTTTCGTTTTGCTTGAGTCGACTGTAATCAATCTCCTAATCATCAGTACCATCAGTGTATGTATGTGTGAGTGAGTATACGTGTATGTATGTGTGAGTGAGTATGTGTATGTATTTAAGTGTGCGCATGCGTGTGTTTGTGTATGTGTGGGGTCTGTGTGTGTGTGAGAGTGTGTGCGTGTGAGTGTGTGTGTGTGTGAGTGTGTGTGTGAGTGTGGTCATGTATGTGTGTGAGTATGTGTGAGTGAGTATGTGCGTATGTATGTATGAGTGAGGGGGTGGAGTGTATGGGAGTGAGCGGGGGGAGCTGTGGGGTGCGCGGGGGGAAATGGCGGGGGGTGGCGGGGAGGGGACTGCGGGGGTGAGCGGGGGGAGCTGCAGGGTGCGCGGAGGGAAATGGCGGGGGGTGGTGGGGAGGGGACTGCGGGGGTGAGCGGGGGGAGCTGCGGGGTGAGCGGGGGGAGCTGCGGGGTGCGCGGGGGGAAAAGGCGGGGGAGGGAGAGAGAGAGAGAGAGAGAGAGAGAGAGAGAGAGAGAGAGAGAGAGAGAGAGAGAGAGAGAGAGAGAGAGAGAGAGAGAGAGAGAGAGAGAGAGAGAGAGAGAGAGAGAGAGAGAGAGAGAGAGAGAGAGAGAGAGGAGAGAGAGAGAGAGAGAGAGAGAGAGAGAGAGAGAGAGAGAGAGAGAGAGAGAGAGAGAGAGAGAGACAGAGAGAGAGAGAGAGAGAGAGAGAGAGAGAGAGAGAGAGAGAGAGAGAGAGAGAGAGAGAGAGAGAGAGAGAGAGAGAGAGAGAGAGAGAGAGAGAGAGAGAGAGAGAGAGAGAGAGAGAGAGAGAGAGAGAGAGAGAGAGAGAGAGAGAGAGAGAGAGAGAGAGAGAGAGAGAGAGAGAGAGAGAGAGAGAGAGAGAGAGAGAGAGAGAGAGAGGGAGGGAGAGAGGGGTCACACGCGGGGGTGAGAGAGAGAGAGAGAGAGAGAGAGAGAGAGAGAGAGAGAGAGAGAGAGAGAGAGGAGAGAGAGAGAGAGAGAGAGAGAGAGAGAGAGAGAGAGAGAGAGAGAGAGAGAGAGAGAGAGAGAGAGAGGGAGAGAGAGAGAGAGAGGGAGGGAGAGAGGGGTCACACGCGGGGGAGAGAGAGAGAGAGAGAGAGAGAGAGAGAGAGAGAGAGAGAGAGAGAGAGAGAGAGAGAGAGAGAGAGAGAGAGAGAGGAGAGAGAGAGAGAGAGAGAGAGAGAGAGAGAGAGAGAGAGAGAGAGAGAGAGAGAGAGAGAGAGAGAGAGAGAGAGAGAGAGAGAGACGGGGGCCTGTGGGGGGAAATGGCGGGGTGAGGGGGGGGGTTTGCGGGGGTGAGTGGAGGGGGGATGGTGGGGGGAGATGGCGGGGTGAGCGAGGGGGGTTTGCGGGGGCGAGCGGAGGGGGGATGGTGGGGGGAGATGGCGGGGTGAGTGGAGGGGGAATGGTGGGGGGAGATGGCGGGGATGAGTGGAGGGGGATGGTGGGGGGAGATGGCAGGGTGAGTGGAGGGGGGATGGTGGGGGGAGATGGCGGGGGTGAGTGGAGGGAGGATGGTGTGGGAAGATGGTGGGGGTGAGTGGGGGAGAGAGAGAGGGAGATTTGGGCAGTTAACCATAAGTAGAATCTTATGGAATCTTGTCAGCCACCCTCCGAACTCGAGCATATTTATCTCAAAACCATAGAGCCAGAGAAAGAGCGAATGGCAATGCAATCTTTAGCATAACAACTCTGTCTATCATAGAGAGAGGAAGGAGGGGTACTACAGACCCCCACATCAGGATTTTGCACCATCTCGGTGCAATATTCTTATTGAATGAAATAACTGCAGGTACTTGAATGACGGAATAATTGCAAATATTTGAACGACATGTGGTATGTACAATGGTTGAAATTCTTCCAAGCTGACTTATTTTAGGTACCTTTTCACCCGGGAGATGTTGACCAGAGGAATCCTTCTACCCTGCAAATTTTCCAAATGCACTGCGCCGTGTGGCAATACCTTGATCACCTTATAAGGTCCTAGCCATTTAGGTGCCAATTTGGTTGAAATTGCTGGGATTTGATGCACTAAAACCATGGACCCTTCTTGAACTTGATTGGATCTCAAATACCTGTCATGCAATCTTTTGCGGTCTTCTTGTGTTACCAGAAGTTTCTACATTGCCCCTTCTCTGCATTCTTCTAATGCCACCAATCTTTGATTGGGGGGCTCAATTCCAATGGTTTTGATTCCTATTTCCTTTCTGATAATGAACTCAAATGGTGCCAATGCTTCTTTCCCATATACTAAACGAAATGGAGTTTCGCTAGTGGTTCCCCTCTTCGTGGTTCTGAAAGCCCAAATTGCACCAATTAGTGCTAGTGGCCAAGAGCTTTGATGATCGAAAGATAATTTGCGAAGTAGTCCAATCAAAATCTTATTGGAACTCTCTGCTTGGCCATTTGCCCTTGGGTAATAGGCACAAGACTTTTTATGGAAGATTTTGTACCTGTCAAATATAAACTGGAGCAATTGATTTACAAAATGTGTGCCTCTATCACTAGTAATCTCCAATGGGCAACCAAATCTTGAGAAAATACGTTTATACACAAATTTAGCTACTGTTAAAGTCGTGCAATCCACAGTAGCTTTAGCCTCTACCCATTTAGTGGCATAACATGTAGCCATCAAAATATACTTTTTACCTCGAGGTTGACCAGTTGGGCTAATTGGTCCTATGAAATCAAGACCCCATCGTTCAAATGGAAGCCATCCAGTAGATATGACTAATGGTTGGAAATTCAATCTGGGTGGTGCAGGAGCACACCTCTGGCAGATGTAGCATTCTTTAGCAAACTTGATTGCATCCTTGAAAATATGAGGCCACCATAAACCTTTGTGGATGATTCTATGAGCCAATTCTTCCCCCCTTTGTGGATGATTCTAGCATCTGTATGCACATGAAATTCCAATGACCAATTAGGAACACTTAAAAGTGGAGCAGTACATAGCCTTAACTTTAGTTCACAAAATGCTTTGTCGGCTTCAGCACTCCATGAGAAAGGGATCTTTTTACTGGTAAGCCTTGACAAGGGCTTAGCAATTTCTGAATACATCCTAATGAATCTTCTGTGATACGAGCTAGAACTGCACCAACAGCATGAAGACTAGCATCTGTATGCACATGAAATTCCAATGACCAATTAGGAACACTTAAAAGTGGAACAGTACATAGCCTTAACTTTAGTTCACAAAATGCTTTGTAGGCTTCAGCACTCCATGAGAAAGGGATCTTTTTACTGGTAAGCCTTGACAAGGGCTTAGCAAATTCTGAATACATCCTAATGAATCTTCTGTGATACCCTGCATGGCCCAAGAAACTTTGCACTTCCTTTGGGCTTTGTGGAATTGGCATGGAAAGAATAGCTGTAACCTTTGCAGGGTCAACAGTTATACCTTCAGCAGATACTATGTGACCAAGAAGAGTGCCCTTAGTGACCAAAAAGTGACATTTATCAGGATTCAATTTCAAACCTGTTTTGAGACATTGCTCAAAAATTTCTTTTAGATTTTCCAAATGGTCATGGAAATCTTGAACTGCTGCCCTTTTATCTGTACCTGAAAATAATGAAAAGTCATCCATGAAAATGCGTAGAAAGGTTGTTAACCATTTGCCCAATATCAGATACATCGTTCTATTAAATGAAGCTGGTGCATTCTTCAAACCAAAAGCCATTCGAGTATAGACATAAGTGCCCCAGGGAGTGACAAAGGTTGTTTTGTCCCTATCATCAAGATGGATCACTATCTGATTGTAGCCACTAAAACCATCCAAGAAACTATACAAAGTGTGACCAGCTACTTCCTCAAGCACCTTCTCTGTGAAGGGCTGAGGAAATCCATCTTGAATAGTCACTTTATTCAAAGCACGAAAATCAACACATACTCTTATTTTTCCACTATTTTTCTTGGGCACAATAACCATAGAAGAAAGCCACCTGGAATGTTCTACTGGAATAATTATACCCGCTTCTTCTAGTTTTGTAATCTCTGCTTTTACCGCCTCTGCATACTTCGGATTGAGTCGATATGGCCTACTTCTTACAGGCGTGGCTCCCTCAACTAAGGGTATCCGATGTAACCCAAGCTCTTCTGGTATCCCTGTTAGATCTTTGTAGGACCATGCGAAGACACTTTTATAAGTAAAAAGCAAAGAAGTTACCTTCTATAGCAAGGGAGGATAATGCCACAACCAGGATGCCAAATGGACCATTTGAGGGTTCTCTTCATCCCCTAAATTTACTTCTTGAACCAATGTTTCAGGACTGGTCTTGCTTGAGAAATCATCTCCACTATATGCAGGAGTGGATTTTAATTTATATTCTACAACATGTTCTTTCATCCATCCTTGAGGTATATCTGCAAAAGGAAGATCTTCTCTGCTCTTAGGTTCATAATCTTCCCTCTCTGATACTTTTATATTGGTTGCCTCCTCAAAGCTTGTATTTTCCTCCAATTGCTCATTCTCCAACACCTTGTGGTCTTCATTGCCCTTTTCTGTAATTTCCTTATCTTCAACTTCTTCCTTAATTTCATTGATCTCTACTGTGCAACACTCTGCACTTCCCATCATCCAATTTAACAATGTATCATCTTCTTGGGGTAGAGAGGGCATTACTTGAGTATCCACAGTATATCCAGTGGTTTTTCCTAAATCAAATCCTTCTTCCAAGTGTAGTTGCAGTTGGCTATTGGTGCTTGTTGCAATCCATAGTTTATTTTTTCCCCAATCTTGCAAAGCTTTTGCTTGTCTCAGCCAAGGTCTCCCCAGGAGCAAAGGATAGGAAGTCTCCTGTGGAAGTGCAATAACAACAAAATCCAACACAAAGTGGCAACCCTGTACTATCATCCGTACCTTTTCAATAATGCCAAGAGGCGCAACCCGATGTTGATCTGCTAGTGTAACTGTAAATGGTGCCCTTTTGGTGGGGTTCAAATTTAGTTTCTTCATTGTGAAATCTGGCATCAAATTGATACCAGAGCCTCCATCTATGATCACACCTGTGAGAGTTTCATCCTTTATCAAACAGATAATCTTGAGCTTTGGTAGTCTGCTAAGGGTGCAGGGGGAAAATCAACCATGAATCCATCTATACTAGGTGATTGGACTAAGTGAGCAGAGTGTATAATCTTCAGTAAGTCACTTCTTATTTTTGAATCCATCCTTATAAGTTCATATAGACTAACCTTGTGATGAATACCTTTCAAGATCTGTTCAATGTTTACCTCCTGAGTGTTTTCTTGCAGACTTGTTGGTTGGCCCTTTAGAGAAGTAGTCATCTTATTATAAGCTCCTTCAATTTCTGCTTGGTCCTTCCATCCAGACTCCTTTTCTTCCTCTTTATCCTGAAATCCTTGTTGTTCATCTCTCTGGGTTACAGTTGCTTGCTTAGCTCTAGTCATCATGGGCATTGCAGAGGATGAAACAACATAAGTCTGAGTGGTTTTTCCTTCTTCATGTGGAGAGACTGCAATCATGTGAATTGGAGCAGGACGACCTCTTGGGCAATCTTTGGTATAATGATCCTTGGCCTCTGGACAATGTTGACAAGGAGGTGCATCTTCTGGAAGAGAACACCTGTTTTGCATGTGGCCGTACTCACCACAACGATAGCACATCAAAGGTCTATTATACCTAGGCTTTGCAGGCCGATTCTCCTCTCTATTAGATGTATTTGAAGTACTAGCAAAGTATGAATCCAAAGTTTGAGGGTTACTTCTTTGTTGTGTACCCTTGAGGTAGTAGCAATCTCTAGCTTCATGACCATCCTTTCCACAAAATTGACAGCTTACCTTGTTAGGGCAATTAGCATTGGAATGTCCATTGTTGTTACAGATCGTGCACCAAATTTGTCTCCTTATATCTTGTGTGGTCTTCAAATCTTCTAACTCACGGCGATGTTGGGCTACTTCATCATCCGTGCGTCGCAGTGGTGGCAAGACCTTCTCTTCTTGCTGATTTTGTTGCATTTTTAATGCCTCCAGTTCCCTCCTTAGTTGCTCAATAGGATCCAGGTCTGCAGCATACTTAGGTTGTGTATCCCCTTCAAAATGTTGCCTTGCTTCTTCAATGCGTGATGCCGCTGCAACAAAATCATTGAGGGTGGCATCCAATCTAAGAGACTCACGAAGCTTCTGTTGAGATGACCTGGGCAGAGCCTTCTCTATCCACTTTTTAATCAAAAAGTCACCTGGAGCATGTGGTAGACGTGCAACAAGTGCTTTTGTTCTAGTGTGAAGTTCATGAAAAGATTCACCTGATCTTAGCTTCAAATTCTCTAGCTGATCTAGAGCTCTTTCTGAGGAATCACTTGGTCGGAATGTCTGTGAGAATGCCGCCTTCAGAGCCTCCCATGTAGTGAAATGGCCGTCTGCATATTGACTATACCATTTATTTGCAAGACCCTCCAATGTGGATGGAAAAAGTGCCAGCATTGCATCCTCTCTATTTTGCAGACCTCTTCCACGGCATAAAGAGATGAATCTCCTCACATGATCATCAGCATCCTCATAAGCTTGTCCCTTGAAGGTAGGGAATTTGATCTTTAATCTGGAGAGCAAATGAGAGAGGTCCTCCATTTGTACTGGTGTTTCTTCGGACGTATCTGAGGAGGAGTCCAGGGTTCTCCTATACCTCTCTTTTGACAATGGTGTCGTACCCAAATCAATAGATAAATTTAGGGAAGGCAGAGGGGAGGTAGACTCACTAGCCGTGGTTATTGTTAACTTGTTAAGGCTCCTCCGAACACGAAGAGACTCCTTATCTGCTCGTGTATGGGTCATGTACCTACTTGCCAATGTAATAGGGCAAAAATACCTCTCACAGAAATGCAAAGGTCCCACCGGGCGTGCCAAACTGTAGAGGAGGTACTGGGGTATCCTCTTTTAACAAAAGTCGAGAATGAAGATTAAACACGTCCAGTACATCACCTACTCAAGGGGGGTTCTCTTTAGGGAAGTATACCCTTTAACATTTCTGTGAGCAGGCAGATAACAAGGATTGCACAGAGTGGTAAATACTTCAGACAATATGGACAACCAATGACCAAGGAAGACCATACACTTCTTGATTCGAATCAGAGGATTACAATGTTGGGCCGAGTGATGTTCAAAAGTGCAAACTTAGGGGGCTAACATGCCATCCCAGAATAAAGAACCTCAATGCGTAGAGTCTTCTTTTCAGCTTAAGGGGGCCAATTACACGCAGTCTAACCCAGAAAAATACAAATGGTAAGATTTGCTCAAGAGAATAGAGCTTAACACCAATACTGACTCACAGAAAAGAAAGAAAAAATCCAAGGCACTCTCTTACACTATAGTCCTCATAGCCCTCCACTGAGAAGCCTACCCTCTGTATCCACACTAGAGAGTAGCTCCTACAATAGGCTTGAAACCACCAAGTGGAAGAAAAGACTTTTGCACGTATACACGTGTCAATGTAACTCCAAGAAGTGTACCCAAATGAGCACAAATCCATTGTTTTATAGGCCCCAATAGGCCAAGAGGGCCTTGCTTCACGTCCACTGATCACGCGCCAGTGGATTGCCCAAAACTGAAGGGGTAGGTCAATTATTCCTTTAATTGGAATTGGATCCACAAAAATAGGTAGTCGCCCGTGGATGGTTGGTGGCAATTCCCACTTTTAACAATTACCTTTTAGCTTTTCACCTGCCATCTGAGATTCTCATTTTGTGTTGTTTTGTTACTTCGTCACTGATTTAATCCCGATTGGTCCAACTACTTATTAGTCATGATGTTCGTGTAGTGGTTTACTCATGTGAACCTTCATATTAACACAAAGCAAAAGTCATCAAAGAGGCCATCTTCTGAATCAGTTTCAACTCTAGCTGTATACAAAGGCTTCAAATGCTCTTTCTCCACCTGTGGCATATATCTCTTAGATTTCTCTTCCGGATCCTGCTTCGCCTCCCTCTCCATCTGGAGTGTTTTAGGGGCCTTTGTGTGTGTGAATGCATGGGGGTGCAAGTGTGTGTGTGTGTGTGCATTGGTGTGCATGCTAGTATGCGTGGGTGTGTGCTTGTGTGGGTGTACATGCATGGAATTGTGAGTGTGTGTGCATGTAAGTGTGTGTGTCGGTGCGGGGGTTCCATGTATGGGTGTGTAGAGGTATGTGTGTGTTTGTGGGAGGGCGCAGATGTGTGTGTGTGTGGGAGTGTGAATGTGTGAGTGTGAGTGTGGGTGTGTGTGGTGGGAGGGTGAGGGGGCGGAGGTGTGTGAGGGGGAGAGTGAGGAGGGGTGGCTGCGGGGTGGTGTGAGGGGGTGGGGGTGGTGTGAGGGGATTGGCGGGGGTGCGTGAGTAAGATAATCATATGGAAGCTTTCCTGTAAGAAGCTCCCATAGCACAATGCCAAAGCTAAAGACATCTGCTTTTCGATCATAAGGCTTGTGTTCGATTACCTCAGGAGCCATCCATCCGTATGTGTCTGTCTTAGCAGTCATTACCCTAGTTTGAGCTTGGACTCGTGCCACTCCAAAATCTGCAACTTTGACAACCTCATGCTCATCCATTAACAGATTCACAGCTTTTAAGTCTCTATGAACTATACTGTTCTGGTGCAGGTAATCCATTCCTTTTGAGACATCAATAGCTACTCGCAAAAGCACTGGTGACTTGAAGCTGCCCCTCTGGCTATGAAGGTAGTCATAGACACTTCCAACTGACATGAACTCAGTAACAATGCAAAGATTCGGAGTTCGGAGGACGGGTGCAAGCACCGACGAATTGTACAACATTTTTGTGATAGACCTTCCTCATGATATACACTTCCTCTATACAGATCACCATATGATCCAGACGCCATTTTTTCGTTTTGCTTGAGTCGACTGTAATCAATCTCCTAATCATCAGTACCATCAGTGTATGTATGTGTGAGTGAGTATGTGTATGTATTTAAGTGTGCGCATGCATGTGTTTGTGTATGTGTGGGGTCTGTGTGTGTGAGAGTGTGTGCGTGTGAGTGTGTGTGTGTGTGAGTGTGTGTGTGAGTGTGGTCATGTATGTGTGTGAGTATGTGCGTATGTATGTATGAGTGAGGGGGTGGAGTGTATGGGAGTGAGCGGGGGGAGCTGCGGTGTGCGCGGGGGGAAATGGCGGGGGGTGGCGGGGAGGGGACTGCGGGGATGAGCGGGGGGAGCTGCGGGGTGCACAGGGGGAAATGGCGGGGGGTGGCGGGGAGGGGACTGCGGGGGTGAGCAGGGGGAGCTGCGGGGTGCGCAGGGGGAAATGGCGAGGGAGAGAGAGAGAGAGAGAGAGAGAGAGAGAGAGAGAGAGAGAGAGAGAGAGAGAGAGAGAGAGAGAGAGAGAGAGAGAGAGAGAGAGAGAGAGAGAGAGAGAGAGAGAGAGAGAGAGAGAGAGAGAGAGAGAGAGAGAGAGAGAGAGAGAGAGAGAGAGAGAGAGAGAGAGAGAGAGAGAGAGAGGGAGGGAGAGAGGGGTCACACGCAGGGGAGAGAGAGAGAGAGAGAGAGAGAGAGAGAGAGAGAGAGAGAGAGAGAGAGAGAGAGAGAGAGAGAGAGAGAGAGAGAGAGAGAGAGAGAGAGAGAGAGAGAGAGAGAGAGAGAGAGAGAGAGAGAGAGGGGGAGAGAGAGAGAGAGGGAGGGAGAGGGGGGTCACACGCGGGTGAGAGAGAGAGAGAGAGAGAGAGAGAGAGAGAGAGAGAGAGAGAGAGAGAGAGAGAGAGAGAGAGAGAGAGAGAGAGAGAGAGAGAGAGAGAGAGAGAGAGAGAGAGAGAGAGAGAGAGAGAGAGAGAGAGAGAGAGAGAGAGAGAGAGAGAGAGAGAGAGAGAGAGAGAGAGAGAGAGAGAGAGAGAGAGACGGGGGCCTGTGGGGGGAAATGGCGGGGTGAGGGGGGGGGTTTGCGGGGGTGAGTGGAGGGGGGATGGTGGGGGGAGATGGCGGGGTGAGCGAGGGGGGTTTGCGGGGGTGAGTGGAGGGGGGATGGTGGGGGGAGATGGCGGGGTGAGTGGAGGGGGAATGGTGGGGGGAGATGGCGGGGATGAGTGGAGGGGGATGGTGGGGGGAGATGGCGGGGTGAGTGGAGGGGGGATGGTGGGGGGAGATGGCGGGGGTGAGTGGAGGGAGGATGGTGGGGGAAGATGGTGGGGGTGAGTGGGGGAGAGAGAGAGGGAGATTCGAGCAGTTAACCATAAGTAGAATCTTATGGAATCTTGTCAGCCACCCTCCGAACTCGAGCATATTTATCTCAAAACCATAGAGCCAGAGAAAGAGCGAATGGCAATGCAATCTTTAGCATAACAACTCTGTCTATCATAGAGAGAGGAAGGAGGGGTACTACACCTGCCTATTGGTACTTGGATTAGAAAATCTCACCGATGCTTCATAGGCCTTTCTTGTTGCTTGAGTGTTTATCTTATGATGTACATTCACTTCGGGGATTATAGAAGAATCGTTCACATTAGCAACTTTCCTCGATTGGATGACTATCGTCATTGTGGGTTTCAAAAGAAAGTGTTATCATATTCGTCATTGGAGCTTTTAATATTGCCTCTTGCTTTTATTGATCATATTCCTGAGCATGAGGACAATCCACATAAATATGATCGAATTCTAAACAAATGCGACATTGGAGACCTTTTTCTTCCTTGGGGTAATCTACATCATCTTAGCAGTAATGATTAAAAGGTTTGTGAACTCCACCATATCTAGAGTAGTTTGGTCGATTTTGTCTATGATTACCCAAAAATTTTGGATCAGGTGCAACTCAAGAACCAGTAGAATCATTGACTTTTACATTATGCATGTAGGTTTAGAATACCTTTGACCACTACCATAGGGTTCTAGTTGCATAGGATTCACTAACATATTCTAATTCCAAGTGTTATATTTGCATTGATCCGTATTGTGATTCATCATGTTACATATTATAAAATACACTTCATTTAATGCACAATTTGAAGCTACATGTCCTAGACTCCTTTACTAGTACAAAACATTTGGCTATATGATTCAGTTGTAGCCAAAGGGGTTGGATTTACCATCTAACTACCATTGGAAGAATGTTGCCAAGCTGGATTTACCATTTTAAGGTCACATTCCAATTGCCCTATAGCATGGATAATCTGATCGAGAGATCTAGTTCCATCCCATGCAAATAAGTATTTTTTTCTTTCAACATGGATTTCAAAACATCCATAAACCATCCTTTCACTACATCCTCTAGAGGTTCTTCTAGTTCCAGAATTTGCCATTAAAGTGCTCCAAAAAAGTGATGCATAGTCTACCAGTATCTAATTGGGTTGTTGCACCATGTACTATAAAGTAATGAATAATTGCCTAGTGGTCTTTGCCTTCATGAACCATCTTAGAAATGCATTTTAAAGGGTATCATATGTTGCAAAATTAGGAGAAAATTCTATTAACCATCTTATCACCTCACCACCCAAAACGGCTTGAAAAACTTGGCAATTCCATGCATTGTATGTATTTCCTTCCAATTATTCATACTCTGTATCAAATAGCCAAACATGTACATCTGGATCGTCGTCATTTCATACACTGAATCTATTAAACTATATCCTGGTAATTCTTTGCATAGAAGCTTCCATAGTCAATGGAACCTCTCACATTTTCCACTCTTTGTCTACTGGTACTGATGGAATTTATTCTTCCTCTATCTTTATTGTGTGGGAAAACTACATCTCACATTTTGCAAAAAATTTCCTCTATAACATGGTCTCTTCTTTCACAAGCTGCTCTACCCACATGGAATCCAAGAGGCTGGATGTTATAATTGAATCCTAGAGTCTTCTATCTAACCCCCTTTTGGATTTGTCCTTAACCCATTGCCCTTTTGCTTCATCCGTTTGCAACTTTTTCGCTTCGAAGGCTCTCTGTACCTCCAACAATTATTCAACAATGGATATGAGACTACACCCCATTCTACCAAATATCTTAATTGTGCTTATGTACATGCATGAATTGAACTCTCACATTTGCGTCCATTCGTCCTTGACATTGTCGTATTCTTAGTTGCCTGCATATTTGAGTATTTTGAAGAATGCTTACCCGATCGTGTTGGCATACTCCCTCTCCATCGAATTCAGTGCCCTTTATTGTATAGCTCCTCTATCCTTCAAAATGTATTGTGGTTCTAGCAATACACTGTTACTATGCAACCCATCCCATCGTGGTTGCCAAAATGTTTCTCTTGAATTCACAAGAAGGCTAATCAATTTACTATACTCGGTATGTCTGTTGAATTCACCAAAAGGTTAATCGGTTTATTTACAAAATATATAATATGGAAATTTACAATATATCTGCATTAGTGAACCTAACAAGCCCAAAGTTTTGCCATATGCGTCATGCTTTCCATGAGAGACCTTTTGTTCTTTATAGTAGCTCCATGATATCCTACACTTATCATGAAATGCATGAAATGCCGAGGCAAATTAAAGAGAGAATAAAAGAGACCGAAATATAGACAACAGAGATACAAAAATAATGGAAAGGGAGCATAAATAATTCCAAATCTAAGAAAATATAAGAACTTTTGAAATTGGGCTCCTACATGATCATGCTAAGAGCTATACCTAGTATACATGTGATCATAATATGTGACAAGCCTTTTCTTTATGTGTTGTAGGATGCGTCCATGCTAAAGTACCCACACGAAAGGCCCAATATCGAAGTTTTGTGATTGAAAGTGTAAAATACAAAGATCAACATTTTGATTATTTGCATAGACATTAATTGTTGATGGGCTATTTAGACTATTTTGACATGTGCCATATTCTTTTGCAATGAAGAGAGTGATTTTCCACGTTGGATATGATATTACGATTTTCATTTTGCTTATGTATTTGTTGAAAAATATCGTAGTGTTGTATATGTTGGATATCTCTCATTAAGCTTCAGAAGCATTTGTAATAAAAAAATAGCCAAAATTTTATCATTATTCACTTTGTTGATCATGTTTTGATCAAACTTTCACCAGCAATTTTGAGCCCCCTTGAGACCCCTTGTGGAGGTTTCTTACAATTTGTAACATTGATGGTAGCTATTGCTAGGAAGCAAATATAAGAGCCACAAAAATAATGAGACTCTGGCCACTAATTTTTATGTAAAACCCTCTCTATGATGCAAATATGTCATGTGCATAAGCCTTAAATGTGCACTAAGAAGAGTCCTCTAGTGTCACAATCCCATTTTTAATCATAGTGAACTAAACAGGAGAGGTAGAATAGTCTTTTTGCTCAATGCCCATTCGAATGTATGGATGAAGTCATCTAGTTCCAATAGCCTAAAAACATTACAAGGATAGATCGGCCACACTGCCCAAACATGCCAATAACCTGCAAGGATTGAATACACAATCTGCACCGCAACAGATGAATGCCTACCTGACTCTCCTATGGTATGTTTGAGTTTCACTCCATACTCTCACATGCATCAAATCTACTAGAGTTTCACGGCTTGAAGCTCGAAAGATCGAGTCTTGACAATCCTTCTCTACTTTGTGCGATGATGAGCAAGGCGGCGACAATTTCCATCTTGATAAAGTTGTATCTGCCTGTATTTATAAAATCAACATAATCTTCTAGTGCCGTGAGATTTTGAAACATTCTTTACCTCAAAAGCTAGTCAACAGGGCCCTGAAAAACCATCCGTGGAGATTGGTCTTTTTCTAAACAGGTAACATGTTGGCGATCATTCCTGCATAATGGATATCATGCGCCTCATATTATATTCTTGGAATTGACAAAATCAATAGCCCATGGATCAAGGGTGATGCTGCAGGGTTTGAATACTTCCATTGAAGTTTGCCATTGCATAGTCCTCAATCCTGATCACCTCTCCCACTCAGCGCAGCATGATAAACACGCTCTGCGCGTCACTCGCATGTCGTCATGCAGATTGGTATCAGCTCCGTATATCCCTCGAGTCTACCCCGCGCATATTGCCCTCTACTCTGCAAGTTCTCCGCTTCACATCTATCATGCGAGGGGATGGGAAGACGCATCACTTCCGAGTCCCAATCGCTCACAATTACAAGTTGGGTAGGGTCGCCTGTGCCTCGCCGTTCACTCTCATATCATGTATCCTTTTCTTCCCTTCAAGTTCTCCGCTTCACATCTATCATGCGCGGGCACTGGAAGACGCATCACTCCCTAGTCCCCATCGCTCACTATTACAACTTCGGTAGGGTCGCCAGCCCCTCGCCGTTCACTGTCATATCATGTATCTCTTTCTTCTCTTCAAGGTCGCTTGTCCGCTGTATCCCTGCATGCTGCAAGTTTGGCGAACATTTCCGATGTTAACCACTCTTCTGCATATATCATTGACAAGTCTGTCGCAGCGAAAGTTCCTTTCATCTTGAGCGTTTAGGTATTATATCCACGCAGCATGACTCGAATACAATCCGCACTGGTCACACAGTTGTGCAGGCCCTTTGTAGTCTTTTATTCGGATCTTGATTCCTCACCAGCTTGATGTATCTGGTGATATAATCTATTACGTCCTTTGTTTCCCTTTTGTGTGGATCTCGCTTCCCGTCTGTTATGGTGATAAGATCAAGCTTCTTACCATTCTGATCTAGTGGGAAATTACACCAAGTTTTTATCATGGTAATCTCTTAAAATTTTCAAGCCATGGACACTATTTGAGAGCTGAAAAATATGTAAATCTGGTGGTAATGATCACTTCTTCGGACAAAACAATCAACCACTAGTGGATACTAGAGTTTCATACCAACGATCCTTATCTTAATAATAAAAAACGTGTAAATTTAGCAATAAAGATCCCCCCTTTTGATAAAATAATCCAATAGTTGAGTACTAGTCAAGAAAACCAAGTTTTTCTATACTACTTGCTAGTGGTTGACATATGGGCAATGCATAAACCTACTGATTTGAGAGACAACAAACTGATACTCAAGGTATCTTATGCATAAGTAAATCAATCATCCAACAAGGTGTTGATAGAGAACAACATCAAATGCATCTCTAGCATCATGAAGATATTATCGTAAACCTATTTATGTGAAAGTGGAAATGTGTTTATTGTCTTCAAGGAAACAAATGTTGCAATAACATGTCCATATATTTTGTTTGACAGAAAGCTATTCCCCCATCAACGTGCATAAACTAAAAGGCACAAATAATGATGCATATGCTCCAAATCTAACATCTCAAAAGATTCATGCAAATCAGCCTTAAATTGAATAGTATGCTTCTCATTAGGATCAGTGGGAAACATATTTTTAATGTAAATAACATTGATCAAAAGTACATCATCTTCATGCTTAACATGTAAAGTTCTCTCAATCGGACTATTGTGAGAACCATTTTCCAAAAAGCATGGATGTATCCTCTCATACCAAACACGTGGTGCTTGCTTCAAACCAAATAATTCTATTTTCAATGCAAATCTTGTTTTGATCCCCTTTTCACATAAAAACACTATTTTGAAATATATACACTTCATATGTGAATCATCTCAAAAATATAATTTTAATGTCCAAGTAATGTACATTCTAAGCAAGACGATCTGCAAGTGCACAAATGCTACGAATGGTAGTCATTCATCATGTGAGATCAAAGGTCTACTCAAAATCAATGTGTTGCTCTTGAGCATACCCTTGGGCAACAAGCCTAACCTTAGACCTATCAATTGCTCCATCCAATTTATGTTTTGGCTTTTATAATCATTTAATCGCAATGGACTTTTTTCCTAGAGGCATATCGCGTAAAGAACAAGTACCATTCTTCATGATAGCATCATATTCTAATTGCATAGAAGCCATCCATTATATTTTGCTTCATCAAAAGTAATTGGCTTATTCTCATCACAAAGACTAAACATAATCTGATGCAAATGAAGTACTAAGATCCTAAATGCATATGCTATAGAAAAGATGCATCTAAACTTCTATGTCCCATAGTTTCCACCATCCATGTGGACATACTTGTTGTCTCTTCAACATCATCCCTCTCTTCAAGAACAAGATCATGTAAATCTACATAAGAAAAGGAATGATCAACATCAATGTTCAAAACCTATAACCACAGAGAAGTCACCTCATTTGGACTAGCACTTGACTCTCCATCTATAAAATGAGGCAATAAATTGTCGTGAAACTCTTATGATCTAGCCTGTGTCTTCTTTGTACATGAAAGTAAGGGATGAATTGCATCTTCCATAAAAAAGAACATCACATCTAACCACAGTTTGTTTAGATTGTGAATGATAGACAGGATGACCTTTGGTTTTGGTACTGTACCCAATAAAAATGCATTTTACTACTATATCATCAAATGTTGTTCATTCACTAATGCATTTGATAGACAACCAAAAACATGCAGATGCAAAAAAAGTTGCTTATGGCAATGCCAAAGCTTATATGAAGTGATAGATTGTAATGCTTTCGTGGGATACTTGATAAGTACAAATAATGCATGCATGACAACCTCAAACATTAAGCTATTTGGAAAAGCTTTACTTTTGACTATACATCTCACCATTTCCATGAGAGATCTTTTCTTCCTTTTGCCAACATCATTTTCTTGAGGTATATATGACACTATACACATGTTTTATCCCATTATGAACAAGAAATGCATCAACCCTACAAGAGATGTATGTTGGAATTTGAGGTCTGTGGAAGCACTTGAATAGCACAAGAAAGAACAAAAAGCTTGAAACACAACACACAATATTGAATGTATTACTAAGAGAATAAAAAAAGACAAGTAACATGTTAGGGTTATAAGCATATATACAAGCCAAGGGAAAAAACCTCCTAACATTGCAAGAGTGGTCCTAATATGTTCACACACATTGAAGTATTTTGAAAGTGATACATAACATTGAACTCTCTTTCTAGAGTGATCCACGATGATCCCTTAGAGTAGAAAACCAAGCTCCAAGCACTGCACCTAGTAATCTGCACAGAGGTTACAAAATACAAAGAAGAACAAAGTACAAAGGGAGCACAAAGTAGATTTTCTAGGTGCTACAAACGCGGTCAAAGTTACAGTGTGCGGCTGACCAAACCATTATATGTTTTATTAAGAAACATATACAAAAGATTTGGGTGGCCATTTGGTCTCACATGTACACCAACAGTAACTATCTTGAACTAAAGGCCAATGTGGCAAAATTGACTATGGAAAGAAAATAAAGAATGATGAAGAATATCGGAGTGTAAGTATATAAACTATACCTCCCACATGATGGGCATGTTGCACAATATACAAGTAACTATGTAAGGTCATGAATCAAGTAATCCTCATTCAATGATAATAGTGTCCAAAGCTATTTTGTGGTAGAGCATTCATCAAAGGATCTATAATATTACCTTGAGTGTGAACCTTCTTAAGAACAATGTGCTCACTAGCGAAGCAGAGTCTAATGAAGTGATAACCCACCTCAATGTGATTGGTATTTGCATGATAGACCGGATTCTTAGCCAATGCAATGGCAGTCTCGTTATCACTAGGTAAATCAGATACATGCCTCAGTTACTACAATATACTCTTCTTCTATGGTGGAAATAGTTGTACATTCTTGAAGATGACATCTCCAAGAGATAGCACCTCCACCAAAGTAAAAAATGTACCCTAATGTAGAATTAAGATTGTCTACACAATGAGCATAATCAGAATCTATGTAACCAATAATGGATGCTTTCCATCTACCCACACATAAACACTTGTCCTTAGTGCCACTCCGATATCTTAAAATCATCTTGAGTGCTTCCCAATGGTTCTTCCTAGGATTCGACATATATCTCCTCACAACTCCCACTATAAATGTCGTGTCTGGTCTCGTGGCTACAATAGCATACATGAAACTACCAACAATAGGTATCGACTCTTTATCTTTGCCACCCCATTTTGTTGAGGTGTATAAGTACATGCGGATTTGCATCATCTCAATAAGAGTTAGGAAGATTCATTTCATTGAACAAAGCTCCAAACACTTTTGCTGTGTATCTACTCTTTATCTCTGCCACCCCATTTTGTGGACGTGTATACCTACATGCGGATTAGCTTTTGACGCCATGATCATGTAGAGAATCGCAAAATTCATTTTAAAAAATACTCTCTCCCTTCATCTGATTGGAGAGTCTTTATATACTTCCTTGTCTCCTTCTCCACTAGGTTTTGAACGTCTTAAAGTGGTAAAACACCTCTCGCTTTGACTTCATGCAATACATCCAAAAAAAACTTTGAATGATCATCTATAAATTTGATAAAAGATCTATTATCTCCAATGGATGGCTCCATTGTATGTCCCCATAAATATGTGTGTATGAGATTCAACACTTCATTGCACACATGTGCTCCCTTCTTGAATGGCAATTTTCTTTGTTTCCCTAATTGACAAGCATGGTGCAAATGTTGCATATTCTCATATGTAATATCTGGTAGACCACTCACTAGACCCTTCCTTTGCATGTCATTCATCCTTTGTAAGTTTATGTGCCAAATTCTTTTATGTCATAAATTGGTGTCTCCAATCTGTTTATTTATAATTGACAAGTAGACACTCTGAGGGTTGATGGCATTACGTCCATGGTGAAGCGCCTTCCTTTTTTCTTTAATTTTGCTATGAGCTTGTAGTCCTACATGGGGTCTTCCAAAAAATATCATTGATCATTGAACCGCACCTCATAATGTCTTTCAACCATTTAACCTACGGAAACCAAGTTCTTGGTGATGATTGGCATGTGCAACACATCTTTCAACACCCTAGAGCTTTGAGATCCATTCAATGTAACATCTTCCACATGTACAATCTTTTCCTCAATGTCATCCCCTATTTCTACATGTCCTTGAGTGAAGGGTGAGCATAAATTAAAGAAAACATCTTTATTGCAACTCACATGGTTGCTACAACCACTATCTATGTACCATGTAAAATATGAATCGACTCTTTCACTTGACCCATACATCATAGACAAATTCTCATTGTCTGATTTTTTTCAAGTACTAGAAAAATTACCTTGGTTCCTATTGTATCCATGATTTCCTCCTCCTTCGAAACAACATTTGTAGCATTCTTCATTGGATGCTTCTCTTCCATGTGATCATCCCCCTCCTCCTCTACTCCTTCCTCTTCCTCTTGATCAGTAGCTTTTGTTGGAGCTTTCTTGGTTTCTTGAGCTTAAATGTAACCTTCCTCTCCCTCTACGTGGGGTTTGTCCACCACTTTTGTCTTTGCCTCTACCTAAATAAAAAACTTGGGCTTGCCTACCCTTTGATTGTGAAACTCCTTGGTTCATCACCTCAATCACCTCAATCACCATCAATTTGAATAATTGATCATTTATGGTAGAGAATCCTTCACATAAACTGATGTGGTGAGTTGTTTCTACCTTTCATCCTCTCTCAAGACATTGAGAGTGCGGGCAACAAGACACAACATCTTCGATTGAGCCTAGGGCATCTACAAGCTCCTTAACCTTCAAACTCTACTCATTTACGTTAGTACTTGGTGCTTTCATAATATTATTTAGCTCCTTCTTGAGCTTAATCTTCCTTGCCTTGGTTGATGGAGAGTACAATCTCTCCAAGGTCTCCCAAACCTTCGGATGTGTCCAACTCTTATATATGTCAATAATGATAGCGCTTATGTGGTGGCATAGAATGAATATGACTCTTATGCCTTGACCTACCCTTGAAGTGTTGGATCATGTACATAAGGCATTGGCTCATGCACCTTGTCATCATCATGGGATACATTTTACACTACTATTTGCAATAGTGCACCTGGTGGTGAACTAGTTTATGATGACATATGTGGAGCACTCTTGAGTGAGAATATTCACTAAAAATCTTTGGTTGGCACTTAGAGTGGAGATGCATATAATGTTTGTGGCAGGACAAAGAACATGGAAAAGAATGGTCAATGAAATAACAGTAGAAGTAAATCAAGGAAGAGGGATAGTGAATGCCATTATTATCATAAAGGACACATGAAGAAAGAATACTATGCATTAAAGAACGCTAGATGTGATGGACAAAATGTTGATGTGCATGTTTTAAAGCTACCTCCAACATCTACTTTGACTCTAAAGATTGAAGATATCAATGTTATTTCTAATTATGCTCATGTGTTGCCACTTGAGAATACTATGCCTACTGAGGCTCTTTTGGCTATTCTCTTTCGCACACATGGCTGCTTGATTCTGGTGCTTCTTTCCATGTGACACCACATAGAGAGTGATTCTCTACTTATGTAGCAAAGTCTCAAGGTACTATGAGACTTGGTGATTCTTATGAGTGTGATGTTTTCAACATTGGAGATGTGGTTCTTTAGTTCATTGATGGTTGAAAGTTTACTATGCATAATGTACACCATGTACCTCAATTATCACACAGTTTCATGTGAATGTTGAACCTGATGACCTTGGTTACAAGGTGGTCTTCTATGCTCACTCATTTTTCATATCAAAGGGCAATATGGTTAATGCAAAAGGAAGCAAAGTTGGCTCACTTTATCCTTTTTTTATATCATAGAAAGAACACTAGTTAGCTATTATTAAACAACCTATGGCTTGTATTTGGCATGGCCATTTGAGTCATATATCTGGTAGTGGAATGGAATATCTTTCTCATTCTTTCTACTTGTGTTATCGTTCTTTGGTTTTTCATTTTGTGAGAATTTTCAATATGGAAAGCATGCTAGGAATGTGCACAACACACACACATTGAATCTTTGATTCAGCCTTTAGATCTCATTCATATGTATGTGTGTGGTCCTATGCCTAGAAGGCCATTAGGCAGTTCTCTTGATTTTTTCACTCTCATACGTGATGCTTCTACAAAATTCTGGGTATATCCTATCAAAGCAAAGGATGAGGTATTCGCTACTCTCAAAAAATGGATTGCTTGCGTTCAGGTTGAAAAAGGAACTAATCTCAAGGCTTTATGTTCAGATAACTCGGGTGAGTATAATTCACATGAATTCAGTCTTTTTTGTCATTCTAGGGGAATTAATAGAGAGTTTACAACTCTTTATATTCCATTACAAGATGGTTTAGCTAAAGAGATGGATAGAGCTATTTAGGATAGAGTAATTTCTATGTTGCATCATGTAAATGTTTCACAAGGATCTTGAGCACAACGAGTATTAACTAGATTTCATGTGATTAACCTTTCACCTAGTACTACCAAGGGTTTGAAAGTGGCATAGGAGTTATGGGTAGGGAAGCCACCATATTATGATCATCTTCAACTTTTTGGGTGTGAAGCATATGTTCACATACCCAAGAATCTTAGACAGAAGCTAGACCATAAGTCAAAAAAATGCATTTTTCTTGGATATAGTGTTTAGAAGTAGTGATGTCATTTTCATTGAGTCTAAGATGCATAAATAAAACCCATTAAGGAGGTTGAAGTGAGAAGAGTGATGTTTGATGATGCTAGTCCTCAAGTTAGAATGCATAAAATTCTTGCACATAGGGATGTTCAAGTGAATGTTCAAACATATCAATTTGCAAATGTCCTAGTTCACCAACCATTGAGACGTTGTGCATGTGTCTCACATTGACCTGATAGATATGTTCTAGGTTTGGATCTTTTCATGCTAATAGATGCTTGTGAGCCTTCTCACTCTAAAGAGTCTATGTAGATAGAGGATCATGTCATGTGGGAGCATGCCATGAAGAGTGAGTTGGATTATATTCACAAGAATGTTACTTGGGATTTAGTACCTTTGCAAAACAGAAAGAAAGCTTTACCATGTAAATGGGTATATAAACTAAAATTCACATCAGATAGTGCTTCTCAAATGTAAAAAGCAAGACTTGTTGCAAAGGGTTTTAAGGAACAACATGGTGTTGATTTGGAGGAAATCTGCTCTGT
Organism: Ceratopteris richardii; assembly: GCA_020310875.1. NCBI lineage: Eukaryota > Viridiplantae > Streptophyta > Polypodiopsida > Polypodiales > Pteridaceae > Ceratopteris > Ceratopteris richardii. Next base: position 8,811,305 of record CM035435.1, on the reverse strand, counting down.
ATTGGTCAAGATGACTACCTTGCAAATGTCGCTTTGATTTGTTGCAATGGATGACTTGGAGTTAGTCCAAAGGGATGTGAAAATTTATTTCTTGCATGGAGATCTTATAGATGAGATCTATATTTAACAACTATAGGGTTATGTAGTTCTTTGAGAAGAGATTCTAGTTTGTAAGTTGACAAAGAGCTTATATGGATTTAAACAGTCACCTAGAAAATCTTACCAAACATTTGATGAATTTATGAAGTCTGAAGGATATTTTAAAAGCAATGAGGATCATTGTCTCCACACAAAAGATGCTCAGATTGCACCTTGATATGCTTGATGCTTCATGTCGATGATATGTTGATTGCTCGGAAGTACTCTTATGACTTGCACTTCTCAAAAAGAAGTTGAGTGTGACAGTTTGGAGGAAATATGCTCTATATTGGTCAAGATGACTACCTTGCAAATGTCGCTTTGATTTGTTGCAATGGATGACTTGGAGTTAGTCCAAAGGGATGTGAAAATTTATGTAGTTCTTTGAAAAGAGATTCTAGTTTGTAAGTTGACGAAGAGCTTATATGGATTTAAACAGTCACCTAGAAAACGTTACCAAACATTTGATGAATTTATGAAGTCTCAAGGATATTTTAAAAGCAATGAAGATCATTGTCTCCACACAAAAGATGCTCATATTGCACCTTGATATGCTTGATGCTTCATGTCGATGATATGTTGATTGCTCGGAAGTACTCTTATGACTTGCACTTCTCAAAAAGAAGTTGAGTGTGACATTTTATATGAAGGATTTGGGGGATTCCAAACATATTCTTGGAATGCATAGTACTCATGATAGGATTAAAAGATGCATGTACTTGTCTCAAAGTGAGTACATGTCTAAAGTACTTCACAGGTTCCATATGTAGGGTAAAAAGGCATTCAGTACACCTTTACCCACATATGTGAAATTGAACAAGGATGTCTTGAGCTTTCTTCAATGAAATGAATCTTCCTAACTCTTATAGCCGTATACATTATGAATAGGTGTCCAACCTCAGGGATACATGGAGTTACACCTTATGAAGCTTGGTGTGGTAAGAAACCCAACCTTTCATATCTCAAAGTATTTGGTTGTGTGTTATGTTCACATACACTCACGATTTGAGACACAAGTTAGACCCGAAGGAAAATAGGTGTACATTTCTTGGATATTCTTAGAACAAAAGGGTTTTAGATGCTATAGGCCTTGCAGCAAAGTGGTTAAGGTGTCTACGGATGTAATACTTGATGTGTTGCTACTTTGTTATGGTAGCAAAGGTGTGTTACAAGTTGATGATGCATATTAAGTGGACAAGAACTCCAAAGAGCAACAACAAAGCATGGAGATAAGTCGTCCAACCACTTCAAGCACACCATTAAAGGAGAGTACTACATCATCGTGTCATGGAAAGGCTAGGGATGAAGCTCATTCAAGCAAAAGAAGTAGCAAAGAAAAGGAAAAGGAAAATGACAAAGACCATCGATGGGTGGAGATGGAATCTACTAGTGATGAAGATATGGAAAAACTAAAAACTCTAGGATTTAAAGCATCTAACCAAGGAGGAGGAGATTCCTACTAGCTAGCATGAGGTTAGGGCATCCAATAGTGTTAAATACTATGTTGAAAGGCTAGCTTATGATTCATTCATTGCAAGACATTATGCCTACATGAGTCACTTTATAACTTGTGAAGAACCTAACTTTTTTGAAGAAGAAAATAAGCATGGGGAATTCATTGAACCCATGGAGGAGGAAGTCAAGGCACTTGAAAAAATTTATACTTGTTCATTGGTGCCAAGAACAAAGTACATGAAATTCACTAGCAACAAATGGGTGTACAAGGTAAAGAGGCATGCAGATGCGAGCATCTCTAGGTATAAAGCGAGGATGGTTGCCAAAGGTTTTGCTCAAATCTATGGCATAGACTTTGAGCAAACATTTAGTCCAGTAGCTAAGATGTCCACCCTAAGATGCCATCGCAGCCTAAAACGTTTGGAAGATGTACTAGTTGGATGTGAAGAATGCTTTGCTAATGATGGAGAGCTTGAAGAGGTAGTCTTTATGGAGCATCCCTAAGGCTTTGAAGATGAGGGCTTTCCGCATCATGTATGCAAGCCTAAGAAGGATTTTTATGGACTCAAGGAAGCCCCAAGGGCTTGATACTAAAGAATTGTGGAGTAATTGGTAAACAGTTAGAGTAATTGGTAAACTATTATCATTTGTATATATGTTGATGATTTGATCATGTACTTCCTTGGGATTGAACTACTATACAAGGAGGAAGGTATATACTTGATGCAAACGAAATACATTCTAGATCTTTCAAAGATGTTTGGCTTCTGTGATTGTAAGACAAGCTCAAATGCATTAGAAGTAAATGTTAAACTAAGTGCTCATGAAGGTAAAGACGTGAAGGAGGTGAACATGTATAGGTCAATAATTTTTTCTCTCTTGTATGCTACCATGACAAGACTAGATATTGCATATGTAGTTGCAGTGTTATCTCAATTTTTGTAGGAACCAAGAGTACCTCATCTTGTTGCAGGCAAAAGGTTATTCAGGTACCTCAAAGGATTAGTGAATGAAGGGCTATATTATGCATTTGAGGATGGATTAATTGTAAAAGATTATTGTGAGGTTGACTCGGTAGGTTCCAAAGACAAAAGGAGGAGCACTAGTGCATATATTATCATGCTAGGGAAGAAGATCATCTCATTGATGTCAAAGAAACAAACAACAATGGATCTTTCGTGGACCGAAGCTTAGTTAGAGGCTTAGCATAAGTCTCATGTGATCTTATGTGGCTTAAGACATTGTATTTTTTATCTTGATTTGCACATTAAGAAAGTACCCGTTGTTTGTGACAACATAAGTAGCATATGGTTGGCTCAAAATCTCTTGTTCCATGCAAGGTCTAAGCATATCAAAATGCATTACCACTTTATTAGAGAGAGGATCATGTCAAGGGATGTTAAGATTGAGCATGTCAATACAAAGGACCAATATGCAGTTATGTTTATCAAATCTTTGTTTGAAGTAAAGCTACAACACTTCAAGGCATGCATTGGAATGAAGGATCTAAGCATTGAGACTTGAGGGGGAGTTTTGAAAATCAAGTATCAGTCATGCAAAAGAACTGAACCAAAAGTTTTGATAGTGGAACAATGAAAAAGGAGGACCATCATCATGGAATCAAGCTAGAAGCTCCAACAAAATGGATCAAATTCAAATCTCATCAATCACCCACCAAAAAGTGCACCTAAACTAATTGTTGGGTGGTTAGCTAGATTGTAGGAAAGGTAAAACTCTATATAAGCATGATCCCACCTTTTGTTTCTTGATTTCTATGCATTCCACAAGTTGCCCATTTAGTTTATTGAAATCACAAACTCCATTAAATAGCCCCCTTACTTTCTTACCTCATTTTCGCATGATTTTGCTCCTCTCTATCTAAAGGTGTAGTGAAGCTTTTCTGAATTTGATTTTACTAGATTGCACAACATTATTTGATCTCTCATTGTACTCATTCTCATATAGTGCCCAAAGTTTGCCAATGTTTCAAGTTCTTTGACTGATTGAATTGTGAAAAATTGTCAAGTCTACGAAGCTATATCTCTGCACATAGGCAGAGAGTGTTGCAAATAGCTAGCCTATTTTGCAAAGGATGGATCTCCAAGATTGAATATCTGTTTTGGAAAATTTAAATCTTGTTACATAGCTCGCATGGTCTAGTTTAAGTTTTCCAAAAGTAATTTTTATTTTTTGTAGAGATTCAAAAACAAGTTTAGAATAGTGAGCACATATCATTGCTTGTTGACCTAGTGAAAGGTAGAGATCTTCCATTGCTACATTAGCGTGTTAGAATCATCCCCCATCATGGATTCCAAGCATATTATTAGCATGCACATTACCTTTGATAGGAGTAAAACATGCATATGTGTATCACAAAGTGAGTACATACCCAAAGTACTTCAAAGGTTCAATATGCAGGGTGGAAAGATATTAAGTACATCTTTACCCACATATGTGAAATTGAACAAGGATGATTGTCCGAAATGAGATGAGGAAAAGAAGTTCATGACCAAAATTACTTATCAATAGAGATTTCTTAGCAACCAAGCGCATTATTGTCAAGAAGGTTCATACTAGAGATAATGCTATAGATGATTTTAATAAAGCTCTACCACACACTATCTTTCCACACTATTTTCATTTGATGGGGGTTACTTCATTCATGATCTTAGACAATTACTTGTATACTATGTTACATGCCAATCATGTGGGAGGTATAGATCATATACTTAAACTCAGGTATTTTGTATCCTAGCTACTTTGACCATGTTGGCCTTTAGTGGGAGATTGTTACTGTCCATGTGAAAGGCCAAATGTCTGTAGAACACTTTTGTATATGTTCTTTAATAAAACATATAGTGGCCTCATTAGCCACATAATCTAGGTTTGACTACATTTGTATGGCATAGGAAATTTATGTTCGTGGTTTGTGTACAATGTGTTTTTCCTATGTATTTTGCACTCCCTCTGTGGATGATTGTGTGAGCAGCCAAAGTTTGATTTTGTGCCACATGGGTATCTTCGTAGAACTTTTGGGACGAAAAGTTCACTCTTGTGCATTGCTATCAAAATACTGCAATTTGTATGAAGATTCTTATTAGAATGGAAGGATGGAATTAAAAAACAAAAAATCCACTTGGGAAAATGTTTCCACAATCCAACAAAGGTTTTCATCTTCCCAATCGTAATCACGAAACCAAGTGAATGAATATCTCGAATAAAGCATGTTATTCTAGGTTGGAGCATGAGGCCCAAGGGAACGCCTATAAAATTATGTATATCTATATTTTGAAGGAAGAAAATCTTTCCCAAGATGGGAGGAACTTTAGAAAGTGATTATATGATGTAAGTTTCCGACTACTTCAGATAGATATAAATTCAGACAGTGTTTGGTCACTTGAATGCTTGATTGAAGATATCATGCCTAGAATGAAGTAAATTCATGTGCTCTCCAAGACAAGGAATCCATGTAGCTTAGTTGTTAGTTCTTAATGGGTCGAGGGGGGGGGGGGCAAGGAGGAGGTCTTGGGTTCAATTCCTTCAAGACTCAAGGAGTTTTGGAAGAGCTCCATGAGCGAGAGGATTGTTGACCATTCTATCTATCTAGCACTTTTTCGATAAATCGGTGGAGGAGAACGAATCCAAAAAAGGATGGTGTTCATTGTTAGTTCTTAATGGGTCGAGGGGGGGGGGGGCAAGGAGGAGGTCTTGGGTTCAACTCCTTCAAGACTCAAGGAGTTTTGGAAGAGCTCCATGAGCGAGAGGATTGTTGACCATTCTCTCTATCTAGCACTTTTTCGATAAATCGGTGGAGGAGAACGAATCCAAAAAAGGATGGTGTGGATTGATTAAAAAAGAAAGGTTCTCAACTAAAGGTAATTTTCAAATGAGTGGTTCTAAAGTAAATTTGTTCTTTTAAAGTATGGCTTAGAATCAAAGTGGTTGTGTCTGAATAGGTATCTATACAAGGCTTGGTTGGGAGGATACCACACAATCATTTGTAAGCTGGCATTTGTGGAGACTCTATTGCATGCGTCAATGTAGAGTGTTGTATGCACCTCAATGAAATATTGTTGTAGAGCACAAGAATAGAGAAAACTATGTCTTTGATGGAAGTAGTCCTATGTGCAAACTATGTATTTAATAAGTGTCCTATGAAGGCATGAGAGTCATTGCAATCATTACGCTCTGAATGGACAAAAGCCACTGGTTTGCCTTTTTCACAAATTTGGTCCTTTAGAATATGCTCTTACGCCATCCGAACAATGTGAAAAACCTAATGAAAAGGAAATGAAATGTATATTTGTTGGATTTATTGGTGAGAGTAAAGGTTATTTTGTATACCATCGATTGAAGAATAACATTTATAATAAGTCAAGATGTGGTATATTATTAACATTTAGCTTATCGTTTAGTTGAATGTAAATTTCATCCATGAATTAGCTCAAAAGATGTGTTTGTCACACTCACCCCTATGATTCAAAGTGGTGTGCTTGTCTTTTGGCCATGAACACCATCCAAATGAGGTTCAAAGAGATGAAACAATTTAGCCAAATATGGTTGAGAACCTCTAGCCAAATATGGATAAAAGTCACAAAATTTGGAGAGAAATATGTCAGCAAGATACCAGCCGAAGGTGGTTTAAAAGTCCAACTAAACATGGCTGAAAAATTCCAAAATGTGGAGGCACAGATGGTTAAACTTCAGCATCACCTTCAGCCTACTTCCGATATACAATTTGATGATCTATTACATGAGGAATGTATGTCTATCAAAGATGCATGATCTATGCCAAAAATCATTGCAAGATAATAAGTTGAGCTATCTTTACTTTAAAGAAAAATACCAAGCTCTCATCGTGCCTCAATTGACTTTATGGATTATCTCTTAGTGGAATTGCATGTAATGAAGAGCTAGTCACTTTTGAAGATACATTTTTTGATTCAAATTGGATGAGCAAAAAGCTATAGGAATTGAAATCTATTTTCTAAAATTCTACTTGGGAGTTATTTGAATTACCAAAAGGTAAGAAGGCCTTTGGTAGCAACTGGGTGTACAAGACTAAAAGAGAGTCAAATGGTAACAATGTTGCTACAAAGATCGACTAGTTGCGAAATGTTAGGAAACAAAATATGGAAATGATTATGAGGAGACATTTTCAGCCTCTTAGTGCATGGCAACCATTCATTGTGTGATTGAATTAGTTGGCCATCATGGTTGTAATGTGCATTAATTGGATATAAAAACAACTTCCTTGAATGGTGATTTGCAAGAAGACATCTATGTGACGCAACCCCGAGTGTTTCCATTAATGGCAAAGAGCTTATGGATTTGCACTTGCATAATAGGTGTGTGGACTTAAGCAAGCTCTAGATAAATGATATGAAAAGATACATATGTAGTTGATCACGCTTGTTTTTATATTTAGCCCAATTGAAAGCACACTTTATGTATGCAAAGATGGGCTGTTATTGTAGTGATTTTCTTTTATTTTGATGAGAGTTCTAGAATGGCTCATATGATGTGAAACATATAGAAAAGAAAACAAATAGACGGTTGCACTACAAGAATAATAGGGGTCTAGCAACACCCCCAATCATGGCTTATGCGACACTTCTTCAAAAAGCATCGCATAAGAGACATTTAAGAAAAAAACTGAAAAAATAAATCGTGGTTGTCGCATATGCGATGGTCAGTGTCGCCTATGTGATGCTTAGCTCTAGCATCGCTAAAAGCATCAAAGCCTAGATATCCTTCTATCAATGTAGGCAAATTGCCTGCGACACTTGGGTGTCGCATAAGTGACAGTCTGAGAGTTGAAAAGAAAAAGCTTTTTCTCGGCACATTTGTGCCGGGATCGAGCAATTGAGAGCAAGTGAACAAAGACGAAGAGCGAGTGAAAACGAGTGTACTAAGTGCAACAGAGTCCCGAGGTAGCTATACATGCACATACACACATATGCATACACACACATGCATATACAAACATGCATACACACACATGCACACACATGCACACAAATGCATACAAATACATACATATAGATATATACACATATACACACATGCACATACACATGTGCATACACACACATGCATACACATACATAAGATTAGCAACCTTTTCCGATATTTTCCACTCTTCTCCATATGTCATTGACAAAGTCTGTGTCTCCCAAATTGCCTCGCATCTTGAGTGCTTAGGTGTTATATGCACGACTCGAACATAATCCTCACTTAATCGGGGTCTTGATGTATGGGGTCACACAGTTGTCCAGGCCCTTTGTGGCTGCTTCTTCGGATCTTGATTCCTCACCAACTTCATGTATCTAGTCATATAATCTTCTACGTGAAAAGTTATGCAACATTATCTTGTGTGGACACATAAGCCAAACAAATCTCTCAAAGGGTCAATCTCTCCTTCACATAATGATAGTACAACTCAATGTGCTTTGTGTGAGCATGGAACACATGCTTCCTCACAATTGCAAATGGAGTTTGAGTGTTAGAAAAGATGGTGGTAGAAGGAGATAGGCCAAAACCCAAATCATTGAAAAGGTGTTTCAGCCACACACACTCAACACCTACTGTGAAAGCTATCATATATTCAGCCTCTTAACTAGAAGTGGTCATAATAGACTGCTTCTTGCTCAACCAAGATATGCATGAACGACCAAGCATAAATCAAAGAACACTAATGGACAAGGGAGTTTCATAGCAACCAACCTAGTGTAAGTCATAAGAAATATGTAAATTTGGCGATAATGATGCTCGCTTGGGATAAAACAATCCAAGTAGTCTGGTATTACTCAATTAGTGAAAGATGTGCTTAACTACCTACCAATGTTTGACATCTTGACAATGCATATAGCTTACTCATCTAATGGACAATATAACCAAATATGAACTTGACTTATGCATAGCCAAGTCAAGCATCCAAGAAGATTTAGCATCATATGCATCTATAGTATCATGAAAAACAAACACAAACCTATTTCCATAGGAGTGGAAATACATTGAAATAATATGCCCGTATATTTAAATTGACACAAATTTATTCCCCCATCAACTTGCATCAATTGAAATGCGCAAATAATGATGCGAACACTCAAAACTTGCATCTCAAAAGAGTCTTGGAAATCAACCTTAAGTTCAGCAGTATGCCTCTCATTAGGACCAATGAGCAACATATCAACAACACATATAACAATGATTAAAAACACCATCTACATCGTTAACATACAAACTACTTTGAATTGGACTATTCTCAAAGCCATGTGCCAGCAATTATGCATGTATCTTCTCATACCTAGCACATGGTGCTTGCTTCAAAACATACCATTCCTTATTAAACATGTAAACCTTGTTTTCATGCCTTTGTTGCAAAAAACTACCAGGTTGAAATGCATACACTTCCTCTTGTAAATCACCATTTAGAAATACAATTTTAAGCTCCAACTCATGTGCATTCCAACCAGGATGAGCTCCAAGTGCACAAATGGTACAAAAAGTGTTCATTCAACATACCAGAGAAAATGTAGCATCAAAATCAATGTTATACTTTATGGAATAATAGAATGTTGTATGGATTTTAATGTCATGAGGTTTTTAATGTGACTTTTGTTTTTCTTTAGGACGTGAAGACTCATGAGGGTGTGAACATACATGGAAGTATTCAGATATTTAGAAGATAGTATTTTTGGTTTTTTTTTTGTCAAATTAATACATCGTTTTACAAAGCAACGTTTTCTATAGAAATGGTGGATCACTTGAAAAGTAAAATTTTTTTAGATAAATAAGATTTTGATAAATGCATGCTTTTCGAAGGGTTGTCCTCATGTATCTTCTTTTCAAGACGTAGGAAAAAATACCTATAGATACACATGCTTTGATAGACTCTTCCATCAGAGTATGTGGGTGGAGATTGTACCCCATCTAATGTCAATTCTCTTGTCTCTTTCTATTCTATCTATGCTACTATGAGATTTTATTTTTGTACTATCCTTTGTGTATATGCATCTGTAGGATTCGGTCAACATTTGTGATTCATGGCAGCCATTCTATTCGTAATTTGGCATCCATCTCGATTGTCTAGTCGAGATTTTTTTTATTAAATTGTTTTTTTTTGGATTGCCATTTTGGTTCTTAACATTTTATCGAATTTCGTACTATGCATTGTGCTTTTGTGACATTGTGCATTGTGCTGATAGTACTCATTGTACTCATTATACACCTTGTGCTCACTATGCTTGCATTACCCACTATGCCCCTTGTGCTCATTCTACTCAATGTACCCATTGTACCCACTATGCTCACTATTCACTGTTCAAGTACGATTCAATTATCAAATTAGATTATCAAGTTTATTTATCATTTGTTTACTCCTTCTGCTTACTCCGAGGCATCGACTAAGGCATAGCACTATGTCCTAACTTTTGCATCTTTTGTGTCTCTTGCACTCATGGTTCTCTTTGTTCTATTGGTTCCCTTTGGTTTTGTTGTAAGCTGTTGGATATGCACGAACCAATTATAACTTATAAGTGGCCATAAGTGCTTAGTTATTTCCCTAGTTAGTTTACTTATTTTCCTACTGATGGTCCAATTAGAAAATATCTCTGATGCTTCCTAGGCCTATCTTGGTGCTTGAGTCTATATCTTATGATGAGCATTCACTTTAGGCATTATAGAAGAATCATTGACATTTGCAACTTTCCTCGACGAGGTGACTATCTTCATTGTGGGTTCTTCAAAAGAAAGTCTTATCATATTCATCATTGGAGCATTTAATCCTGCCTCTTGCTTTTATTGATCATAGTCCTGAGCATGAGGAAAATCCACATGAATATGATCGAATTCTAAACAAAAGCGACATTGTAGAGCCTTTGCTTCCTTGGGGTAATCTATGTCATCTTAGCCATAATGATTAAAAGCTATGTGACCTCGGCCATATCTATAGTAGTTTGGTCAATTTTTTCTGTGATTACCCAAAACTTTTGGATCGTTTGCAACTCAAGAACCACAAAAATCATTTTCTTTTACATTATGCACGTAGGACTATAATACCATTGACCATTACCATAGGAATATAGTTGCATACGATTCATTGAGGTAGTCTCATTCAGCTTGTTATATTTGCATTGATATGTAGTGTGATTCATCATGTATAGATTCCTTGAAGCAACATGTCCTAGATTCCTTTACTTAGTACAAAACAGTTGGCTATTTGATTGAGTTATAGCCAAAGGGGTTGGCTTTACCATATTGACATTGGAAGAATGTTGCCCAGCTAGATTTTCCACTTTAAGGTTTCATACTAATTGCTCTATGGCATTGATAATCTGTTCGAGAGATCTAGTTGCACCCGATCCAAATAAATATATTTTTTCTTTTAATATAGAGTTCAAAACATCCATAAACCATCTTCTGATTACATCCTCTGGAGATTGTTCTAGTTCCAAAATTTTCCTTAAGTTTGTTGGAGATAGACGTCTGCGGAAGCATGCGAACAACACAAGGAAGGAGAAGAAGCATGGAGCACACCACACAATACTGAATGTATTACTAGAGAATGTACAACGATGAGTAGCCCATTCGGGAAATAGGCATACATACAAGCCACGGGGAAAAACCTCCTAAAGAGGGAAAAAAGTGCCCCTCCGGGCCTAGTGTGTTCACATCACTACCTAAATATATCAACAAATCCCCCCTAGGAGTGATGCAGTGAACTACGAGTTGGCACTCACGTATAAGGAAGTGCCAAGCTATGTCAAAATCGCTCCACAAAAGGAAGTAAGCCCAAAGCTTTGTGAAAAGCTTCAAACTTCTCCCTAGGTAGAGCCTTCGTGAAAAGGTCTGTAGTGTTCTCCTGCGTGGGCACATATACCAAGCAAATCTCCCCAGCAAAGAACCTCTCCCTAACATACTGATAATACACCTCAATGTGCTTAGTGCGAGCATGGAACATAGGGTTCCTCACAATTGCTAATGCGCTCTAACTATCAGTGAAGATGGTGGTGGCAGAAGACTGACCAATACCCAAATCAGCCATAATGTTTTTGAGCCACACACACTCAACAGTCACTGTGAAAGCTTCCCTATACTGAGCCTCACAACTGGAAGTGGCCACAATAGGCTACTTCTTGCTCAACCAAGATATACATGAGCTACCAAGCATGAAGCAAAAGCCACTAGTAGACACACAAGTGTCATAACAACTAGCCCAATGAGAGTCAAAAAAAGCATGAAAATCTGGTGGTAGTGATCCCCCCTTGGGATAAAACAACCCAAGTGGCCGAGTACAACTCAAGTAGCAAAAGATGCACGTAAGTGTCTGCCAATGGTGGACTACTCGGCAATGCATAAACCTGCTCATCGGTGAGACAACAAACTGAATATCTAGTCGAGTAATGCATAAGTAAATCAAGCATCCAACAACGTGTTGATAGAGAATAACATCAAATGCATCTCTAGCATCATGAAGACTCAATCATAAACCTGTCTCCATAGGAGTGGCAATAGGCTTATAGTCTTCAAGGCCAAAATGCTACAATAATGTGTCAATATATTTCGTTTGACACAAAGCCATTCCACAATCGACTTGCATAAACTGAATGCCGAAATAGTGATGCAAATGCCCCAAATCAGACATCTCAAATGAGGCATGCGAATCAGCCTTAAGATCAGCAATATGATTCTCAATAGGACTAGTGAGCAGCATGTTGTCAACATACACAAAAATGATCAGAAAGCACATGATTAGCACTCTTAACATATAAGGTGATTTTTAGTTGGTTGTTCTCAAAACCATGTGCAATAAGATAGGCATGTATCTTCTCATACCAAGCACGTGGTGCTTGCTTTAAACCATATAATGCCTTCTTTAACCTGCACACCTCGATTTCATGCCCTTTTTGCACAAAGCCACTGGGTTGAAAACCATACACTTCTTCATGCAAGTCACCATTTAGAAATGTTGTTTTAATGTCCAACTGATGTACATTCTAGCCATGATGAGCTGCAAGTGCACAAATGCTATACGATAGTCATTCAGCAAGTGGGTGCAAAGGTCTCATCAAAATCAATGCCTCTTTCCTGTGCATAACCCTTTGCAACAAGTCTAGACTTATACCTGTCAACTATACCATCAGGCTTACGCTTCAGCTTGTATACCCACTTAGTACCAATGGCCTTCTTGCCAAGAGGCAAGTCACATAAAGACCAAGTACCATTCTTCATTATAGCATCATATTCAGATTGCATAACAGCCATCTAATTTTTTGAATTTTTTGCTTCATCAAATGAAATATGCTCATTCTCATCATAGCGACTAGATGCACTCATAGCATAGCAATCTGATGCAAAAGAGCCACTATGAGAGCATGAAGGAGTACGATATGATAGAGGTGCTTCTAATTTTTTGTCATGCAAAGTCCGCACTAGCCATTTTGGCATAGTTTTTGCCTACTCAATATCAACTCTCTCATCAACTAGTGCATCATGTAAATCTGCATCATCACATGAAACCTGCAAAGGCTAGGAAGTTGTGTCATTAGGAGTAGCACTAGACTATCCACCTATAAAAAGATGGAGCACGATATCATACATGTCTTTGGAGGTAACAAATGTCTCCTTAGTACATAAAAGCATTGGCTAAATAACATATTCCACAAAAGCAACATCACAGCTAACCAGAATGCATTTATTCTTTGGATGATACAGACGATAAACTTTACTTCTAAAACTGTACCCAACAAAAATACATTTTATTGCTTTATCATCCAATTTTCTACAATGTTGTTCAGGCACTAATGCATATGCCAAACAACCAAAAACACGTAGATGAGCAATAGATGGCTTGCGATCATGCGAAGCCTCACATGGAGTGATAGATTGCAGTGCTTTAGTGGGACACATGTTAAGTACATATGTTGCACACATGACATCCTCAAGCCAGAAACTATGTGGTAAAGCCTTACTCTTGACCACACACCTCACCATCTTCATGAGTGACCTGTTCTTTCGTTTAGCAACTCCATTCTGTTGAGGTGTATATGGCACTATACACTAGTGTTTTATCCCCCGTTCAATCATAAATGCATTAAAATCAAAAGACAGATATTTCCCCTTCGATCTAAATGTAGGGTGCCCATTTTACATGTTGACAGATTTTCAGCCAAAACCAAAATTTGTTTGAAGCAAAAGAACACTTCTGACTTTTCCTTCAATGGATATACCCATGCATTCCTGGAAAAATCATCAATGAAAGTCACAAAGCAAAGATAATTTCCAAAAGAAGGTGTCTACATAGGACATACATCACTATGTACAAGCTACAGGTTTTGAGTAGCTCGAGCTAAACCATCTTTTGGAAATGAGGAATGCTGCATTTTGCCAAAAATACAGCCTTCACAAATGTGTTTTCCAGGGGCCTCAAGTTTGGGCAAAGAGGACACCATTTCAGATTTATGTAGGCGTAGCAAACTAGCAAAATTCAGATGACCAAAGCATGCATGCCAAAGCTTTGAATCTGACATAGCCTAAGAATCATGTACTGCACATGCTAAATCATTTAGAGATCTTTCATAATCTATGAGCTTATACAGCCCAGGACACAAAATGCTAGAAGCAATAATCACATTATCATTTGACAGATTATGAATTGTACACCTGTCATCAACAAATTTCACAACCAAGCCAATCTTGGCTAATGCAGAAACTGATAAGAGGTTCTTCTTAATTCCTAGCACAAATAAAGCATGTGACAAAGTGAAAGAATTACCATGAGCAGTAGTCAAAATGATCTTACCAACTCCCATAACAAGATAAGAGGAGTTATTGGTGCATGTAAGAGTATTCCTTGTAGGAGTTGGCTCTAGTGAAGAGAAGAAACTGCGTTGCAAGGTAATATGCTTGGTCTCCCCACTATCAAAATACCAAACATCTGAGTCTACTGCAAACATAGACTACTCATGAGAAGATGGGTCAAAACTGCAAACAATAGTAAACACCCACTCTTCTTCCTGCACAAGATTAGCAGACTCTATTTTTGGTGTAGAGGTCTCTGCAACAACCATTCAAGCCTCTTTCTTCTTTGCCTCTTTAGTAGTAGTTTTGGATAGTTCTTTATGATATGATCATTCCCTTTAGATTACTTGAACAACAATTTTTGCTTTTCTGATTTCTTCTCATCTTTATCTTCCTTCTTCGAATGTGCAACATTTGAAGATTTGTGCTTACTAGTTGAAGAGCTCCATTTTCCTTTGCCCTTCTAACTAGTCGGGAAAGCATTAGAATTTTTAGTGAATGCTCTTAACCTCCAAAAATGAACTTATGGTATATCTCGACCCTTCTATTCTCTAATCGATGCTTCTAACCGTGAACCTATCAATTGGACATTATTCTTTTTTTGGCACATCCATTGTGAGTGACAAAACAATATGCGTCAATTAGCCAAAGGCAAATGTCCCCGCATCCATCTACCTTACCTTCTTTCATTCCTCCTCCCAATCGTGAGCCCTATTGCAAACCCTTTGATGGGTAATCTGTTGTTATGTGAGGATTCTGAGTAGGTGATGGGGTGTGATGATGATAGTGAAGAAGTTTTCTAATTTTTTTGGGAGAAATGTAGGAAGGTCAGCCCTTCTCAGAGCCAAGTTCATGCATCTTCCAAGAAGGTAATCCTTCAGGACACAACTTCATCGCTACATGCATCTTTCGCCCCACCCTGGCCTTAGAAAAAATCATTGGAAGACACCGTTATAGAAGATGTTCAACACATCGTGATGGAAGACAAGCAAAAGGAGGTTGTTACTGACACAATGCCAAAGGACACGGTTGCGTACACCACCCATAAAAGTATGCAAGAAGTGATAGCTCAATCCCTCATCCACCAGGAAGCCGAGTCAAACAAAGTTGATTTCAGTATGCCTCCATCCCCCCCCCCCCCCCCCCCCCCCCAAGGTACATGCTTGATAGTAACACTACAACAAATCCGATAACCCCTCCTTCTTCACCTTCTTGAGCACCCTTACCCCCTAGTTCCCTGGTACACCCTTCATCCCCTAATCACTTGGTTGCAATATCCCACTTTCATCCTATACCCTCTTCACTCAATTATTCTCCCCCTTCATCTTCTACTATGGTTTCTGTAAAATCTTATCACCCATTATCGACATTTTTAGTATTGGATGCATTTTTGCAATAAGCCCAGATCGGTGACTCCCTTCTTCAATTATCCAAGCAACTCCCCGCTCAGTTGCATGATGCTCAGTAGACCCTGTGCACTGAATATCAATATAAGGTCGATGTGTTATAGGTAGATATTCCTCCACTGGAGAAGAGATTTTGGCAGCTCCAGCAACTGAATGGTTATTATAGGAATAGGTTAAAGCTAAGGATAATGTTATCAAATCTAAATACGTGGATATTGCTCTTTTCAAGAAGGTGCTTACTGATAAAGATGATTCCATGATAGCTCTCGGTTGTGAGTTGGCCAATACTCCCACCAGATTCGCAGAAATCGAACAAGCTTATAAGGTACTCTCTAATAAAGCACTGCAAAGTGAGATGGAACTTAAGGAGGTTAGAGAAGAATTGCTCCAAAAGGGTGTAAGCCGCCGGATTGGCAATTGTAAAGTCTGACTCTTTTTATATTCTGCATGAACCAAAAGGTCGTTGCGTAGACATTGTAACCTTCTTATAAATCAATGAAAAGAGAGGCTTCGGTGACGACCAGAGGAGTCGCCAGACTATCTGTCTCGTTGATGAAGTTTGTAGTTTCCGTGGTGTGTTTGAGAACTCTGAGTTATTCTGTGTCTTTCTATTCTGTTTGATTATCTGTATCTGTGTGTTACAGATTGTGTTACGGTAATGTTACATTAAGTGAAGTATTGAATTGCTGTTTTGTAAGTTGTTTACTGGAAGTCTATGTTACGGTATCATTCACCTTGTACGCCGGTTACTGAGAAGTCTTAATCTGTGTATGAGTCGATACTCTGTGAGTGAGTGAATCAGACGAAGTCCGAGTTTTCAGTTAGTAAATTGGATTAGTAAAGTTATTGAACAGACTGTCATGTGAGTGAGTTGATTTGGGAAAATCCAATATAGGCCTCTGTTTAACAGACCCCTTCCACTCCCAAGAACCTGAATAGATGTTTAAACGCGTCTCTGATGGCACGACCCGCGTTTAACACTGGCGCCCTTTGTGGGAATGTGGCACCAGAATATTGCAAATTAATTGTGGAAATTGGCAATAGATTGTTGCAAAGTGATTATCGGAAAATGGCAACAGAGTGTTTTACAGTAGTTGTGGGAAGGTAACCATAGATTGTGAATCTAAAGTAAGATAGAGTAGTATGCAAGTGTAGCAAAGGTGCTATATGCCGGTTACTCGATCTGATGAGTCATATCCGAAGTACCGACAACCTTGGGTGGTACCAAATTTGTGAAGGACACCCCAAGGAGGAAGAAACAGAGATCGGTTAGGTCTAAGCGTCGAAGAAGCGAAGCATATTAGTAGTGATTCCGGTATCGTTCCAGTGGAACATACTACGATTCTGGTCAATTCCGGTGAAATCTCGGTGCAATCTACAGAAGAAACAGTAATTTCAGAATCTGGTCAAGATTCAAATCTCTCTACGGATAGAGGTGTATTATCCAGAGAGGTCATTGAAGGTGAAAGAACACCTTGGATTGGGGAAAGTTCCACTAATTCCGGTGGTAGTTCGATCCTGGTTGCAGAAAATTTACGATTTTCCGGTGACAGTGTTATACTTCCCGGTGAATCTTCATTCCAGACACCACTCTTCGGAGCAAGTTTGCCTACGTTTGATACCGCAAAAGAGGATAAGCTATTCGAGTTAGAAATTCATAAGAGGTTAAGTGCTATTTTTGAACCGGAAGGGGAGCAGTCTAATCATACAGACTCCGAAGAACCGGTAGCACATCATTAGAATTTAGGAAATAGTAACAGTACCAACATGAGTGGGCAATAACAACAGCAACAACAACAACAACAACAACAACACCACCAGCAACAACATCTACTTCCACCTCGTCCGGTTCCAACAGGAGTCACCTACAAAAAATTCGGTGGATTTCCAGGTGATGATCCTAATGCTCATGTACGTACCTTTGAAATTAGTTATGCAATACTTAATCATCCACCCGATCCGGCATACAAGGCCATAGTTTTCCTGTCAACACTAGTAAATGAAGCCGCCAGGTGGCTTATAGAATATGATATCAACCATTTTGGCACCTATGAAGCAGTAAGGGATGCGTTTCTGCAAAGATTCTGGCTAAAGAAGAATTCTGCCGAAATTTTTGATTACCTGAAGAATAATAGACAGAAGTTGAATCAAACAGTGCAGGAATATGCCACCCTATTCAGAACTCATTTGAGACAACTACTGCCAGCACATGCTAATTTACCGGATGATGTCATCACGTAGTGGTTTATTAATGGTTTAACTTCGTAGCTCCGACAGATTATGATCATCCGTTGTGTGGGAGCTATGACCTTAGATGCGGTTATTGCAATGGCTTTGAAGCTCAAGCATAAAGTTGGAGGTTTTACGGAAGACCTGGAGTGGTTAAAAGCCAGTAAAAGTGTTGTAGAAGATCCGGCTAGACAAATGCACTGCACTAAGTGGAAGAACCCAGGGCATAACAGTGTCACATGTGCGCTTAATCATATGTATTGCGCTATCTGCACTACAACCGGACATTCCACCGAAAACTATGCTTATAACGCAAAAGTGTAGGGACGAGCAACTGTGAATGCTATTATACAAGAACCAGGGCAGCCAGCCGCTCATTACGTACCATCTCAGATGAGAAATAATCAGCAACAAGGATACATAAATTATCGTGGACAACAAAATACAAATTACAATACAAATCACTGGCAGACAGGAACATCACAGGAAGGTAATCCTTTGCCACCCCCTCCCTGTCATTTTTGCAGTGAATTAGGCCACATACGCAGATTATGTGAAGATGCAGCTGAATATGATCAAAGGAAGAAAGAGCGTCAGAACCCTATGACTAATATGGTATATATTTCACCAATAGAAACTCAGGCTGCAGTGATTCAAACCAGATTTGGTAAGCAGTTACAACCAGCAGTAGAAGTGTTTGAACCTGGCATCCATGAACAACAGAGAATGTTTGACAAAGCTAGTCAATGGACCACCACCGAACCTCCAGTGTTCCCAGCTCCAATTCCGGTGACCCAAGTTCCACTACCAAAAGAAGGATCACAGGAACAAGATTCTACCCTTGTAACATGCGCATCATCTTCAGAATTGGTGAAAAGTACAATTCAAATGGATCAGGCATGGGAGATTTTATATAAGGCATCCATTACTCTCCCTCTTGGACAGTTACTTGCACTAGTATCAGGAATTCGGCAGCAAATCCAACAACAGCTCAGTCTTGGATCATCCTGCATTCCACCGATAGCAAGGGTACAACCGGAAGCCGATTCTACGGTTGATCATTCGGTCCCCTTGATTACGGTATGGTACAAAAATCACAAAATTACTCAAGTACTAATTGATGGTGGGTCTGGTGTAAACATAGCTACTGCAGCACTTTGTAAGAAGTTGGGATGGACGAAAATCGAGCCTGTTCAATTTTTCGTAAGAATGGCCGATCAATCCAGAGTTCACCCAGTAGGACTTGTGAAAAATGTTCAGATAACTTTGCAGGGTACAACGTTTAAGATGACCTTTGTTGTCTTAGAATTATCGGAGTCCACTCTTGATTATAATCTTCTTTTCGGCCGTCCTTGGTTGAGACAAGCTAAGGTTATACAGGATTGGTCAGCACAAGAACTAACATTTAAGGATAATCATCATAAATATGTTGTTAAACTTGATTCTATTCAGCCTTGTGAACTCCATGCCAGGCCATATGTAGCAGAGCCAATCCATATGTTGGATGGTTTATCCGACGATGAAGAGGAAGCATTTTTAAAGAACAAAGAAGATCTGATTTCCCTAGGCACTGTAGATCTATAATCTATTGTAGATAAGTGGAGTTCGGCAGCCTGTACAATGGTGCCTGTGACTGAAGAAGTGGAGACAGAAGATACTACTACTATAAATGAAACCATTCTACAACATCTTTTACAGTCAGCTGAAAATCCAGAAAAACCTAGTCAATTCTATGTTCCCGAAGATCAGTTAATCACCTATAATTTGGGAGTTGAAGTAAATCCATGACCTGTCAAGATAAAGGAAGGATTGTCTGAAGTATTTCAAGCAGATTTGATCCAACTTATTCGTGAATTCTTTGATGTTTTTGCATGGGATTATCTTGATATGAAGGGTCTCGACCCTCGTATTTATCAACATAGGGTCGTACTCAAACCTGAAGTAAAGCCGATTAAACAACCTAGCTACCGTATAAATCCTAAGTATGCAGCACAGGTCAAAGCAAAACTTGATCGCCTATTAAAAGTAGGATTCATTATGCCTATTGAGCATGCTGAGTGGATCTCCCCGATTGTAATCGTACCAAAGAAAAACAAGCAGCTCCGAATATGTGTCGATTACCGGAAATTGAATGCAGCCACCGTACCTGATCCATTTCCTCTTCCATTTCTTGACACCATGCTGGACAAAGTGGCTGGACATGAGATGTATTCATTTCTTGATGGTTATAGTGGTTATAACCAGGTTCGAATGGCTGAGCAAGATATACCAAAAACAACATTTATTACGAATTGGGGTGTTTTTGCTTGCACAGTCATGTGGTTTGGATTAAGAAATGCTCCTAGTACCTTTCAGTGATGTATGCAGGAAATCTTCTTACCCTATCTTACTTCTTTTATGCAAGTATATCTAGATGATTTCTCTTTATTCGGTAACATGGTTGCACACCTGTATCATTTACGGTGTTGCTTTGAAAAATGTTGTGAATATAGACTCTGCCTAAACCCAAACAAATCTGTGTTTGCGGTTTCATGTGGTAAGCTGCTTGGCCATATTGTGTCTGCACAAGGCATACAAGTTGATCCAGACAAAGTTGCAGCTGTGTTATAAGCACCTGTGCCTACTACACCGAAAGAAGTCACGCGATTCATGGGCCAAGTCAGGTGGCATGGTTGACATTTATGGTGGCTTGCTCATTTGGCAATACCCCCGAATCGGCTAATCACTAGTACCCCTCGACAGTTTGATTGGACACCGTAATGTCAAAATGCATTTGTTCGTCTAAAAGTTTTATTAACGAAGGTTCCAATTCTATAACCTCCTGATTGGGAATGCCCCTTTCATGTTTTTGTAGACGCATCAGATATAGCCATTGGAAGTGTTTTAATGCAACAAACTGATAAGTGGTTTAGACCTGTTTATTATGCAAGTCGAAGGCTTGCTCCTGCTGAAAATAATTATTGAGTAACTGAAAGAGAATGTCTTGGTTTAGTGTATTCTGTAAAGAAGTTCTGGCATTATTTACTAGGACAAAAGTTCGTCTTTCATGTAGATCATGTTGCGCTCGTATACCTGGTTTGGCAGCAACATTTAGGTGGCTGTTTAGCACGTTGGGTTTTATTGTTACAAGAATTTGATTACGAAGTGATTCATCGACCTGGAACTACACATGCCTTAGTAGATTTTCTCTCTAGGTTGGATTCCAGTGAAGCTCCGATCGGTGCTGATGACACCACACCTGCTATTTATGTTACTGAAATAACGAATGATGAATCTGCACAACCTCCTGAGACACCTACTTACTGTGATCAGTTATTAACCTTTCTTACTGACGGATGTCTCCCTTCTCAAACTTCCTCTGCAATGCATCGAAAAATTACAGTTTACAGTCGCAGATTCCGGTTGATTGCTGGAGAGTTATATTATATGGATCACACAGGGGTTTTACTTCGTTGTATTCCTCCACACGAAGTAAACTCAGTAATCGCTCTGGCACATTCCATACCCTCCGGTGGACATTTTGCAGCAGATTTAACACACCGGAAAATTCTGCAAAGTGGACTCTGGTGGCCTACTATGTACAAAGATATATCTCAATTTGTGTAGCAATGTGACAATTGTCAGCAATCTGGACAGCCTTTACAATGCCATTTCTTTCCTCTACAGCCTGTCTTACCTTTAGAATTGTTTCAGAAATGGGGTCTTGACTTTATTGGACCAATCACACCTCCAGCAATCCTTAGCAACAACAGATATATTCTGACATGCACAGATTATGCTACCAGATGGGCAGAAGCTTGGGATCTACGGTCTGCCACAGCTGTTTCGGTGGCAAAATATCTAATGAAAGATGTATTCCCACGATTTGGATTACCTTTGGAACTTGTGACAGATCAAGGCACACATCTTGTTAACAATTTCATGAAAGTTCTCACACACTCTTTTCCAATTCTACACAAATTCAGTTCACTGTACTATCCTCGTGCTAATGGCTTGGCTGAAAGTACAAACAAGACCTTGCTAAGTATGCTTCCTAAATTGATTATCGAATCATCAGAAAGATGGGATCAGTTACTACCTGCAGTATTATGGGTATACCGGACTACTTACAAAGTTGCCACCGGACTGACTCCTTTCAAACTTGCATATGGAATGGAGGCAATTGCACCAATGGAAATTGTAGTACCAAGCTTACGTGTGGCCATCTCTCAAAAATTGTTACCTGAAGATTCTTTGCCATTTCGGTTGGACACACTCAGAGAATTAGATGAGCATCCCTGGGAAATTTTTCTGACTCTTTAAGAAGTGCAATTAAGGCAAGCTCGTACACATGATCGGTATCTTAAAACTCCAGTTTTTTCGGTAGGACAACTTGTGTTGTTTTATAATGCAAAATCAAATCGTTCTGTTGGAAAATTCAAGTTACGATGGTTTGGTCCTTACCCGATTATTGAACAAGTGGGCCCAACAACTTTTCGATTGACTACTTTGACCGGAATTCCTCTTCCGAAAGTGATAAATGGTTCAAAGTTGCAGCCGTATCATCAAGCGCCTGATTCGCACTAAAGTGTTCTGCGGTTGCCCACTTATTTTTTTCGTTTTTCTTTTCTTTTTCTTTTTAGTTCTGCGTGATTAATAAAATAAGTCTGTAAATATCCTCGTTTTGATGCTTAATTATGATCAACAGCCGCCCTGCATTATCGTTCTACTCATGCATGCACACCGAAGTTATGAAGGTTATCATCTCAACATTGCGCGATGATTAATAATTTTGGTCACCTCACACTACCAACTATCTACTTAACCTTTTTCATTCCGTTGTTAATCGCTATTGTGTCTGCGTGCTTTGTGAACTTTGTGTTTCCTGTAAACCTTGTGTCTGCTTGCTATTCGTGTGTGCATCATGGAAGCTCTTGCAAACTTTGCTACCTTCTGCGATGGACTCTCTGCTGATGTAGGTGAGTTCCTGTGTGTCCGTAGGTTAGCTAATTTCGCTGAATTGCCTTGGCATTCAGTGGAATGTCACCCGTTCTATGCCCAAATCATTGATGCCATCGCTGCTACACCTACTAGAGAGCAGAGTTGGCCAATTACCTCTTTACCATCTCGTACTATAATCACAATGCAGACCTTTGCTGATGCATTCCGACTCTCTTCGGAAGGTCGAGAAAATGGCCCTAATTTACCGATAGCTACAATGATCCAGTTATTCCCTAGACATTCTTCTAATGAATATGCAATCCTTTGTCACCGTGAACCTGATAGAATAGCCCTGCAATTTTTAGTAGCAATACTAAATTTGTAGAAACGTACATATGGCATATCTCGCCCTTTTTATTCAGCGATAGATTTGGCTACCCGAGAGCCTGTTAACTTTGCCTCGTACTATTTCCGTCGCATTCACAGAGAATGCGTTTCAGTAATTAAATAGGTCAACAAACGAGATATGTCGCGTTCACGTCTCCCCCACATACTAACTTTCTTGTTTCCGGCCATACAAGCAGCACAATCGCCTTCACGAGGTCCAGTTCTGTACCATGAAGAATCTGCACAGATATTGTAAGATGATGAAGAGGACGATGAAGTAATCTTCCAACTACTCCGCCGAAAACGCATCAGAATCAGTTCATCTAACAGTCAAGTAGAGGGTTCTCGAAAAGAAGCAGACAACAATCAAGAAGTACAACATGAAGAAGAGACTTTCCACGATAGAGCCACCTCCATGCATAATGATTCATCAGCGTAGTCCTCTCCAAATCAGCAACAAGAGTATGATGATACCACAAATTTTGCAGCAAGCTCTTCTAAAGAGAAATTTCAACAAGAATCCGAACAGGAAAAGCAAGAAGATGGGCAACCTATTATTAAAGAAATTTTTGAAGAACTGATTAAGGCAGTCGAGTCTGCAGTTGCCACCCCTTATGACTCTATGCAGCAATCCACCGAAAAGGTATTAGAGAATAACATTCTGCAACCCACTTTGCCACCCATCCTCCCAATCGGCCCTATTATACTTGTACAGCCTACTGAAGAACCTTCTGCTTCATCTTCCTCACCGAATTACTCTCCCCCCTCTTCACATCAACTTCTGACAGCCTCTTCTTCTGAATCACGTCCCTCTATTCTGTTTCCATCAATTCCCATGTTTTCTGAGCTCGCATCCATGGGTCAAATGCTAATCCAGCTATCGCAGCGACTACCAGCACAAATGAAGGAAGTGACTGATAACATCCGAGAAGAATTTCAACACAAGGTTGATGTTTTGGAAGCAGACATTATCCCACTTCAGGAAGTTCTAGTTGGATTCAAAGCAGAAAATATAGCTTTAAACGAACAAATGAAAGAGTTACAGGCCAAACTTGCGAAACAGGAAACAGTAACCAGTCAACGAGATGCGGCAATGGCTGAAGTTCGAGAAAAAGATGAGTTATTAATTGTTGCTAATGCAGAACTTGTCCAGTTGAAGCAGTTAGTCCAAGATAAAGAGGATGCACGCATAGCTCTAGGCAATCTTTTAGAAGAGACTAGAGCACAACTAAATGAAGCAGTACAGAAAGGAAAAGAGATGGCCGATTTGGCTAAACAGACTAATGAAGAACTCCAGCGAATAGAAGCATATTTAGCTGAATCGAATACAGATCTTAAAAAACAGATGAATTTAGTCGCTCAACTACATAAGAAGATACCAACAATAAAAAGAGAGGGCGATGCGTATTACAAAACCATACAGTTTTAGAATCAAGAGTTAGAAAGAAGGGAGTATCAACTAAATGTTCAAAAGGAAAGATTATCCAAAATTGATAAGCAAATTGTAGATATGAAAATCAGTCGTGATGCGGCTCTATCAAATGAATTTTACTTACAGGAAGCTTTTTTGCAGACTCAGGCAGAGAGTTTAATAAGCCAAGTTATTTCTTTAAGTTCAGTACGGACACATGCTCAGCTCGTAGAACTAGAAATTCTGTAGCAGATGTTAGACTCATTGAAAAAGAAAATTGCACGGACATTTAAGTTAGCCAAAACTATGTATTTAGAAGGTATAATAGATGAACCATAATTTTTCTATACCTGCGGGTTCAAGTCCACCATGCATGCCAGTGTAAGCCGCCGGATTGGCAATTGTAAAGTCTGAATCTTTTTATATTCCGCACGAATCGAAATTTTGTTGCGTAGACATTGTAACCTTCTTATAAATCAATGAAAAGAGACGCTTCGATGATGACCAGAGTGTGAAGAGAGATGGTGGATGCAATCCAAAGATGAGTAGGTGCTGCTACAACCAGCTTCACACCAGCCAACTGAGACTTCAGAGTTGATTAGTAGACCCTTTGAGCTTCCTAAATCCACCAAAATATCAGCCAAGTACTTTGGAACATGTATTCCAAAAGTTTAAGTCAAGATAGACTAGTTGCGAAATGACTAGCTCCCAAAACTTGCTATTTTTGGACATACACCTGCTGGAAAAAATGAATAGTGCTCTCAACCTGGTAGGAATTAGAAAAATTCCTTTTGGGCATAGCAAAAAGACTTGGTAAGCTTCCCAATCCAAGTTAAAACACTTCAAATGATGGACTGAGCACTGAGAACAAGTTTCATCAATTTCTGGAACATTCCCACAATTCTCGGGGCTCTGCAGAGATAGACCAGTAAGCAGTAAAATGCACATATCTCCAAAAGTATTAATCTAATGACTTTGAAAATTTATATGCACAAAGTAAATAGTACAAGCTATCAAACGCAAGTTAAATCACTGAAAACGGTTCAGTAGAACTCGAGATATGACCTTCTGAAGTTATTGCTCTGAGTGAGTATAACAGAGAACAAAACAGAGAAGTAGATGATGATAAATGTATAGATTCATATATGATTACAACCACATTGGCAATGAATCTTTGCACAATGGGAGTAGAATGATAGAGCTATGGAGTAAGCTCTTCAATCTCTACAAAATGACATGAAGTGGTCACGTACAAGGCTTGCTTAATCGCCTCTTCCTTCTTGCTCCTTTTATAGCTATTCTTAAAGGGAGTTTTGAATTCGAATTCGAATGGCTCCACCTAAAAGTGATCCCCAAAGTTAGGAGATATTCCCTCAGCTCCAAAATTCATGATTTTAGGTAGATAGGGCCACGACTTTTCTTTTACATCATGGATGAGGTAAGCTATACTGTTCCTTTTTTCTTTTTCCATTTACAAGAGATAAAATGTACTCTTTTACATGAGGTGTTCACATGACTACTCATGTGACTTACAAATGAGGATAATATCAAATATATCAAGCATGTAGGCTTGGGTAAACTGCACCAACAGCTCCCCCTCAAGCCTAACGTGCTTGGCCTCCAAATAAATCTTCAATTGTCCTTGATTTCCTGCAAGCCAATCATCAACTTGAATCTACTTAACTTTGTACCATCAAGAGCTTTAGTCAACATGTCGGCACATTGCATATCTGTAGAGACATAGGATAGTTGAATATCCTTGCTCATTAGCTTCTCCCTTACATAATGGTAGTGGACTTCAATATGCTTGGTTCTAGCATGGTATACCGGATTAGCTGCTAGATGTAGTGAGCTTGTGTTGTCACCAAAAATGTGAGGTGTTGAAGAATGAAGTCCAAGATCTGTGTACAAAGATTTTAACCACATGATTTCTTGAGTTGCATTAGCCAAACCTCTATATTCAGCTTCGGTAGAAGATAATGCCACGGTTGGTTGCTTCTTCGATGACCAAGAAATGATTTTTGAACCTACAAATGATATATACCCGGATGTGCTTCTTCTATCATCTTTAGATCCGGCCCAATCTGCATCTGAGTAGACCTTTAGCTCAATATCTGAAGTATATGAATAAAACAAACCTTCATTCATGGTCCCCTTTAGGTACTTGAGGACTCTCTTGGCGGCTTCCATATGTGGTCTTCTCGGCTTATGCATAAACTGACTCAATATGCTTACACTATAGCATATATCCACCCTTGTGAGTGTTGCATAGTTCAAACTTCCAACCAAGCTTTGATAGCTTGTGATGTCTTCAATTGGCTCTCCTTCATAAGCACTAAGCTTATGATTTTGCTCCATAGGTGTACCTGCACACTTGGTATTTTCCATCTTGAACTTGACGAGCATGTCATAGACATACTTCCTTTGTGTGATGTATATACCTGAATCTGTGTAGATCAACTCCAATCCAAGAAAATAAGTGAGTGGTCCGAGGTCACTTATTTTGAACTCCTCCTTCATTTGACTCTTTACCTGTTTGATTCCTTCAAGATCATTGCCTGTGATAATAATATCATCAACATACACACATAAATAGATCACTTCAGATCCATTCCTCTTTATGAACAAAGAGGTATCCGCCTTGCTAGCTTTGAATCCTTGGTCCTGCAAATAAGTCACCAATCTAAAATTCCAAGCTCTTGGAGCTTGCTTCAATCCATACAAATCTTTCTTTATTTTGCATACATAGTTAGGATGATGTGCATCCTCATATCCAGGAGGTTGTGCCATATACACTTCCTCAGAAATCCATCCATTCAAGAAAGCATTCTTTACATCAAGTTGATAAAGATTCCAATTTCTAGATGCAGCAAGACTTATGAGAACCCTAATTGTAGCCATTTTTGCAACAGGAGAGAAAGTCTCCTCATAATCAATACCATGGGTTTGAGCAAACCCTTTAGCAACTTACCTTGCTTTGTGTCTATTTATACTTCCATTTGGATTCCTCTTGATTTTGTATATCCATCGAGATCCGATTATCTTCATAGATGGCTTGTTAGGTACAAGCTCCCAAGTGTCATTCTCCTTCAAGGCTTCCATTTCTTCATCCATTGCATCTCTCCAAGATTTCTTGCTTTGTGCTTCTTCGAATGTGGTAGGTTCTTCATTGGTTGAATCCTTTGCAATGTAGATTGAGTGCTTGGTGACCAAAGAAGTATCATTACCAAACCTCTCTGGTTTCTTCTTCTCCCTTGAAGACCTTCTAAGTGGTTGATGTGAGCTCTCCGGTCCATATGTAGCATCCTGCATCTTTGCTTTACCTTTGTTCTTCCATAGCTTTAGTCTTTCCAAGTCTTCTAGGTCAATCTCCGAATCACTTTCTTCAATCTGCTTTGGCTCCTTTGGTTGAAGTGATGGAAAGTCTTCATCCAAGTCATACGGCAGCTTCACTTTCCTGTCATCATCAAACCATGATTTGTTTTCATCAAAAATTACATCTCTACTCACAGAAAATCCTTTATTGGTTGGATTGTACAATCTATATCCTTTTTGGTTTTGGTCATAACCAATAAATACACACTTCTCTACCTTGGGATCCAATTTCCCTCTTACTTGAGAAGGAATGTGAGCATAGGCTAAGCATCCAAAGATTTTGCAATGCTCTAGACTAGGTCTTCTTCCATTCCACACTTCATATGGAGTGGTTCCATCTAGTGACTTAGATGGAAGTCTATTTATGAGATATGTGGCTCTCGACACAGCCTCAGCCCATAGGTAGTTTGGCAATCCCTTTTCGTTGAGCATGGACCTTGCAGCTTCGACAATAGCTCTGTTCCTGCTCTCTGCTACACCATTGAGTTCGGGTGTATACCTTGTAGTGACTTCCCTTTTAATGCCTCTTTCATGCAAGAAGGCATCAAATTCAGAAGAGAAGTATTCTCCTCCACCATCTGATCTGAGTCTTTTTAAAGTCCTACCTGTTTGGTTTTCAACAAGAGCAATATACTTCTTAAAGCAATTAAACACTTCATCCTTGTGCTTCATGAAAAACAGAATGGTCCACCTACTACAATCATCTATGAAAGACACATAATATCTTGAGCCTGATATAGATGGCTCCTTACTTGGACCCCACACATCTGTGTGCACTAGATCCAAAGGATTTTGATACATATATCCTTTCTTATTGAAAGGTTGTCTATGAGCCTTGCCGAGTTGACAAGCTTCACACTTATAAATCATGTGTTGCCTTGTGATATTAGGCAAACCAAGTACACTTTGGTCCGTGCAAATCTGTTTGAGTGTTCTCTCACCAATGTGAGCAAGCCTTTTGTGCCATATCTCCAACTCTGTTAGAGTTTGAGATCCATAGCTACACAAAGCTATGTTCTTTGTATCTTCCACTTCAAAAGTGAAAAGCCTTCCTGTCTTTTCTCCTTTGGCAATCCTTCGAAAGCCTTGCCTTGGGTCTTCAACATTTTCCCTCTTACTTGAGAAGGAATGTGAGCATAGGCTAAGCATCCAAAGATTTTGCAATGCTCTAGACTAGGTCTGCTTCCATTCCACACTTCATATGGAGTGGTTCCATCTAGTGACTTAGATGGAAGTCTATTTATGAGATATGTGGCTCTCGACACAGCCTCTGCCCGTAGGTAGTTTGGCAATCCCTTTTCGTTGAGCATGGACCTTGCAGCTTCGACAATAGCTCTGTTCCTGCTCTCTGCTACACCATTGAGTTCGGGTGTATACCTTGTAGTGACTTCCCTTTTAATGCCTCTTTCATGCAAGAAGGCATCAAATTCAGAAGAGAAGTATTCTCCTCCACCATCTGATCTGAGTCTTTTTAAAGTCCTACCTGTTTGGTTTTCAACAAGAGCAATATACTTCTTAAAGCAATTAAACACTTCATCCTTGTGCTTCATGAAAAACAGAATGGTCCACCTACTACAATCATCTATGAAAGACACGTAATATCTTGAGCCTGATATAGATGGCTCTTTACTTGGACCCCACACATCTGTGTGCACTAGATCCAAAGGATTTTGATACATATATCCTTTCTTATTGAAAGGTTGTCTATGAGCCTTTTCGAGTTGACAAGCTTCACACTTATAAATCATGTGTTGCCTTGTGATATTAGGCAAACCAAGTACACTTTGGTCCCTGCAAATCTGTTTGAGTGTTCTCTCACCAATGTGAGCAAGCCTTTTGTGCCATATCTCCAACTCTGTTAGAGTTTGAGATCCATAGCTACACAAAGCTATGTTCTTTGTATCTTCCACTTCAAAAGTGAAAAGCCTTCCTGTCTTTTCTCCTTTGGCAATCCTTCGAAAGCCTTGCCTTGGGTCTTCAACATTTTCCCTCTTACTTGAGAAGGAATGTGAGCATAGGCTAAGCATCCAAAGATTTTGCAATGCTCTAGACTAGGTCTTCTTCCATTCCACACTTCATATGGAGTGGTTCCATCTAGTGACTTAGATGGAAGTCTATTTATGAGATATGTGGCTCTCGACATAGCCTCTTCCCATAGGTAGTTTGGCAATCCCTTTTCGTTGAGCATGGACCTTGCAGCTTCGACAATAGCTCTGTTCCTCCTCTCTGCTACACCATTGAGCTCGGGTGTATACCTTGTAGTGACTTCCCTTTTAATGCCTCTTTCATGCAAGAAGGCATCAAATTCAGAAGAGAAGTATTCTCCTCCACCATCTGATCTGAGTCTTTTTAAAGTCCTACCTGTTTGGTTTTCAACAAGAGCAATATACTTCTTAAAGGAATTAAACACTTCATCCTTGTGCTTCATGAAAAACAGAATGGTCCACCTGCTACAATCATCTATGAAAGACACATAATATCTTGAGCCTGATATAGATGGCTCCTTACTTGGACCCCACACATCTGTGTGCACTAGATCCAAAGGATTTTGATACATATATCCTTTCTTATTGAAAGGTTGTCTATGAGCCTTGCCGAGTTGATAAGCTTCACACTTATAAATCATGTGTTGCCTTGTGATATTAGGCAAACCAAGTACACTTTGGTTCCTGCAAATCTGTGTGAGTGTTCTCTCACCAATGTGAGCAAGCCTTTTGTGCCATATCTCCAACTCTGTTAGAGTTTGAGATCCATAGCTAAACAAAGCTATGTTCTTTGTATCTTCCACTTCAAAAGTGAAAAGCCTTCCTGTCTTTTCTCCTTTGGCAATCCTTCGAAAGCCTTGCCTTGGGTCTTCAACATATGCTCCAAATCGATTGAAACTAACTTGCAATCCTTTTTCAACAATCTGTCCAACACTTATTAAATTTTTGGTAATTCTAGGGACATACAAGACTTTGCTTAAGAGGTTCATATTCCCATCTGATGTCTTCACATTACCTATCTTCTCCACTGAGTGCTTTGTATCATCTCCTGTCTGCACTTCATGCTTGTTATGAGGATCTTCCAAATCAGAAAGTAAAGCCACATTTCCTGCTACAGGGTTCGAGCATCCCGAATCAATGTAAAATATGTGATCATCATCCTTACCCTTCTTCGCTGATAGATTCATAATCAATAATGAATCTTCTTGACTTTGGTCCTCTGCATAGTTATTGTAATCTCTTCTTCCTCTATAGCCACTTTGATAGTTGTTGTTGTTGTTGTAATTGTTGTTGTAGTAGTTGTTGTTGTTGTAGCCGCTAATGTATCTACCTCTATTTGATCCATAGCCACCTCTATTGAATCCTCTTCCTCTTGAGTTCCTCGGGTTCCTGAAACATTCTTCAGTAGTATGGTTAGATAAGCCACATATGTTGCAAGGTTGAGATGATTGGAATCTCCCCGTGCCTTGGTTTTAAGTCACTTTGGTTATTTTGTCTATTTAATGCTTTGTTGATGAGAATATAAGTATATTTATCGTTGCGCATCAATCGCCGGTGGAGAACAATGTTGCTCTACGTTAATTATTTTTTCATAATTATATGGCGGTGACGTATTCCATATGCTGTTAGAAGTCTAGTGTTGAAATTGTTAATTACAAAGTTTGTTGGTGGATAGTCAGAGTAAAGTGATGATTAACGCTACGTAGTGAATGTTTTCTCTAGGAAAATAATTATAGGGCCTTTATAATACAGACCCCTGACCATCCCAAGAACCTAGTCGTCGATTTATTCCTGAAACATGTTAAAAATCTATAGCAAATCTTTCTTTATAGTTTAGAGAAGCACTACTTGATGTGAATTTTAGTTTATATACCCATATACATGGTAAAGCTTTCCTTCCCTTTTGCAAAGGTACTAGATCCCAAGTAACATTCTTATGAATAGAATCCAACTCACTCTTCATGGCATGCTCCCATGTGACATGATCCTCTATCTACATAGCCTCTTTAGAGAAAGAAGGCTCACTAGCATCTCTTAGCATGAAAAATTCCAAACCTAGAACATATCAATCAGGTGGATGTGAGACACGTGCACAACGTCTCAATGGCTGTTGAATTAAGACATTTGCAAAGTGATGTGATTGGACATTCTCTTGAACATTCCTAGTGCAACAATTTTATGCATGCTAACTAGGGGACTAGTACCTTCAAACATCACTCTTCTCACTTCAACCTCCTTAATGGGTTTCTTTATGCATCTTAGACTCATTGAAAATGACATCACTAGTTCCAACACTAACCATTTTAAAGGATCCCATAAGCGATATAAAAATTGGCCCTCTCAATCATATCCAAGAAAAATGCATTTTTTTTATTTATGGTCCAACTTTTGTCTAAGATTCCTGGGTACATGAACATATGCGTCACATGCAAAAAAGATGATCATAATATGGTGGCTTCCCTATCCATTGTGCCACTTTCAAACCTGTGGCAATACTAGATGAAAGGTTAATGACATAAACTCTAGTTAACACTTTTTCTACCCAAGATCCTTGTGAAACATTTGCATGATGCAACATAGAAACTACTCAATCCTAAATATTAATATTCATCCCTTTAGCTAAAACATTTTGTAATGAGATATAAGGAGCTGTAGACTCTCTAGGAATTCCTCTAGAATGACAAAAAAGGATGAATTCATGTGAAGTATACTCACCCCAATTATATGAACATAAAGCCTTAAGATTATTTTCTTTTTTAGCCTCAATCGCAGCAATCCATTTTTTGAGAGTAGGGAATGCCTCATCCTTGCTTTGATAGGATATACCCAGACTTTTCTAGAAGCATCACCTAGGAAAGTTAAAAAGTAAACAGAACCACCTAATGACCTTGTGGGCATAGGACCACACACATGTATGAACGAGATCTAAAGGCTGTATTGAAGATTCAATGTGTGTCTTGTGCACATTCCTAGTTTGCTTTGCATATTGAAAATTCTCACAAAATCAAAAATCAAAGGAAGATAACATAGCTAAGTAGCAAGAATGAGAAAGATATTCCATTCCAATATGAGATATATGGCCCAAATGGCCACGCCAAATGCAAGCCATAGGTTGTTCAATAATATCTAACTAGTGTTCTTTGTTTGATACAAATGAAGGATAAAGTAAGCCAAATTTGCTTCCTTTTGCTATAACCATATTGCACTTTGACATGAAAAAGGAATGAGCATAGAAGACCACCTTGTAACCAAGGTCATCAAGTTGAAAATTGACATCGAATTGCATGCTAATTGAGGTACATGGTGTACATTATGCATAGTAAATTTTCAACCATCAATGAGCTACAGAACCACATCTCCAATGTTGAGAACATCACACTCATAAGAATCACCAAGTCTCATTGTACCAAGAAACTTTGTTGCATATGTAGAGAACCACTCCCCTTGGGATAAGACAATCGAAGTAGTTGGGTACCACTCTAGTAGCAAAAGATGCACTTAACTATGTGTCAATTCCTGACACCTGGGCAATGCATAAACCCGCTCATCTATGAGATAGAAAACTGAATATCTGGCCACATAATGCATAAGTAAATCACGCATCCAACTACTTGACGATAGAAAACAACATCAAATACATCTATAGCATCATGAAGACTCAATCATAGACGTATCTCCATAGGAGTGGCAATAGGCTACAGTCATCAAGGCCAAAAAGTTACAATAATGTGTCAATATATTTCCTTTCACACAAAGCCATTCTACCATCAACTTGCATAAATTGAATGCCCAAATAGTGATGCAAATGCCCCAAATCAAACATCTCAAATGAGGCATGCAAATCACCCTTAAAATCAGCAATATGCATGTCATGAGGACTAGTGAGCAACATGTCATCAACATATACGACAATGATTAGAAGTACATCACTAGCACACTTAACATATAAGGTGCTTTCACTTGGACTATTCTCAAAACCATGTGCAATGAGATAGGCATGTATCTTTTCATACCAAGCACGTGGTGCTTGCTTTGAACCATATAATGCCTTCTTCAACCTCCACACCTAGTTTTCATGGCCTTTCTCCATAAAGCCATGGGGCTGAAAAACATACTATTCTTCAGGCAAGTTGCCATTGAGAAATGCTATCTTTATGTCCAACTGATCTACATTCCAACCATGATTAGCTGCAAGTGCACTGATGCTACGAACAGTAGTCATTGGGCAAGTAGGAGCAAAGGTTTCATCAAAATCAATGCCTCTTTCCTGTGCATAACCCTTTGCACCAAGCCTAGCCTTATACATCTCAACTATTCCATCACGCTTACGCTTCAGCTTGTATACTCACTTTTGTTAATGTCCTTCTTGAGAGGAGGCAAGTCACATAAACACCAAGTACCATTCTTTATTATAGCATCATATTTAGCATAGCAGCCATCCAATTTTCTGAATTTTGTGCTTCATCAAATGAAATAAGCTCATTCTCATCACAGAGACTAGATGCAGCCATAGCATAGCAATCTGATGCAAAAAAAGCACTATGAGAGCCTAAATAAGTATGATATCAAAGAGGTGCATCTAACTTGTTGTCATGCAAAGTCTACACCAGCCATTATGGCATACTTTTTCCATGCTCAATATTAGATCTCTCATCAACAAGTGCAACATGTAAATCTACATCAGAAATCGAATGATCTGAATCATCACATAAAACCTGCAAAGGCTGAGAAGTTTCCTCATTAGGACCAAAACTAAACTATCCACCTGTAAAAAGAGGCAGCAAAGTATCATACATGTCTATGGTCTAGGGATCCGATGGCTTCAAATAGATCTGAAATAGGATACCGTTTGGTCACTTGTCTGTAGGACCAAAGATCTCAAGAATAGACTCAAGCATAAGTTCATTTGCTCTCATATTCAAGTAATCCACTTAGCCTGGTGGTTAAGTCTCATGGTTGTGAAGGATTAGGTCTTGGGTTCAATCCCCATTGGGAGCATGGGGAGACATTTTTCCCAAAGAGCTCTAGAGCCTTCTAACTCAAGTTGATGTGTGTTAACTTGAGTCCATTGGACTTAACGCAAGAGGTGAGTACAACAACCACTAGTGGACTCTAGTGGAAGGTACTAAAGTAGTGGTCAAGATCACTCCAGCCACTAGTAGACTCTAGTGGTGGATATGAAAGGAGTGGAGGAGGTTGCACATGCACTTGTGGACTCTATTTACATTTGTGGTCCTCATTGATTCAACCAGCTATATATACATGCATAAGGTTGGGAGGAGAGGCATCTCTCAAGCATGTGGTGGTCGTAACATTTCTCATTCTCTTGCATTGGTATCGTTCAGAAGTTAAAGTCAAGAGTCATCAAGTACTTGACTCATAGCAAGTTTAGATCTTAGAAGTTTGAATTAGTTATACAAAGTTTTAGTTGTTTCCTTCCGCTTTCCAAATCTTTTGGAATTGACTCACATAAAGTATCTGATTCCTTTTGCAAAAGTCTTGGGTCAGCTGATTCGAACTAGATAACTAAATTAAGCATCACAGATAGATGTTCTGTATAATAACATATTCACGCTTCAGAAGATAACAAGTCCAAGATTGACTTATTCATGTGAGTTTGCTTCCAGTTATTAGCATACCTACATTGAAGTTAGGAATTGCTCCTCAGATTGACGATTCCGAAGAACTTTTAGTTAAAGTCTTTGAGAAAGTGTCCTAAGTTGGACAATTTTCCTTTAGAATTTGTATTGGTCAAGTTGGTATGGTTGACTCCACCGAAATGGTAAACTTTCTCCTACAGTTTACATAGGATTTTTTAAACTCATTAGGACAAAGCAGTCCTCTAGTAGGGTAGAAAAATCAAGTAACTGTTGGATCAAAGTAAACTATTGTATAAACATCCAAGTTAGATGTTTTGGGACAACCAAAATTTAAGTGCTACAAATCAAATTCAAGTGAATCAAGAGTTCTCAAAGTCTTCCAAGGGATACGAATCCCACCTTCGTTTCTAAGTCCATGCACTAATTATGCCTAGAAATGAACTAGTAATTAGAATCCACCTAGTTCACATGTTTGTGCCTAGATCGCACATCCAAAAACTGTGAATTGGCCAAGGACGTATTTAGGTCCATCCTTATTATTCATTCACTACTTTGTACGTTGCCTAGTTCATCAAGGTGCAAGACTAGATAGTGTTTTGAATCATTTGGGTAGGGATTCCACCACAGAGATGAGAGATGTTCTTCCAGTTCTAGAACATGACCATGTTATTCCAATTTTTAGAACATGAGGCTCGCGGGATGCCTAGAGTATGTATATAGCTCTATTTTCGAGGATGAAAATCTTTTCCAGGGGGGAAGAATGTAATAAAGTAAGTCTATGGTCTAGGGATCTGATGGCTTCAGATAGATCTGAAATCGGATACCGTTTGGTCACTCGTTTGTAGGACCAAAGATCTCAAGAGTAGAATCAAGCATATGTTCATGTGCTCTCATATTCAAGTAATCCACTTAGCCTAGTGGTTAAGTCTCATGGTTGTGAAGGAGGAGGTCTTGGGTTCAATCCCGACGGGTAGCATGGGGAGAGAGTTTTGCCCAAAGAGCTCTAGAGCCTTCTAACTCAAGTTAACATGAGTTAACTTGAGTCCAGTGGACTTAACTCAAGAGGTGAGTACAACAACCACTAGTGGACTCTAGTGGAAGGTACTAAAGTAGTGGTTGAGATCACTCCAGCCACTAGTAGACTCTAGTGGTGGATATGAAAGGAGTGGAGGAGATTGCACATGCACTTGTGGACTCTAGTTACATTTGTGGTCCTCATTGATTCAAGCAGCTATATATAAAGGCATAAGGTTGGGAGGAGAGTCATCTCTCAAGCATGTGGTGGTCGTAATATTTCTAATTCTCTTGCAAATATCATCTTCCACAGAACTAACATCACCGCTGACCAGAATGGGTTTAGTCTATGGATGATACAAACGATAACCTTTGCTTTTTGAACTGTACCCAACAAAAATACATTCTACTGCTTTATCATCCAATTTTTTGCGATCTTGTTCAAGCACTAATCCATATGCCAAAGAACCAAATGGAGTGTTCCCATTTTACATGGTGAGAGATTTTCAGCCAAAACTAGAAACAATTTGAAGCAAAGAAACACTCCAGACTTTCACTTCAATGGATATACCCATACATGCCTGGAAAAATCATCAATGAAATTCACAAAGTAAAGATAGTTCCCAAAAGAAGGTGTTTGCATAAGACCACATACATCGCTATGTAGAAGCTGCAATTTCTAAGTGGCCCGAACTGAATCATCTTTTGGAAAGGAAGAACACTGCATTTTGCCCAGAATACAACCTTCGCAAACGTGTTTTTCGGGTGCATCAATTTTGGGCAACGAGGACAGCATTTCAGTTTTTGTAGGTGTAGCAAACTACCAAAATTCAAATGAGAAAAGCATGCATTTGAAAGCTTTGCATCTAACATAGCTTGAGAATCATGTACTCTACATGCCAAATCATTTACAGATCTTTCAAAGTCTATGAGCTTATATAGCCCACGACATAAAATTCCAGAACCAATAATGACATTGGAATTCGACACATCATGGATTGTACATCTGTCTTTAACAAATTTCCTCGCATAAACAAGCATCTGACAAAGTGAAAGAACTACCATCAAGAGTAGTAAAAATGATCGTACCGACTCCCATAACACGATAGGGAGGTTTTGGCGCATGTAACAGTATTCCCTATAGGGGTAGGCTCGAGTGAAGAGAAGATAGTGCATTGAAAGGTAATTTGTTTGGTCACCCCACTATCAAAGTATCAAACATCTGAGTCTACTCCAAAAATGCACCGCTCATGAGAAGATGGGTGAAAATTGCAAATAGTAGTAAAGGCCCATTCTTCTTCTTGCACAAGATTAGTAGACTCTATTTTGGGTGTAGAGGTCTCTGCAACAACCATTTCGGCCTCTTTTGTCTTTGCCTCTTTAGTAGCCAGTTGAAGTATTGCAATGAAGATGCACCACAGTGTGCTCTCCTCCTCGAGAGCTCCACAATGATATGCTCGGAGTTGAAAACTGAGCTCCTGAGGCCGCATGCAATACTTGCCTCACATGATACAAAATACACAGAAAACTGAGTACAAAGGGAGCATGAAAAGAGACTTCTTAGGTCTCACAAATGTGTTCGAACATATAGTTTATTGCTGACCAGGTCACTATATGTTTTTATTAAAGAACATATACAAAGAAGTGTCCAATGGCCATTTGGCCTTTCACA
>CM035435.1:8480409-8767909 GCA_020310875.1 Ceratopteris richardii | reverse complement strand
ACACGTACACACACATGCACACACATGCATGCCTACATACACACACATACACATACACACACATGTATACACATGCATACATACACACGCACACATGTACACAGCATACATACACACACATATATATACACATGCATACATACACACATATAATCCTATTTTTATTTTGAAGTTTTTTTTACATCAAATATATAAAAATAGGATTAGGGTTTTACGCTATTTACACATACATACACATACACATATAATATATATATACATGTATATACACATGTATACAGAAATATACATATTTTAGGTCTAGATATTTAAGATTAGGGTTTTAGTGTTTAGGCATACATATCACTCAATTATGTTTATATTAAGAAAAAATATAGAGAAAAGTAAGAAAAAAAATCTGAATACA
This sequence comes from Ceratopteris richardii, assembly GCA_020310875.1. Taxonomy (NCBI): domain Eukaryota; kingdom Viridiplantae; phylum Streptophyta; class Polypodiopsida; order Polypodiales; family Pteridaceae; genus Ceratopteris; species Ceratopteris richardii. The sequence goes on along the minus strand of CM035435.1, from coordinate 8,767,503 downwards.
TAAATAAATATATATATAAAATATGATTATGGTTTTAGGATTAGGGGTATAGATTTTGATAGGTGTTTAAGTATTTATGTTTTAGTATTTCAAATTTAAGTCTAAGTCTTTTTTATTAGGGTTTTAGGGTTTTAATATGTAGATAACATATATACACAAACACACATATACATATAATACATACATACATGTAGATACACATGCATACAAAAATATACATATTTTAGATTTAAATCTTTAAGATTAGGGTTTTAGGGTTTTAACACCTACATAACATATATGCACACATACACATGCTAATATAATACATATATACATGTATATACACATGTATACAGAAATATACATATTTTAGGTCTAGATCTTTAAGATTAGGATTTTAGGGTTTAGACATACATATAACTCAATTATATTTATATTAAGGAAAAATATAGAGAAAAATAAGAAAAAAAATCTGAATATATAAATAAATATATATATATAAAATATGATTAGGGTTTTAGGATTAGGCATTTAGATTTTTATTGGTGGTTAAGCATTTAGGTTTAAGTATTTCAGATTTAAGTTTAAATCTATAAAATTAGGGTTTTAGGGTATTAACACCTATATAACATATACACACACATACACATACACATATAATACACATATACATGTATATACACATGTATACAGAAATATACATATTTTAGGTTTAAATCTTTAAGATTAGGGTTTTAGGGTTTAGACATACATATAACTCAATTATATTTATATTAAGGAAAAAATATAGAGAAAAATAAGAAAACAAATTTGAATATATAAATAAATATATATATAAAATATGATTAGGGTTTTAGGATTAGGGGTTTAGATTTTTATTGGTGGTTAAGTATTTAGGTTTTAGTATTTTAGATTTAAGTCTAAATCTTTAACATTAGGGTTTTAGGGTTTTAACACCTACATAACATATATACACACATACACATACACATATAATACATATATACATGTAGATACACATGCATACAAAAATATACATATTTTAGATCTAGAATTTTAAGATTAGGGTTTTAATTAAATATATATAATTAAATATATGAAATTAAATATATAAAAATACGATTACGTAAGGAAAAATCTGAATATATAAACAAATATATGTATAAAATAAGATAATTATATACATAAATAAATATAAAAAGAGCTAGTGTTTTAAATAATTTAATTAAATATATATAATTAAATATATAATTAAATATATAAAATTAAATATATAAAAATACGATTACGTAAGGAAAAAATCTGAATATATAAATAAATAAATATATATATATATAATAAGATAATTATATACATAAATAAATATAAAAAGAACTAGTTTTTTAAATAATTTACTTAAATATATATAATTAAATATATAAAATTAAATATATAAAAATACGATTACGTAATGAAAAAATCTCAATATATAAATAAATATATATATAAAATAGCCTATTGTCCGTTCAGGGTGGATTCTGCACACCGCACGTGAGGTCATGTCCCATCGACGATCTGAGGCACGTGATGCATTCAGAGAAGACTTACCAAAGCCTGTATGGTTAGATGCTGAGGAGTGGGACATGATTCGTGACGAGCAGTAGCAGACTCTTGATCGATATCGCCAGCAGCGAAATGCCACAACCACACGTGTAGATACGATTGGACCATCACATTTGGGCAGCGGCGGATATGACACGATGCATCATGAGTTTGTAAGTACCATTTCATTTATTGAATTTATTTGTGTTAAATTTCTCATGTATGTTTCTCTAATCTTTTTATATTTGTTTTAGGAGCTGGCAATGGGTCGTCCTCCAACACGAACGGAGGAGTCTTACGGATATAGTCATGGGTTGACTGTACTATTGCAGGACTTCGAGGGACGTGGTGCGGTAGTTTCATGGGAGCATTTGCGATGAGGTAATTAATTTATAAACTTGGTTTTTACTTCTTCTTTGTAATTTTCATGTGAATTTATCTCATTCCATTAATGTTCTTTGTTGCAGGACTGTTGATATAGAACGTTCTTTGCATGTGTATGGCAGTGGAAGGCCAATATTTTGTATTTGATTTTCATATGGCAATACATTGCTTTGCCACATTTTGTAAAAGTGTCATATATGACAGTGGTTTGCAACACTCTTGTACATGCTTCATTATTGAAATATATAACTTCTTTTGTACATGGTTCATAGTTCATTCTGATTATCTCTTTTGTGTCCAATAATGGTCTATTTCATGAAATCGTATTTCGGTTGTCATTAGAGTACACATCACATGTACTCGGTTTTTTTGAGCAGAGTGTATTGTCTTTTGTTAAGAAACATCATGGTAATGTTCTTGTAGCAAAAGACAAAACACTCTGCCCAAAAAAAAAATTGCAGGTATGGTTGTCGGTATACGCGATGGTACTCCCAGTAGTGTCATCGGAATAATCGTCGGTACACCCAGTAGGCGATGGTATAGGCGACGGTATCTCCAGCAGAATACTCGCTAAATGCATCGATATTACCGATGCATATACCGACACCTATATGAACGCATATACCGACGCTTATACCGACGCTTTGGTAGCGACGCTTTGGTAGCGACGCGCACACCGACCTTTACACCGGCGTCGCGGAAAATTAAGCTGCGTTCATTTTCCTCGGTAAAAACCTCGGTATACCATCGATCTGTTGTAGTGGTATTTAGTCTTAAACTAAGCTTAAATTAAATGAATTATTTAATTATGAGAATGTAGGATAATTAACTTAAAATGATAAATTAAATGGATAATTAATTAGTGGTGTGACTTGTTGTAGATGAAAAGAGAGGAGTAGAAAAGTTGTGTGAATAAAGCCAATTAAAAGTGTGGTGAATGTTAATAGGCTAAAGTGAGGTTGTAGATTAAAAGTTAAAACAAAAAGAGTGGTGTAGAGAAGACTCTATGTGTAAATATATGTATGTTAAGCTATGTTATTTCCTAATGTTTTTTCTACAAGTATTTCCTTCCTCCTCCTCCTTTGAATACTGTAGTAAGAGAGGTTGTAGAAAGTGATAGTTTTATTTTTCTTCTTGATTGGCTGCACGTAGACTCTTAGAGAGAGTGAGAAAACAATTCGTTTTCCCCACGGTTGGCAGTCAAAGGGTAATAGGATATTATGCCAGATATTAGACGTTTCCAGCCTTCATAGTGGCCGTTTCCAGTGCTTCTAGCCTTTTGAAATCCCCTATCGGTGCTATCTTATTAATTCGATGACTGCATCTAACTGACGGTTATCGCTCATTGAAGAATCGAGGAAAGAATCTCCTTTCTAGGACAAAAGTTGGAATGCCAACCAATCCTGATGTTTTGATTAATTTGTGCTTCTGATGATAGAAACACCAACGGAATGAATGTTGATCGACGCTGGTACTATTGCCAAGATTCTGTAAATTTAAATTTTATACTTTATACAAGAGCTTTCATATATGAAAGAGGATCATTGCGCATCGAGTTCATTGCAAGAGATGCACAATTATAGATTCGCTCCCAGGGTGAAAGGCACGCTGTGAGAGGACTGAATTGTGGAGCGCACGCACGAGGAGAAAGGTATTATATGCTTTTGATCAGAGAGAGAGAGAGAAAATGAAATTCTCTCCCTCCACCATGGCGGCTGATGGCGACTCCTGGATAGACCCGCAGCGCGTCGATGTGTGGCTGAAAGAGAGAGACTTTTGGCAGTCCTTACTATGGCTCTGACAGGCGGCATGCTTTAGAGATGGAGTATGTAGAGATAAAGGTAGAGAGAGAAGTGTTGCTGATTGTAGAGTGAGGTGGCCGTTGGCAATGATCTGGAAGGCATAGAGATAAAGAGCAGGTGTGGCGGCAGTTTTGCAGTGCCCAAGTCTCTTCTCTCATCTGTTCTACTATGTCGCACGCACATGGCAAAATGTTTCCTGCACTTAGTCACACACGGTCAGATAAGCTATTGTCATTGCTTAGCTGCGACCGGTTCTGCTTATCAGGAAACATTCACACTTCATTATACGAATTTGGGCACAAAAAGCGTGGCATAAAGAATCGTATACCGTCACGGGTTTCAGCTCTAGCGAAGATGATGAAGTGATTGCTCACGAGTTTCAAGAGGAATTTGTTGTGAAAGGGTCTGAGAGAGCCCAAGATTGGAGCGAATGGGCTGGGGCCGTTGCAGATATTTGGTCCATGGATGGGCATTCCAAAATGATTAAAATCCATCATCAAATTGTAGTTATGACTCTGAGAAAGTTAGAGAAAAAGAGAGCGGATAAAAAGAAAGAGAGAGAGAAAGAAAGGTAGAAAGAGAGATAGAGAGAAAGCGATGATAGATATATATAATAAGCATAGGAAAATAAGAGGAATTGTATATATATGTTTACATAATATGAAGATCACGAGAACATATGTGATCATGCGCTAATGTATGTATATATGAATTAATGAGTAGTAGTGCATTACAATTAGTATTAGTATGTGTATATGCATGACAGAGTCTGTGCATGTCAATTATTTTGGTGCATATTAATTAGTGTTAATGCATTTGCATGATTATATGTATTTGAAAGTGTATGTGCATTTACATAAGACTGTATGTTAACATGAGAGTGTGATGTATATTAACATGAGTTTAAAAAGTATGAGGATGATGAGGTAATAGATGTATGTGAGCATGTGTGAATTTTGTGTTAGCATGTGCATATAAGTGAGTACATATATATAGAAAGAGTATATTAGCATGAAGGTGCATTTGTATAATTATGAGTTCTAAAACATATAAGTATGAATTAGCATATGAGGAAAGACATAAGTTTAGAATACGGTGATTTAAATGTAATGTTAGCTTGTATGTGTGTGTAGTAGCATATATTAGCATAATTGAAAGCATGCATGTAAAGTGCATATAGGAATGAATGAGCATGTGTATTAAAGTATGTATGAGATTAATGATTTTTTGATACATACTTATAATTTCCTAATGTTTTTTTTACAGACATTACAAGAAAAAGTGTCCGAACAGCAGTTCAAAAAAGTGAAGAATTCAACAATCTATAGATCCGTCAATCTGATATAAACCCATAGAAATTGTCTTTGATTAAGCTATTTGTATATGAATCATTAGAATTTAGCATCATCTTAGATAGATTACAACATTTAGATTACATGATCAATAGCATTGTAAACACTTATTTTTGTTATTAGAATTAAATCAATTACTATTTCCATTATCTTTATTGTCGATGTCTACAGTTGAATATGAAAGATATACCACTATAGAAGTTGAAGTAGAAGTAGTTGAAGACATTATTACACACGAATCTTTAATATCAGTATCTCATGATTATTGTCTTACTAGGTTTTTAGCATTATTTTCGATTGCATCTCTCAAGCCTCAAGATAGTGCAGATTCATTTCCACCACCTCTAATTAGACGTACGCAACCTCAACATATTAAAAACCAAGAAGAAGAAATTATAAAAGAAAACATAACTAAAGAAACCTTGATTTTACCTTCTCCTCAAGAAGCTATTGATAGGTATAGGGCAGCTCAACCATACGGTCCTTAGAAGTATAAAGTGATAAACATTACCTATAAGATATTTCTTAGATTTTTCAGTTAATTAGAATTTCATTTACCCAAGACATAAAGAAAAATATACCTGATTCACCTAAGTTTGTCTCAATGACCTTGCGTGTGCCGAAGGATTTAGCGGTTGACTTGATCCACCAGCCATGTGTCCGCAACTTCCCGACAATGCACATACACACATACATGCATATGCATACATAATGCACATGCATATGCATACATAATGCACATGCATATGCATACATAATGCACATGCATATGCATACATACATGCTTACATGCATACACACACATACACATGCATACATACATACACATACACACATAGACACACACACACATACACACACAGATATGCATACACACACATAGAGAGAAATACACACACATACACATACATGCATACATATGCATACATAATGCATATACATATGCATACATACATACTTACATGCATACACACACATATGCATACATTTGCATACATAATGCACATGCAGATGCATAAATACATGCATACACATACACGCACATTGACACATACACACACATATGCATACATAATGCACGTGCATACACATACAGACACATAGACACATACATACACATAGACACATACACACACATATACACATAGATTTACACACATATACACATGCATATACACACATACACACATACACACACACATACACACACGTACACACACATATGCATACATACATGCTTACATGCATACACACATACACACAGATCCATACACTCACATATGCACCATACACATATACACACATACATATGTACATGTATATATATTGATTTCTAGCCCATTTTGTTTTATATGTTAGGTATTATGGATCCTAGTAGAGAGAGAAAGGTGAAAATCACTCTCATAAAAACTCTTATGAGAGCAAGAGTTCTGTTTGATACTCTAGGGGCCATCATGCATGATGACTTAGAGATGTCTGATGATGAGATAGATTATACGATCCAAATGCTTACCCATCGATCAGAGGAGGGCTCTCTTGCGGCTCCATATGCAGGAAGACAGTTATCTGCTCATAGGTATGTTTTTTTATAAACTTTTTTAATGATATTATAAGACATATTCTTATTTATTTTTATCTATCTATTTTCAGGACACCTATACCACCTCTAGATCATGATAGCAGAGCAGAGTTTCCTATGAGGACATGCATAGGCACCTTAGGGCTAGAGTGCAATATAGAGTTAGAGGGGAACATTGTGTACATAGGGAATGGATTGGAGTTCAAGTGAAGAATGCGGGCATTATGCGACTCTTACCTGCACCTTGTCCACTTACCATGGAAGTAAGTACAAATTTTACATATAAATTGAAATAAATATCTTATGTTTTAGTTACATGATTTTGTTTTATTTTTGTAGTGAGCATGATGAGAGGGATAGAAAATACGTACTTAGTTCACTTGAGATAGAGTTTGGGATAGGATGGTCGCATAAGTGGTGTCTAAATCACATGTGGACACTTATGGCTCATCATCACGATAATGCACGGTACGCACTGCTTTTATGTATATATATGTGTGGATATGAGTATGTGTGTTTATGTATGTATGTATGTATATGAGAGAGAGAGAGAGAGAAAAGAGTGAGATTACAATTACAAATACACGCATACACACACATATACATCATACATGCACATTTACACACATATACACATACATGCATGTTTATACATACACACACATACATGCACATTTTTACACACACATACACATGCATGTAGTTACACACATATAATGAATACACATAGACACATACACAAACTCACGTACACATACACATACTCACATACACATACACATGCATAATCATATGTACACACACATAGACTATTATAATCATATTTACATGCATATATACATATACACATGCATATACACACACACACAACACATGCATATGCACATATAGATACACATACATACACAACACATGCATATGCATAAATAAATAAATCCTATTTCAAAAATCCTAATTTGAAAACACTTATTTTGATATTAGGGTCTTAAAACCCCTAATATAAGAGCTCTAATTCATCCTTTTAGCCATATGATTGAATTATATGCACACATTGGATGAAAATGAAAATAGATTAAATCATATTTATTTACATGCATATTGAATAAAAAAATACATCAATACCTGAACAAACACCATATCCAAGAAAAATCGTGAATAGTTGAAGCCACAATACCACGAACTGTAATATGTCTTTCATTGATGCTTTTTGATACATAAATGACATTAATACCTCTCCATAACTCTTGGAGATCGTCAATGAGAGGAGCAATATATATATTCATATCTTTAACTTGTCTTTTGTGTGGGATAAAAAGTTAAAGCATTAAATGTTCATTTTTAATGCTAAGATATGGTGGAAGATTGTAGTTTATGACTACCACTAGCCATGTTGACCATTTACAGGATTTCATGGAGAATGGATTAACCCCATCTAATGCAACTCCTAACTTTAGATTATGTGGATTTTGTGCAAATTTAGGCCATGCAGATTCAATATACTGAAAAGCAACATTATCATAAGGAATTTTGATTATTCCATCACTAATTTTATGATCATGTCCCCGACTCAAAAGCTTTGATAATTCGGGGCTTTGAAACATATGTCTAATCCTTGGAGCCAATGGAAAATGTCTCGATACCTTTTTTTGGATTTTACCTTCTTTGCCCTTATATCGAGGAGATTGACATTTGGGACATGTCAAAGAGTCTGCATATTCACCTCTATATAAAATACAATCGTTAGGACATGCATGTATACATTGATAATCTATACCAAGATTGTTGATTATCTTCTTCATTTCATCATGTGAGGTAGGAAGAATATTCTGACTTGGCAAAAACTTTTCATATAATAACTTGTAAGTTCATCAAAAAAAGATATATTAAAAAAGTAAATAAATAAACACACACACACACATACATACATATATATATATATATATATATATATATATATATATATATATATATATATATATATATATATGCATATAGTTTTATATATGTGTATGCTTATGTGTATGTGTATGTGGATGTGAATATGCATGTGCATACGTATACATATGTGTATGTGTATATGTATATATGTATGTATATGTGTTTTATAGGTGTAAATGTATGTATATATATGTATGCGTATATGTATGCATATATGTATATGTATGTGTGTATACATGTGTATGTATGTATGTATGTATGTGTATGTATGAATGTGTATATATGTATGTACATGTATGTATGCATGTGTAGCTGTGTATATTTGATTTTGTTTTTAATTGTTTTTTGTATATTGTGGTTTGCAGATTTTCATATCTAGAACATTGAATCGTCTAGCAGTTTCCTATTTTATAGTCAATCTATTACCAGTCTTGCTAAGCTATTTATAGATATTAAATAACCGTTACCAAGGAAGGTATTAAGACATATGTAAAATAGGAGGATCAAAATTTTCGCGAATATTTTGAAAGATGCATTAATAGTTTTAAGAGATGGGTGGACAAAAAGTGTCCATTCAATTCAAGTTCTTGTTCTTACCTTGTCTAAAGTAAGAATAAAAGTCTGCATTGAATGGACACTTTTTGTTTGCCCATCCTTTAAAACTATTTTTCCATCCTTCAAAATCTTCAAGATAAATTTGCTCCTCTCATTTTACATGTGACTTAATACCTTCCTTGGTAACTGCTATTGAATATTTGTATTAAAGAAATTAGCAGCACAGGTATTAGGTCGACTAAAATAGGAGAAACATACGTGTCAAGAAGATTCTAAAGGTTGGGTGGACAATTCTAAAGAGTAGATGGAACAAACATCCTCATTCAATACAGGTAGGTATAATTTGACCTTACTCTCATAACATGTGTATATGTGTATATGTGTATATGTGTGTGTATGTTTATATGTTTGTATGCGTTCATGTATATTATGTGTATGTTTATATATGCATGTATTTATATATATATATATATATATATATATATATATATATATATATATATATATATATATATATATATATATATATATATATATATATATATATATATATATATATATATATATATATATATATATATATATATATATAGATAGATTGATAGAAAATTGAAAATTATACCTTAATAGTGTCGAAACAGATACATTATACCATCCAAAACAATTTTGAAGATTGAGAATAAGTAATAAAGCTCGCACTTAGTCGTGTCAAACGACTTCCTTCATATACATGCTTTAGACATTCCTCTCGAAGATATTTCTCATTTTTAGAAATATCAATGCTCTCACTGTCATTTTGATACCAATCCTCAATAAAATCTGCCATGCCATCATCTTCATCATTATCACACAAATCTTGTACTTTATCGTCTTTTGAATATAGATCTTTCAACCTTGCATATTCCACAGGATAACTTTTGTGTAGCCTCCTCATAGAAGCTTGTGATAAATGAGGTCTTATTGACAATTATGAATGGTGTGGAGGAATATCATCAACATCATACGTTGGAATCTACACATATAAATAAAATTCATTAGTATCCATAAATGAATAAAAAGTAAACTTTTCCTTCATATACATGCTTTAGACATTCCTCTCGAAGATATTTCTCAGTTTTAGAAATATCAATGCTCTCACTATCATTTTGATACCAATCCTTAAGAAAATCTGCCATGCCATCATCTTCATCATTGTCACACAAATATTGTACTTTATCGTCTTTTGAATATAGATCTTTCAACCTTGCATATTCCATAAGATTACTTTTGTGTAGCCTCCTTATAGAAGCTTCTGATAAATGAGGTCTTATTGGCAATTGTGAATGGTGTGGAGAATATCATCAACATCATACGTTGGAATCTACACATATAAATAAAATTCATTAATATTCCATAAATGAATAAAAAGTAAACTTTAAATATAAAATGAAGTATATAAGTTATTAAATATGGGTAAAAATGTTTATTCTCTCTAGCTAAAAGGTGCTCTTGGAGGTCTATGCCATCCATAATTCACTAATAGTTCATCACCTGCATGTAATGTAGTAATAGCATTGACAACTATGTATCTTGATAGATCTCTACTCATGTATGGTGATTCATGACTATTTTCACGCTCCTCAAATGTGCAATTAGTCCTTGAACTATTATGTAAACCTTGATTACTATTTATTAAGCCTGCTATATTTCCATGTGTGTAAGGTCTTCCATCAATATATAATCTTTCATTTTCTACATGTAAAATCCTTCCACTAGTAAGGGATGCTACGTTCAAGCATATTCCATAAGTACTCATGCTTTGAATGCAACGTGAAAGTCGATGCCAATCTCACCATCCATATATAGGACCACAAAATGACATAAGAGTGACTTCAGAGTTCGGAGGCACATACAAATCCTCTATAATAAGGAGACCACATGCATCATTAGTAATAGTGGATGGAGCAATCATATAGCAATCACCCCAAAAGTTCAAAACCTCTCCATCTGAAGGAAGTGGTCCTCTATTCCATCCTCCATATCTTCTTCTATCATATGTTTGTACTAAAGAACGATCACGAGCTTGCAATGGATAATCTCCAGCCGTTTCAGTCTCTAAACCAGGAGGTAGAGGATTTCTAGAAACCTCTGCTTGTAATTGATGAACAACAAGTCCATGTCGTGTACGAGGTATATTAACATTATGAGAAAAATCATCATCATCATCATCATCATCGAGCAAGTATTCTTGTATATCAACAGTAATTTGATTTTTTATATGGTTTTTAAATAAAATAATGACATTAATTTATATAAAAAAAACATACCCAAGCATTATCACGTTGACCAGGTGATGGTGCACGCTCAAAAGTACCATACTCTGCCTCATGTTCAATACATTCCAATCATGTTCTTCGATACATGGCATAATAAGAGTTACACCAACATATAATGTGCTCTTGATAGTAAAATTCAAAATTCCTATCGGAGGACACATGTGAAGTCCTTGCATGGGTAGGAGGTGGTGGAAACCCTCTGATTGATGATAATCTAATTATAATAAGAAACTAAAAAAATAGATAAGTTATGTATCCATCAAATATATTTAAAATTAAATGTATCATACTTACAGTATATAGTCATTGCACGATGAGGAGACGGTGGTGGAGTTCCATCTGATTGATTAGAATCTACAAATAATGGTATGTGATATTAATAATCTCATTATTTACATACACAAAAAAATTCACATTTACATATTTACACATACACACATATTCTCATATACACATTTACACATACACACATATTCACATATACACAAATACACATTATTGTGGGATAAATGCATGTATTTTGTATGAATGAGTGTATATGCATGCATGTGTGTGTACGTATATATGTGGATATGTATATGTGTGTTTATGTTATATGTACGTATATATGTATATGTATACATATATGTATGCATATATGTTTGCATGTATATGTGTATGTGGGTATGTGTATGTGTATGTGTATGTGTGTGTATATATCTGTATGTATTCTGATTTTTTTTCTGTTTGAGATTAAATTAACAAGAGATATTGTACGGTGGAAAAAAATAAGAGATGACCTAACATACCACCAGAGATGTGGAAGTTTTTTCATAGACTGCTAGGTCTTCTATAAGACAATAGTTACGCAATATAACACAGGAGGAGTAGCAGAGAAGACAACAGATATAGGAGAATCTCAACAATTTTCACCTAATAGCAAGTACAAAGATGATGGCCCTGTCCACCCATGCACTCTCAAGGTAGAGCTTAAATGGTGATCTAGACAACTCTACATAGGGAGATACAAGGTAGAGGTAGGCTGGCTCAACTGGATGTCTTAGGTAGTGTAGAAGTCATCTATATATAGGATCATGGGTGGCCTTCTGTGGACGGCTATACATGGGCGATAGAGCGTGTGGCAGCCACTGCTTGCGTAATTGCCATACACGGCTTAGGCCGGTTGAACCGACCTAACAAATGATTTTTGACTCCGATAGGGAATATTCCATGGAATATTCTCTTTACTGTCACACCGGGACGCTGCCCCCAGACCCCCATCAGGGGGTCCGCTGGCCCCTGGGACCCCCCCCCAGCTAGGGGGCCTATTGGCCCCCTTGCACCCCCCAGCTAGGGTTGCTCACCACTGCCTCGAACCCCATAATTCAGGACCCTCGTAACTCCCTTTCCTTACAATAACTTACATGGTCCAATATGACCTTCATCCAACATGCAAGTTGGGATTCCCATCAATTGGGTAATGCACGCTTGGCTTCTTCTCATAATGGGGGCCTTACAAAATGTGCATACAATCATGAGGGGTAGACATTGATCATATACTAACAACCCCCCTCAATGGTTACCGATGATAAATAAAGTAGGTCTTGGTCCTATGCCCATCTCTTGAAGATGCCTGTTGAGCTTCTCTCTTCCAAGTTCTTTAGTGAATATGCTAGCAAAATTTTCCTTTATTGGGCAATGTTCTAGCTCCACAATTTCATCTTCAAGTAGCTCAAGAATGTAATGGTACTATACTCTATGTGCTTGGCACGAACATGAAATACTGGGTTCTTTGCAATAGCCATACTTTTTTTATTATCACACTTGAGTAGAGTCACCATATTTGATGCAAAGCCTAGATCTACAAGAATTCTCCTTAACCAAACTGCCTGACAAGAAGCAAAAAAAGCTTCTTTGTACTCTGCTTGAGTGGGGGAGAGTGTGAGAGTTGGTTGCGTTCTACTTACCCAAGAAAATATTTTTGAACCAAGTGAGAAACAATATCCAGAAATTGATTTTCTAGAATCACAATCTCTAGCCCAATCTAAATCACAATATCCTTGAAGTGTATCACTGTGGTATACAAAATACCAAAATCCAAGGTTCCTGCAATGCACCTTAGAATTCGCATTCTCGCATTCCAGTGACTCTCCTTAGGTTTGTTCGAAAACCTGCTTAACACTCCAACAGCATAGCAAATGTTTGGTCTAGTGTTGCGTAGAAAAATAAGACTTCCAACGAGCTTCCTATACTTCTTAGCATCTACATCAGGCATGTTATCATCCATCGATAGCTTATGATTTACCTCCATAGGTGTGCTAGTTGGTTTGCAGTCCATCATTCTAAATGCCTTGAGAATTTCGTTGTCATATTTTTGTTGTGAGATGAAAATGTCATCCTTCCTTTGCCATACTTCAATTCCCAGACAAAAATGGAGTAGACGTAAGTCTGTCATTTCAAACTCAGTTCCCAAGCTGATCCGAGTTTGATTGATGAGTTCCTGATGATCTCCTATAATGATCATCAAATCATCTACATATACAATGACAACAACTAGCTTTCTATCCCTTATTCTTACATACAAGTTGGCATAAGAAGTACTTCTTTCAAAACCAAAATTTTTGAAAAAACTATCTATCTGTTGGTACCAAACCCGTGGAGCTTGCTTAAGTCCATACAAAGCTTTCTTCAACATGCAAACTTCATTTTCTGAATTAGGCACCTCAAGACCTGGTGGTTGAGATACATATACCTCCTCCTTGAGGTGACCATTCAAAAATGCAGATTTGACATCTATTTGGAAAATAGGCCAGGCCTTTTGTGCAGCTACTGCAAGTAGCGTCCGAATAGTTGTCAACTTAGTGCCAATGGCCTTGTTGCCAAGAGGCAAGTCACATAAACACCAAGTACCAGTCTTCATTATTGCATCATATTTAGATTGGATAGTAGCCATCGAATTTTTTGAATTTTGTGGTTCATCAAACCAAACAAGCTTAGTCTCATCATAGAGACTAGATGAAGCCATAACATAGCAATGTGATGCAAAAGAGGCACTATGAGAGCCTGATTGAGTACGATATGATAGAGGTGCATCTCATTTGCTATCATGCAAGGTCTGCACCAACCATTTTGGCATAGTTCTTGCCTACTCAATATCAACTCTCTCATCAATAAGTGCATCATGTAAATCTACATAAAATATGGAATGATCTAGATCATCACATAAAACTTGCAAAGGCTGAGAAGTCCCCTCATTAGGACTAGTAATAGACTATCTACATGTAAAAAGAGGCAGCAAAGTACCATACATGTCTTTGGAGCTAACAGATGTCTCCTTAGTACATGAAAGCAATGGCTGATCAGGATCTTCCACAAATATAACATCATGGCTAAACAGAATGCATTAAGTATGTGGATGATATAGAGGATAGCATTTACTTTTAGAACTATACCCAACAAAAATACATTTTACCGCTTTATCATCCAATTTTCTACGATGTTGTTCGGGCACTAATGCATATGCCAAACAACCAAAAACATGCAGATCAGTAATAGATGGCTTGCAATCATGGCAAGCCTCATATGGCATTATAGACTACAGGGCTTTAGTGGGACACTTGTTAAGTACAAATGTTGCACACATGACAACCTCAAGCCAAAAACTATGTGGTAAAGCTGGACTCTTGATCATACACCTCGCCATCTCCATAAGTGATCGTTCAGCAATTCCATTCTATTGAGGTGTATACAACACTGTACACTAGTGTTTTATACCACGTTCAGCTAGAAGTGCATTAAAATCAGAAGACATATATCCCCCCCCCCCCGATGAGAATGGAGGGTGTCCATTTTACATGCTCATAGATTTTCAACCAAAACCAAAAACTCTTTGAATCACATGAACACTTTAGACTTTTCCATCAATGGTTATACCCATGCATGCCTGGAAAAATCATCGATGAAAGTCAGGAAGTAAAGATAATTCCCAAAAGAAGTTGTCTGCATAGGACCACATACATCGCTATGTACAAGTTGTAATTTTTGAGTAGCCCAATCTGAACCATCTTTTGGAAAGGACTAACGCTGCATTTTCCCAAAATACAGCCTTCACTAACATGTTTTCGAGATTCCTCAAATTTAGGCAAAGACAATACCATTTCAAATTTTTGGTGGCGTAGAAAACTAGCAATTTCAAATGAACATAGTGTGCATGCCAATGCTTTGCATCTGACATATCCTTAGAATCATGTACTGCACATGCGGTTCATTTATAGATCTTTCATAGTCTATGAGCTTATACAACCCATGACATAAAATGCTAGAAGCAATAATCATGTCACCATTTGATAGATCATGATTTGTACACCTGTCATCAACAAATTTGACAACCAAGTTAATCTTGGCTAATGCAGAAACTACTAACAGATTTTTCTTGATCCTTTCCATAAACAAAGCATCTAACAAAGTGAAAGAACTACCATTAGGAGTAGTCAAAATGATCTTACCAACTCCCATAACAGGATAAGAGGAGTTGTTGGCACATGTAACAGTATTCCTTGTAGGGGCACGCTCAAGTGAAGAGAAAAGACTACAGTGCGAGTTAATATGTTTGGTCACCCGACTGTTAGAGTACCAAACATCTGAGTGTACTACGGACATGCATTACTCTTGAGAAGATGGGTCAAAACTGCAAATAGTAGTAAACACCAATTCTTCTTCCCGCATAAGATTAGTAGACTCTATTTTTGGTGTAGAGGCCTCTGCAACAACCATTCCAGCCTCTTTAGCAGCCAGTTTTGGACAGTTCTTTATGATATGATCATTTCCTTTATAGTACTTGCAAAACAATTTTTGCTTTTTTTATTTCTTTTCATCTTTGTCTTCCCTCTTCGATTGTGCAGAATTAGTTGATTTTTGTTTACTAGTTGAAGAGCTCCATTTTCCTTTGCCCTTCTGACTAGCCAAGAAAGCTTGATCTACAACATGTATAATGGACCTAGTCTACTTGGACTGATCCTCCTACAATAAAACAGAGACTAACTCCTCAAAAGACAAGGAAGTTGGATTGCCTTTCATCATCAACCGAAGAGTAGAAGCAAAACTCTGATATGAATTAGGAAGAACATTCAGAACCATTTGCATAGTGAGCTATCTGGTATAACCTCAGCACCAAAAATCAAATTTTCCTTCAAGTCTTTGATCTTTGTTAGAAAACAGTCCATAGAATCACCTTCATTCATGAGCTCACTCTCCAAATATTTTCGAAGGTAAGAAACATGAGCCCCATTCCTAGCTTGGTAGAATGTGGTAAGTGTATCCCAAGCATCCTTAGCTGTTCTGCAAGAGCAAATGTGAGGAATAATGGCATGTTTGACAGAGAAAGCTATCAATGCATGTGCCTAGGCATCTGTGCCATCCCAACAAATTTGCTCTACAGTAGGTGTAGCAGAAACTGCAACACGAACATGAATATGCAGAATATCATCATCGTGGACACCTTCTGCACCAGCTTTAGTACCTACATTTGTAACCGATGCAGGTGTGATAGGATGTTTTTCAACACCCTACACAATGCTCCACAGTCCTTTTGCAACCAATACATGTCACATCATATAGCTCATAATGGGTAGTTGGTACCATCCAAGTTATCCTCAATAGCGAACATACGGAGTACATCACTACTTTCAGCCATCGCGAGTGAATAAAGTACCTTGATGCAGAAAATTGACTGTATCTCAAAAAGTTGAATAGAAATGCCCAGATGAATTATGCTAGACCTATAGCATACTTCTAGACGCTTATACTGGTGAATCGAAACTAGTATATACCTTTGGCAAAAAAAGATGAAATAGCCTGCATAAGCACTGTGATAGTGCTTTTGGAGGCCGAAAGGAGCTCAGATCCGGATTTCGGCACCATAAGGCAAAGCGGTTTTGATCTCGAAAACATGCTGAGTATGCTGACCAAAATTCATGTGATTCTGAGATTGCAACCAGAGAGGTGTCAAGGACCCCCTAGATGAAGCAGTGACCTGCTCTGATACCAATTGTTGGAGTTAGACGATTGCAGAAGCACGTGAACAGCACAAGGAAGAAGAAGAAGCTTGGAGCACAATACACAATACGGAATGTATTACTAGAGAATGTACAAAGATAAGTAGCCCATTAGGGCAACAGGCGTATATACAAGCCAGGGGGAAAAGAACTCCTAAAGAGGGAAAAAAGTACCTCGACTATCCTAGAGTGTTCACACACATCACTACCTAAATATATCAACACTCCCCTCTCTGTCGTTAAAGTTGGAGAATCCATCAATAAATAAAAACCTGGAAAATCTCCTAGTATAGACAGGGTTCCCAAAGAATTATTTTTTATTTTTAAAGATTTTATTACTCCCTTTGTCCTTTTGACTTGGCAAGATGCCTTGAAAAAAGGTTCTCTTTTGGCTTTCATTAATACTGGAGTGATCAAGCTTATCCACAAAAAGGTTCCAAAGATGATCTTAATAATTGGAGACCTATAACTTGCTTAGCTTCAATTTATAAGATCTTCTCTTCCATATTGGCCAATAGCTTGAGTCCTTTGATGGAAAAAATCAGTCTCCCCAGTCAAAAGGGTTTCTTCAAAGGAAAATACATTCTAGATGCAATTATTTCATTTCAGGAAGGTGTGGGTTACACCAACGAAAGTAAATAAGACTTCTTTTTTTTGTAAAATAGACTTTGACAAAGCCTACAATAGAATTGATTGACACTTCATCTTTCAATCGTTGTAAGAGTTTGTTCTTGGAAGGAATCTTATTAAGCACATGAGTATCCTATTTGGAAATGCTTTCTCTAGGGTCCCTATGAATGGTCATATATATTTGTCCTTTTAAGTTGCACAACTCGATGAGACAAGGCTCTCCTCTTGCCCGCTTTTATTGGCTATCACCTATGACAACATTTGTTGGTTGATCAAAGACCAAATAGGCAGAGGAAATATAAGGGGCATCAACATTTCCAACCCTTGTAATCATCTAGGCCTTCAAATGTTCACTAATGAAACCAATATGATTACTCATGTCAATGGCCAATACGCTAAAAATTTTCTTTACTCTCTCGACCTTTTTTGTATAGCTAGTGCTGATGGAGAGTGTTAATCTCCAAAAGAACAAGCTACTCTTGAATTTAGAGCACCTCTATAACAAGAGTAACTCAAACCTTCACCAATTTTAGAGGATCAATGATCAATTATGAAGATTTTGAAAAACTTGTGAAGAAGATGACTACAGAGAAAGTTTGTTGCATATATCTCTCTCATTAACTTATCAATTGTGTAAAGGTTTTTATGAAACTTTGAAGAATGTGTTGCCTACAGTTTGCGCACCTTCTCCAAGTTGAATCACTCCAAGAGATTCAGTAGATCTTCAGAAATGATCTCAACAAGTTACCTATGTCTAAAACTGCTCTTCTGAAAAGTCGATTCAGACACCTATAACTTCTAACACTTGGTTCTCTCAATCTAGAACCCGTTTATGCAAATGCTTTTAGCCATGGATGGCTTACCTTCCAACTTAAATTGTGACTCCTTACTCATGCAAAACTTTAACCTATGCACAGAGAAATGATCAAATCATTGACCATCGAGATTGCACCTGTTTCAGGAAACAGTGAACACTTCTTCACATATGAATGTTCCTACTCGTAATTCTCACAGCTTCTTTAAAATTAGGCTCTCAAACTTTAACCATAGACTCATTAACTATAGACTTAGATGTCTACAAACGAATTCTTGAAATGATCAAGCACAGAAGGAGAATGCACAGAAACATCGGTGCAGTTTTCTTTCATTCGTGAAGGAATTTCACAACTCAGTGATGAGAGAGATTCTACTCACTTCTAAGATGTCTAATGACTCATACAACTATCAATTTCTCTATTCACATGCTCTCATATTTGCCCCGACGTTTTACTTATATATATAGCCATATATGTACAAGATTAGGACCATACAAAAAATATATATGAGCTGTCTCTAAATTAATGTACATATGTGTACACATCTTCATCTTTTGAATATGCACTTCCTTCATGCTTCCTGACTTGGTCTTTACTTCAGTCCTTGACTTCTATTCTTCACCCAAAACTTCAATTGTTGATTGCCCTGCACCAACAGCTCCCCCTCAATCATGAATTGAGGTTTTCTTTATCTTCTGTATACCTGCCATGTCTTTGAATCTTTGTAGCTTTGGTCCATCCAAGCTTTTGGTTAGCATATCAGCTATTTGATCTTTTGTTGAAGTATGTATTACTTCAATCTCTTTATCCATCACCTTCTCTCTTAGAAAGTGATACTGAATCTCAATGTGTTTGGTCCTGGCATGAAAAACACAATTAGCAGCTAAATACATTGAAATCATCTTATCTCCATGAATAGTGGGTGAACTCTGTATGATATCAAAACTCTTCATGAGAGTCTTTAGCCATATCACTTCCTTTGCAGCTTCCACCATATCTTTGTACTCTGCTTCTATAGATGATAAAGCAATTGTGTGTTGCTTCTTTGAACACCAAGAAATTAACTTATCTCCCACATAACACAAGTATCCATATGTTGATCTCCTATCATCAGGATTACCTGCCCAATCTGTATCACTATAAATATTGATGTTTGTATCTGATGTAAAACCATAATACAAACCTTCTTTGAGTGTACCCTTAATGTACCTCAACACTCTTTGACCTGCAATCCAATGTTCTTTCCTAGGGAAATGCATGAATTGAGACAATACCCCAATTGCATATGACAAGTCAGGTCTAGTTAATGTAGCATAGATTAGACTACCAATCAAACTTTGATAAAGCTTCATGTCCTTGAACTCTTCTCCTCAATATTTGCTTAATTTGTGATTCACCCCTATTGGAGTAGGTGCTACCTTGCAATCATTCATCTTAAACTTAATCAACAAGTTTCTCAAATACCTTTCTTGAGTTACATACACTCCATGTTGAGTGTATGAGATCTCCATGCCCAAGAAATATGACAAGTCTCCCAAGTCAGTGATTTTGAACTCTTTCTCCATTTGCTTCTTTAGGATTTGAATGCCTTTCTCATCTGTACATGTAAGAATTATATCATCAAAATATATGCACATGTATATGAACCCATCATCACTTGCTTTGACAAGCAAGCTACTATCCGCTTTAGATACTTGGAATCCAAGTTCTTTCAAGAACTTTACAAGTCTATAGTTCCATGCCCTTGGGGCCTGCTTCAAACCATACAAATCTCTCTTGAGCTTGCACACATGATCTGGATATCTTCCATCTCTGAATCCTTGTGGTTGCTCCATGAAAACATCATCTGAAATATAACCATTTAAAAAATCATTCTTCACATCTAATTGACATAACTTCCAACCTTTACATGCAGCAATAGCTATGAGTGTCCTGATGGTTGTCATCTTTGCCACAGTACTATAGATCTCATCATAATCTATACCATATGTCTGAGCAAACCCTTTAACAACAAGTCTAGCTTTATACCTAGACACACTTCCTCTTTGTCTTGCAAACCCATTTACATCCACTGATCTTCTGGCTATTTGGTTTAGGGACCAAATCCCATGTCTGATTCTCCATCAATGCATCATATTCTTCCTACATAGCTTTCTCCCAATTCTCCTTAACTTTTGCCTCTTGATATGTAGAAGGGTCTTCATCTGCCTTTACTATATAAGCATAATCTTTGGTAGCCAAAAAAGAAGTGTCATAGCTATACCTTGCAGGTTGCCATTTGTGTCTTGATGACCTTCTGAGTTCTCCACTCCTTGAGGTTTCTGATTCATCACACTCTGGATCAAATCTTGGCACTTCTTCAACTTCAACCTGTACTTCATTATTCTCCTCTTCATCAAATATCTGAACCTTTGATTTACCTTTCTTTTGATTCACAAATTCTTCATTACCTGCATTAATATTGATTGTACCTGCATACCAAGTACCTTGCTCATCAAATGTAACATCCTTTGATATAAGGAATTGTTTTGTGGATGGACTCCACAACCTATATCCCATCTGCTTATCATCATAACCAATAAACACATATTTTTCTGCTTTAGGCTCCAATTTATGCCTCAATTGTGATGGCACATATGCATATGCCAAACATCCAAATACTTTGCAATGGTCTAGAGCAGGTCTCTTACCCCACCATGCCTCATATGGTGTCATACCCTGAAAAGCTTTACATGGTAACCTATTGACCAAATAAGTAGCTGCATTTACAGCCTCAGCCCACAAGTAATTTGGGCAATTTTTCTCCTTCATCATGGATCTTGCAAACTCAACCAGAGTTCTATTTCTCCTTTTTGCTACACCATTTTGTTGAGGAGAGTACCTGCAAGTAGTTTCCATTTTTATACCTGCATTCGACAAGTAATCACTGACATCATTAGAGAAATACTCTCCCCCTCCATCTGACCTTAGTCTCTTCAACTTATGACCTGTAATTCTCTCTACATAGACATGATAATGTTTGAATGTATTGAATACCTCTGACTTATCTTTGATCACATAGATAGTGATCCATCTGGTAGCATCATGAACATAAATCACATAATACCTTGAGCCATTGATACTAAAACCCTTTGATGGTCCCCACACATCTGTGCGTACCAATTCAAACTTCTCTGAATACATAAACCCATGCTTGGAATAAGATTGCTTATGCGCCTTACCTAATTGACATGCCTCACATTTGTATGTCATATGTTGACCTGCAACATTAGGCAATCCAAGCACTGAACCATTGTTAACCATATCTTTGATACCTCTTTCATTAAAATGTCCAAGCCTTTTGTGCCAAAGATCTAACTCAAAGATCTTATGTCCTCCATAGGTGAACAAGGCATGACCAACATTACCTTGGATCTTTAATGTGAACAATCTTCCTTCTTTCTTCCCTGAAACAATCTATTTATACCCATTGCTAGGGTCTTTCACAAACACTCCTTCGTTAGTGAATCTAACTTCATAACCTTTTTCAACAATTTGTCCTACACTTATCAGATTCTTAGGAATTGTAGGAACATAAAAAACCTTACTCAAGAGAGTAATTCCATCCTTGGCCTTCACTGATCCAATTGACTTCACATTGTGCTTTGTATTGTCACCTCTTTGAACTACATGATTAGTTACCTTATTTTCCAAATCAGTCATCAAAGCTATGTTGCCACTCAGGTGATTGCTACACCTTGAGTCAATGTAGAAGACTCTTTGGTCCTCACTTTGCCTTTCACAGGTTGCATTCATTATTAATGTTGAATCCTACTTTTGATCTGAAGCATAATTGTAGTAGGTATTGTTATATTGTTGACTTTGGAATCCTCTACCTACATTTCTTCCAAAGTAACCTCTACTACCTCTACCTCTGAAATTACCTCTTTGATTTCTGCCACCTCTTCCTCTTGAATTAAAGTTCTGATAATATCCACCATTACTCTGAGTATTATGCCATCAATCATTAGCTAAGTGATTTGTCTTACCACAAATCCAGCTAGCCTTGACTCCATCTTTATTACTCCTCCCTCTTCCTCTACCTTTGCCACCTCCTCTTCCTCTTAGGAAGTTAGCTTGGCTAGTTGTACCTTCATCCTTATTTGCTTGTTGCTTTCCTTTGATATTATTCTTCTTATCCTTTGAATACATTGCATGACCTGCACTTTTATCACTTTCACCTTTGACATCTTGCTCAAAGGTTAACATGTGTCCTAACAACTGATTTAAGTCAGGAGTAAAATGATCAAGTGATAATTCAGTAGACAAAATGAATGGCTTCCATTTGTCATCACCTCTCAAACCTGTAAGGATTTGCCTTACCAATTTATCCTCCTCAATATCTTCATCAATTACTCCTAATGCATCTGCAATGTCCTTCATCCTTGTTACATAGTCTGAGATGGATTGAGAGGCCTTCTTCTTGAATGTGGTAAACTCTGCCCATAAGGATGCCTTCCTTGACTTTGTGGTGTTTTGGAAATGCTCCTCCAAAGCATTCCATATATCACTTGCACTTTCAAGACCTCTAATGTGAGGTAGCAAGTAGTCATTGACTGCCATATAGATAATGCTCCTAGCTTGAGCATCTCTCTTCATCCAATTCTTTAAATCTGATAATTCCTCCCTAGTTGGAACACTAGGATCTCTGAACTGAAGCTTTTCTTCTTCTCCTGTGATATAACTTATCAAATCTTTGCTCATAAGATGAGCTTCCATCCTCATTGACCATGCTGGATACTTCTCTCTATCCAACTTCTCTATTTGAAGAGAATCTCCCATCCTTTCTTCACCTGTGTATTGAATTCTTCAAACTTTATGAATAATAGATGTACCTTTACTTCAAATGAAGTTCCTTTTGACTTCTTTTATGTCGTATGACCTCCTTCTCAAGATTTGCTCTCAAGCTTTCACTTTTTGAACCTTCAAATGTTGAATTCTTTGCAGCTGCAGTAGTCGAGATCCTCCTTCCTTCAATTTTGATACTTCTTGCTCTGATACCACAAATGGAGAGTGTTAATCGCCAAAAGAACAAGCTACTCTTGAAGTCAGAGAACCTCTATAACAAGAGTAACTCAAACCTTCACCAATTTTAGAGGATCAATGATCAATTATAAAGATTTTGAAAAACCTGTGAAGAAGATGACTACAGAGAAAGTCTGCTGCATATATATCTCTCTCATTAACTTATCAATTGTGTAAAGTTTTTTATGAAACTTTGCACAAGTTGTCGCCTACAATTTTTGCACCTTCTCCAAGTTGAATCACTCCAAAAGATTCAGTAGACCTTGAGAAATGATCTCGACAAGTTACCTATGTCTAAAACTGCTCTTCTGAAAAGTCGATTCAAAAACTTGTAACTTCTAACACTTGGTTCTCTCAATCTAGAACCCATTTATGCAAATGCTTTTAGTCATAGATGGCTTACCATCCAACTTAAATGTTGACTCCTTACTCATGCAAAAGTTTAACCTTTGCACTGAGAAATGATCAAATCATTGACCATCGAGATTACACCTATTTCAGGAAACATTGAACACTTCTTCACATATGACTGTTCCTACTCATAATTCTCACAGCCTGTTTAAAATTAGGCTCTCAAACTTTAACCATAGCCTCATTAACTATGGACTTACATGTCTACAAAAGAATGCTTGAAATGATCAAGCACAGAAGGAGAGTGCACAGAAACATCGGGCGTAATTTTCTTTCATTCCTGAAGAAATTTTACAACTGAGTGATGAGAGAGACTCTACTCACTTCTAAGATGTCTAATGACTCATATAACTATCGATTTCTCTATTCACATGCTCTCATATTTGCCCCGACTTTTTGCTTATATATATAGCCATATATGTACAAGCTTATGACCATACAAAAGATATATATGAGCTGTCTCTAAATTAATGTACATATGTGTACACATCTTCATCTTCTGAATATGCACTTCATTCTTGCTTCATGACTTGGTCTTTTCTTTAGTCCTTGACTTCAATTCTTCACCTAAAACTTCAATTGTTGATTGCCCTGCACCAACAAGTGGCTCAAAATTTTACCACTTGAAAACCTCTTTTCAATCCTCCTCTTACTACACTCCTTAGTATATTGTCAATCGTGGCTATGAAATCATGCCAGAAGGTGCCATATTTCATCTTATAGGCATCCCAATGGTATTTAATTTTTCTTATGAGCAAAGATGGGACTAGGTTATGTAGAGATTCAGCAACAAAGTAATCAAATGGATGAACCTCTAGAGTAGTTTATCTTATAGGGCATTTATTCTCAACCATTACATTATGAAGTCTATTGTGTCTTTTTTCTGTTATTCGATGCCTACCAAAAAGCACATTAAGGAGGTGATTGCTATGTCCAGATGACTTCTCTAGGGTGGAAATGAGGAAAACCCAAAAATTCATAAGGTGGCTTGGAAAATTTACTGTATGCAAAGGAAGAAGGAGACCTAGATATGTCTTGCGAAGCTTGCCAACCACTTGTCTGCTAAGTGGGTTTTGAGAGCTACTCAATCTGATGATTTTTTGGCTTGTCTATTAAAAAGAAATTGTAACAAATTTTACATACAAAATTTGAAGTCATGGAACAACATCCCTTTATGGGACATTGTGTGTTACCCTACTATTTTCATTCCCAAAGGTAGTACTCTAGTTAGAAACATGTGGAGGGCTTGGATGCTTCCCAAGTAGAACTACCATCTTAACCAAGATTTCTTAAATAACTCTTTTTTATTTTTGCAAGAGTCCATTTGGTTCATATGGTTGAATAAAGAAGATAGGAACATCTTGTGTATAAGAATGAATAAGTGTAGAAAATATTGTCTCGAGACATGGAACAACTTGCTCCACTCTAGTGAGTTAATGCATAACAAATTTATATGAATCCGAATGGTCTCTTTGTTCCATGCAAATAGATGTTGATAGCCTACAAAGAAAAACTGAAAAGTAAGATGGAAATGTGCAATCAATACAGGGCCATCCCTTTATTCAAAGTAGCCAAAGATATTTACCACCAATACAAAAGGAAATTTACTCCAAGCTCGTCCATCATGGCCAAGCTCAATGCTAGATGGAAGATCAACTGGAAAATTCACCATTGAAAATACAGACTCATGATTCTGTGGACTATGCCCAACCTTGTTAGACACTCTACTCTCCAATGGTTGATCATACACAATGGTATCTCAATACGAAACAAAGTCAAACTATTTAAAGTGAATAATGGAAAGTGTTGCTTCTGTGATGAGGTGGAGGATCTTGCCCAACTTTTCCTCGACTATCTACATGCCCAGAAATTCTAGTCACAACTACTATCAAATTACTGGATTGACTAGAATCGGTTGCATGGAGGTGCTCCTTGGAGTATGTAGTAACATGGACTTGATCCTTTGGCAATGGTGGAGGGCACAGATCCTGTGGAGCATATGGATCAATAGAAATCAAACCCTTCACTCAAGTAGTAACATAGATTATATCACATTGTGTAAAAGAGAAATCATAAAACTATCCGACATTACTGTAAAGTCAATTTCGAAAGTGGCTCCTCCGGACTTCAGTCTTCCCAATTTTTGTAGTGGCACAACTGCTGGAAAAAAAATCTTTTGAGCATATTCTTTCAAAACAGATTTATTATGGCTTTTTCTATCATGTAATCTGTATTGATTTTCTGCACCTCGATCGTTCCTTGATGTAAAACCCTAGTGAGGGATCTTGGATTGATGCGGGCTTGCCCCTCGTAGTTTTGTAACACTTCCTACTAATTCATATTTTATCTTTGTTTTCTCAAAAGAATTCATATTTTATCTTTGTTTTCTCAAAAGAAAAAGCCAAGGCCAACCAACTGAGCTAACGTGCATAAATGATACATGGCATATTGTATTTTTCAGAATTGACAAAATCAATCGCCCATGGCTCAACGCTGAAGCTACAGGGTTTGAATACTTCCATTGAAGTCTGCCATGAGTTCTGCCTACTCGGCAATCTTGTGTCTGTATAGATAGTGCTGAAGCACACGCAAAGCCTAGCCCATTACATACTCGTCAATGTTGATCACCTCTCCAACTCAGCAGAGCATGTTATACACGCTCTCATCGTCACTCTCATCTCCTCTTGCACATTGGTATCATTTCCGGATATGCCTTGACTTTATCCTGCGGAATCGCGGATATTGCCCAATGCCCTGAGCCCTCTACTCGGCCAGTTCTCCACTTCACCTCTGCCATGCGCGGTGACTGGAAGCCGCATCAGTCCAGCCTCCAAGGCGTCAGGCCCCATCGCGCCTTTTTACAATGTAGCGGTCCCTCCCCGCTCACCGTTCACTGTCATATCATCTCCTCTCGCTTGTCCCCTCTATCCCTGCAGTGTGCACGCTCCAAGATTAGCCGACATCTCCGATCGGCTCCCGTGCACACACCGATTTATATAAGATCGGCTCCAGTGCCAGATAATCCTCAATCAGCCCCTTGATGTATCTGGTCATATATTTGTCTAGACCCATTGTTTCCGTTTGTCTGCATTTTGCTTCCTCACTACCTTGATGTATTTGTTCATAATCGTCTATGTCCTTTGTTTGCCTTTCTGTGGATCTCATCTCGCTCCCTCTCTCTTCTCCTCTATCGCTTGCACCCAATATATTCGCATCATTCCCTCTCTTACAGCAACAGCGATAGGTTACAAGCAAGTTCTCTGAATCAGCGAATGGGACATGACGAGCAACTCCTCCTTACCGGCGACTGCATCTTGGCCATTCTCTTCACGCAGCAGTGCGCCACAGCTGTTACCAGGGTCTCGAATATTGTCATCGACACGAGTGACCTGCAAATCGCGGAGCAACCAATCGGCCAGGGATCTTCGGGAGTGGTGCGTCAGGGACTCTACAAGGGCGTGCACAAGGTTGCCGTCAAAGAGCTGACAGGCGTCTTCGCCAAGGGAAGCCAAATGCACGGCATGTTCCGGCGAGAGGCCTTATCACTCATCTCGTGCGCCCACAAGAACGTCCTGAAGTTCTACGGCGTCTGCCTCAGCCCTGACCAAAATATCTGGATCGTTACCAAGCTCATGCAAGGAGGCTCTCTCTTAGACTACCTTTCAAAGAAGAAGGGCCTGCCGACTTGTGAAATAATCAAACTTGCCAAGGATATTGCAAAAGGAATGCGGTTCCTTCATTCCAAGGGGATCCTTCATATGTACGTTCAATTTTCACGAGTGCTTCAAGCAACTTCGATGTCCTTTCTGTCTAATACAGTGTGATTGCTGGCCCATCACAGGGATCTGAAGGCAGCGAACGTATTTTTGGACGAGGGAAACGCGGTCATCGGGGACCTCGGAATCGCCAGACTGGTGAATGAGAAGGTCGGAGATAACCCCCAGATCGGCACATACCGCTGGATGGCCCCTGAGGTACAATCTGTTTCACTCTCCATAAGCCTGTGTATCGATTCCGTTTAGAGGAATTGAAACTATGCTGCTGAAGGTTACTCCTTCTGCGCGGGCTGTATGAGTAGCCATAAAATGCTGAAGTACTACATGAGCATACGGGCTACATTAAACATGTGATGCAACACGAAATGATATTATGAGCAACATGATTATATGTAAGAACAGGAGTAATCGAGAGTTCCCAGGAACATAGATATGAAGGAGCTCCTCTTCCGCACTTATAACAGTTTTCCATTTCTTCTCGCGAATTGTGAAAGAGGAAATTGTTGCGGCCTGATTTCATTTCTTTATACGCCAATTGTGAAAGAAGAAATTATTGCGGCCTAATCGTGCTAGAGCTTATCCGTTTAAGTCACGGGTATCGCTAACCATTTGATATAATGAATGAACAGGTCTCCGCCCAAGCTATGCTGGATTCGACAGCACAAAGTTCCAACTGGTTCAGCTATAAGACGGATGTATATAGCTACGGCATCTTGCTGTGGGAGTTGTTAACATGCCAATTACCTTTCTCAGAGTACAGCCCTGTGCAGGCGGCTGTAGGAGTGGTGATGCACGGCGTACGACCCCCCATTCCAGCATCAACTTTCCCCCCACTTCGATGCCTCATACAGAAATGCTGGGATCAAAATCCGTCTAATCGTCCGGATTTTACTCAAGTCCTTGAAATGCTTCGCATAATCTCGCTCCATGCTGATAGAACATCCTAAGCATGGACAGAGTGAGAAGTAATGGAGCATAATCTCAATTCATCGTCCTTCTTGGACAGCGATGCACACTATCATGTACTGCTTGCTGCCTGATGTGGAAAAGCTGGGCCCGAGATTCATATTGAGAACCCGAGCTCGTCACTAAAATACTCCAACTGCTTCGTGCTTTTGTTTCTGATATAAACACGAGTCAACCCACCTTCAGTAAGGGCCATACATGATCAAGCTACCCATCAACGTATTTCCCTCCGCTTCTTTCCTTGATTAGGAAAATAGTCGGACAGAAGTCCATATGATCGATTCTTGCCTCTAGTAATTGTGCTTTAAAAGCTGCACAGTCTTGTTTAACCACAGAAAAGTCCTCACCGTAGCATACCCAATGTCGGGACCATAGTGTTCCTGTATTTGATGATGCTTCTGAACAATTTTGAACATCATCCCTTTCAATGCTCTTGTAGGTCACGAAAGGAAAGCTTGATAATTTTTGGTGTCAATTATGGGACCTGTAAATGCTCTCGCATACATGTTTTGTACAAAAAACGTATTGCGCTTGTATCGTTTGAACTCCTTCAATCCCTACTCATAGCGGCAGAAAGATGTATTATAACGTGAAGATATTTATTTTCAGCCAACAGAGCAACAATTTTGATCTTTTTGGTCTTATTCTCGCACGAGAGGGAACTCCGCCTTAATACCACGTGCATATGCTATATTCTCCTCTACTATATTTATCATCACATCAGTCACCGTGCTTGTCCTTCGTGAATCGTCTTCTCCAAATGCAGTTGTTGTAATGTTTCGTGGGAAATGCTTTGCTTGCGTTGAGCTATTTAGGGCATTGGGTGCTGTCTTGAAAATGTTCTAGCTTCTTTTTATGTTTTAATACAAGGAAGTTCGGTTGTGCCTACTCTTCCAAACTTTAACTAATAGAAATTATAGTTGTATAAGTGAACGGGCTTAGCACCCATGGGACTCCCTATATCCCTCAAAGGAGGGGCTGCTAATAGATTATTAGAGAATATTACAAAGCATGTTTAAAACCCTCTTGTCCCCCTCATGTGGGGCCCACTTGGTTTTGATCTTGTTGCTCTCGAGGAAGAGCACTCTATGATGCCTGAAAGGTGGGGGCTTCTTATGATTGGAAATTCTTTTTGCCTAGAAGAAAAAGAGATTTTTCAATCGACCATTTTTTAGGAGGGCTTCCAAAGTTGGTTGTACACCTCTCTTTCCAAATTTTCCATAGAGTCTCCCCTCGTATAGCATTCCACAATGCTAAGGAACATTAAATCGCTTCATGGAGCAAAGCTTACTTCCAGTTGATTTCTTCGTGTAACAACATGATTCTCTCAAGGGCTTGCTAGACCAATATGGATTTGGGGCATGAATAGAAGAGGTGTCCCAAGTCTTCCATGCCCTAAAGGCATCGTTTGCACCACGGGGCGCCCAAAACATCTTGTTAGCTTTAACATTGGTCAAGATGCCATAGTGTAAGATTTGCCACATAAGCACTCACTTTTTAATCTACCTCAATGAGGGGATGCCAAAGGGATTGGAATTTAAAGTCCCACCTCCAACATAAACAATTCAAGCACCACTTCCGATTGAGCATTGTCATGCAGAAATTCTTCAATGTTTTTCTAGCTATGATGTCTTGTTTAAAATTCATTTCAATGTTTTTCTTCATGAAAATTTCTTCAAATTCATTTCAATTTTTTTCTAGCTATGATCTCTTGTTTGGATTTCAAAATGATAAAGATGGTTCTATATTGTTTAAATGCATGATTGATTGGATTGATAAAGTGATGAAAACATTTCATTTTATATTAGAATGATATTTATTTGTTTAAAGATCATTAAACCCTTAGAAAAATGTTCCAAATCCCTCAAAAACTAACATTTATCCCTTGAAACTATCCTCTAACCCTTAGAAACCCTTAAAACCCAACTCTGACCCATCAAAAACTAAGTTCTAAACCTGGAAAACCCTTGACACCCTAGTTTAACCCATTGAAACCTAATCCAAACCCTAGAAAACCCTTGTATTTTAAAGCCAAACTGCAAATAAAACCATTGGTTTGATGTGCATTGCAAGAGAACGAGGATTACGACCATCGCATGCTAGAAAGATGAATCTCCTCCCAACCAAATGCCTCTTGGGGATTGCCTTCTTGAGCAGGTGGATACTAGTCAGCCATGTGTCGGCCATGTAACTACATGTGCGACAAGTGTCCCAATCAACTTGAGTTAACTCAAGTGGATGCTTCTAGAAGGCTCTAGATCTCTTTGGGCAAAATACTCTCCCCATGTCCCCCATGGGTATTGAACCCAGGACCTCCTCCTTCACATCCTTGAGACTTAACCACTAAGCTAAGTGGATCACTTGTTCACAAGAGCACAAGAACTCCTAGTAAGTCTAAACTCGAGATCTTTGGTCATACACACGGAGGACCAAACGATGTCCGAATTCAGATCCATCTCAACCGGCCAGACTGTTGGAGTTAGACGTCTACGGAAGCACGCGAACAACACAAGGAAGAAGAAGAAGCTTGGAGCACAACACACAAGACTGAAATATATTACTAGAGAATGTACAAAGATAAGTAGCCCATTAGGGCAATAGGCGTATATACAAGCCGGGGGATAAAAACCTCCTAAAGAGGGAAAAAACTGCCCCGGCGGTCCTAGAGTGTTCACACACATCACTACCTAAATATATCAACAAATCCCCCCTGGGAGTGATGCGGTGAACAAGGAGCTGGCACTCATGTATAAGGAAGTGCCAAGCTATGTGGAAATCACTCCACAAAAGGAAGTAAGCCCAAAGCTTTGCGGAAACCTTCAAACTTCTCCCTAGGCAGAGCCTTCGTGAAAAGGTCTGCAATGTTTTCCTACGTGGGCACATATGCCAAGCTGATCTCCCCAGCAGAGAACCTCTCCCTGACATAGTGATAATGCATCTCAATGTGCTTAGTGCGAGCATGGAACACAGGGTTCCTCGCAACTGCCAATGCGCTCTGACTGTCAGTGAAGATGGTGGTGGCAGAAGACTGGCCAACACCCAAATCAGCCATAAGGCGTCTGAGCCACACACACTCAACAGTCGCTGTGAAAGCTGCCCTATACTCAGCCTCACAACTGGAAGTGGCCACAGTAGGCTGCTTCTTGCTCAACCAAGATATACATGAGCTACCAAGCATGAAGCAAAAACCACTGGTGGACACACGAGTGTCATAGCAACCAGCCCAATCTGAGTCAGAATAAGCATGCAAATCTGGCGGTAGTGATCCCCCCTTGGGATAAAACAACCCAAGTAGCCGAGTACCACTCAAGTAGCGAAAGATGCGCTTAACCGCTTTCCAATGCGTGACTCCTGGGCAATGCATAAACCTGCTCATCTGTGAGACAGCAAACTGAATATCTGGCCGAGTAATGCATAAGTAAATCAAGCATCCAACAGCCTGCTGATAGAGAATAGCATCAAATGCATCTCCAGCATCATGAAGACTCAATCGTAAACCTGTCTCCATAGGAGTGGCAATAGGCTTACAGTCTTCAAGGCCAAAATGCTGCAATAATGTGTCAATATATTTCGTTTGACACAAAGCCATTCCACCATCAACTTGCATAAACTGAATGCCCAAATAGTGATGCAAATGCCCCAAATCAGACATCTCAAATGAGGCATGCAAATCAGCCTTGAAATCAGCAATATGCTTCTCAAGAGGACCAGTGAGCAGCATGTCATCTACATAGATAACAATGATCAAAAGCACATCATTAGCACGCTTAACATATAAGGTGCTTTCAGTTGGACTGTTCTCAAAACCATGTGCAATCAGATAGGCATGTATTTTCTCATACCAAGCACGTGGTGCTTGCTTTAAACCATATAACGCCTTCTTTAACCTGCACACCTGGTTTTCATGCCCTTTCTGCACAAAGCCACGGGGCTGAAAAACATACACTTCTTCATGCAAGTCACCATTCAGAAATGTTGTTTTAATGTCCAACTGATGTACATTCCAACCATGATGGGCTGCAAGTGCACAAATGCTCTGAACAGTAGTCATACGGCATGTAGGTGCAAAGGTCTCATCAAAATCAATGCCTCTTTCCTGCGCATAACCCTTTGCAACAAGCCTAGCCTTATACCTATCAACTGTACCATCAGGTTTACGCTTCAGCTTGTATACCCACTTAGTGCCAATGGCCTTCTTGCCAGGAGGCAAGTCACATAAAGACCATGTACCATTCTTCATTATAGCATCATATTCAGATTGCATAGCAACCATCCAATTTTCTAAATTTTGTGCTTCATCAAAAGAAACAGGCTCATTCTCATCACAGAGACTAGATGCAGCCATAGCATAGCAATCTGATGCAAAGGAGGTACTATGAGAGCCTGAACGAGTACGATATGACAAAGGTGCATCTAATTTGCTGTCACGCAAAGTCTGCACCAGCCATTTTGGCATAGTTTTTGCCTGTTCAATATCAGCTCTCTCATCAACAAGTGCATCATGTAAATCTGCATCAGAAATGGAATGATCTGCATTATCATATGAAACTTGCAAAGGCTGAGAAGTTGCCTCATTAGGACTAGCGCTAGCCTGTCCACCTGTAAAAAGAGGCATCAAAGTATCATACATGTCTTTGGAGCTAACAGATGTCTCCTTAGTACATGAAAGCAATGGCTGAATAGCATCTTCCACAAAGACAACATCACGGCTAACCAGAATGCGTTTAGTCTGTGGATGATACAGACGATAGCCTTTACTTTCAGAACTGTACCCAACAAAAATACATTTTACTGCCTTATCATCCAATTTTCTGCGATGTTGTTCAGGCACTAATGCATATGCCAAACAACCAAAAACACGCAGATGAGCAACAGATGGCTTGCGGTCATGCCAAGCCTCATATGGAGTGATAGACTGCAACGCTTTCGTGGGACACCTGTTCAGTACATATGCTGCACACATGACAGCCTCAAGCCAGAAACTATGTGGTAAAGCCTGACTTTTGACCATGCACCTTGCCATCTCCATGAGTGACCTGTTCTTTCGTTCAGCAACTCCATTCTGTTGAGGTGTATACGGCACTGTACACTGGTGTTTTATCCCACGTTCAACCAGAAATGCATTAAAATCTGAAGACATATATTCCCCCCCTCGATCAGAACTGAGGGTGCCCATTTTACATGCTGACAGATTTTCAGCCAAAACCAAAAACTGTTTGAAGCACGTGAACACTTCGGACTTTGCTTTGAGTGGATATACCCATGCATGCCTGGAAAAATCATCAATGAAAGTCACGAAGTAAAGGTAATTTCCAAAAGAGGGTGTCTGCATAGGACCACAGACATCACTATGTACAAGCTGCAATTTCTGCATAGCCCGAACTGAACCATCTTTTGGAAAGGAAGAACGCTGCATTTTGCCCAAAATACAGCCTTCACAAACATGTTTTCCAGGTGCCTCAAGTTTGGGCAAAGAGGGCACCATTTCAGATTTCTGCAGGCGTAACAAACTAGCAAAATTCAGATGACCAAAGCGTGCATCCCAAAGCTTTGCATCTGACATAGCCTGAGAATCATGAACTGCACATGCCGAATCATTCACAGATTTTTCATAGTCTATGAGCTTATACAACCCACGACATAAAATGCCAGAAGCAATAATCACATCGCCATTTGAGAGATCATGGACTGTACACCTGTCATCAACGAATTTCACAACCAAGCCAATCTTGGCTAATGCAGAAACTGATAACAGGTTCTTTTTGATCCTTGGCACAAATAAAGCATCTGACAAAGTGAAAGAACTACCATCAGCAGTAGTCAGAATGATCTTACCAACTCCCTTAACAGGATAAGAGGAGTTATTGGCGCATGTGACAGTATTCCCTGTAGGGGCAGGCTCGAGTGAAGAGAAGAAACTGCGCTGCGAGGTAATATGTTTGGTTGCCCCACTGTCAAAGTACCAAACATCTGAGTCTACTGCAGACATGCACTGATCATGAGAAGATGGGTCAAAACTGCAGACAGTAGTAAACGCCCATTCTTCTTCCTGCACAAGATTTGCAGACTCTGTTTTTGGTGTAGAGGCCTCTGCAACAACCATTCCAGCCTCTTTCTTCTTTGCCTCTTTAGCAGCCAGTTTTGGACAGTTCTTTATAATATGATCATTTCCTTTACAGTGCTTGCAGAACAATTTCTGCTTTTCTGATTTCTTCTCATCTTTATCTTGGTTCTTCGATTGTGCAGCATTCGCAGATTTCTGCTTACTAGTAGAAGAGCTCCATTTTCCTTTTCCCTTCTGACTAGCCAGGAAAGCTTGATCTGCAACACGCATAATGGACCTGTTCTGCCTGGACTGATCTTTCTGCAACAGAACAGAGACTAATTCCTCAAATGACAAGGCATTCGGATTGCCTTTCATCATCAATCGAAGAGTAGAGGCAAAACTCTGATATGAATCAGGAAGGCCATTCAGAACGGTCTGCACAAGTGAGCTATCTAGTATAACCTCATCAGCAGAAATCAATTGTTCCTTCAGGTCTTTGATCTTTGTAAGAAAACTGTCCATCGAATCACCTTCATTCATGTGCTCACTCTCCAACTGTTTTCGGAGGTAAGCAACACGAGCCTCATTCCTAGCCTGGTACAAAGTGGTAAGTGTATCCCAAACATCCTTTGCTGTTCTGCAAGAGCGAATGTGAGGAATAATGGCACGTTTGACAGACAAAGCTATCAATGCATGTGCCTGGGCATCTCTGCCATCCCAAGGAATCTGCTCTGCAGTAGGTGCAACAGAAACAGCAGCACGAACAGGAATCTGCGGAATATCATCTTCGACACCATCTTCATCAGCTCCAACACCTGTATTTCCAGTACCTGTCGTTACAGGTGTAATAGGACGTCTTTCAACACTCTGCACAATGTTCCACAATCCTTTTGCAACCAGTACATGTCGCATCATATAAGCCCATAATGGGTAGTTGGTACCATCCAACTTATCCTCAACAGCCAACATACGGAATACATCACTGCTTTCAGCCATGGTCGGTGACTAAAATACCTTGATGCAGAAAATTGACTGTATCTCAAAAAGTTGAACAGAACTGCCCAGACGAGTTCTGCTAGACTTGTAGCAGACTTCGAGATGCTTAAACTGGCGAACAGAAACTGGTATATACCTTTGGCACAAAAGGACGAAATAGCCTGCACAAGCACTGCGATAGTGCGTTCGGAGGCCGAAACAAGCTCAGATCGCGATTTCGGCACCACAAAGCGAAGCTGTTTTGATCTCGGAAACACCCTGAGTATGCTCACCAAATTTTGTGCGAATCTGAAAACGGAGGAGTATCGACGGCGCCCTAGAAGAAGCAACGACCTGCTCTGATACCAATTGTTGGAGTTAGACGTCTGCGGAAGCACGCGAACAGCACAAGGAAGAAGAAGAAGCTTGGAGCACAACACACAAGACTGAAATATATTACTAGAGAATGTACAAAGATAAGTAGCCCATTAGGGCAATAGGCGTATATACAAGCCGGGGGAAAAAAACCTCCTAAAGAGGGAAAAAAGTGCCCCGGCGGTCCTAGA
Source organism: Ceratopteris richardii (assembly GCA_020310875.1). Taxonomy (NCBI): domain Eukaryota; kingdom Viridiplantae; phylum Streptophyta; class Polypodiopsida; order Polypodiales; family Pteridaceae; genus Ceratopteris; species Ceratopteris richardii. Next base: position 8,730,734 of record CM035435.1, on the reverse strand, counting down.
GTGTTCACACACATCACTACCTAAATATATCAACACAGACCCTCGGATCATAGACTTACTTTATTACATTCTTTCCCCCTTGGAAAATATTTTCATCCTCGAAAATAGAGCTATAAAGCTACTATGAGCAACCCCCAAGCCTTATGTTCTAAATCTCGAACAACATAGTGATGTTCTAAAACTGGAAGAACATGTCTCATCTCTGTGGTGGCATCCCTGCCCAAATGATTCAATACACTGTCTCATTTTGCACTTTGATGAACTCGAAAAAGTACAAACTAGTGAAAGAATAATAAGGGTGGATCTAAAAACATCCCTGGCTAATTCACAGTTTTTTGATGTGTGATCTAGGCACAAACATGTGAATTAGATGGATTCAAATTACTAGTCCATTTCTAGGCATAAGTGGTGCATGAACTTAGTAATGAAGGTGGGATTCTTATCCCTTGCAAGACTTTGAGAGCTCTTGATTCACTTGAATTTGTTTTGGAGAACTTGAAGTTGGTTGTCCCAAACATCTTACTTAGTTGTTTGTAGAATGGTTTACTTTGATCCAACAGTTACTTGATTTTTCCACCCGACTAGAGAACTACTTTGTCCTAATGGTTTAAAAATCCTATGTAAACTTTAGAAGAAAGGTTACCATTTCTATTGAGTCAACCATACTACAACCTGAACAATTCAAATTCAAAATGAAAATTTATCCAACTTAGGATACTTTTTCCAAAGACTTGAGCTAAAAGTTCTTGGGAATTGTCAATCTTATGAGCAATTCCTAACTTCTATATTCTAGAGTATACTGGACTCTAGGAAATTATTTATGCTATAACTTGAAATAGTCTCAAAATCAATAAGTCCACTTAGAATTATTACCTTTTGAAGATTGAAAAGGTTTTTGTACATAATATCTATCTAGGATGTTTTAATTTAGTTATCTAGTTCTAACTAGCTAACCCTGGTCTTTTATAAAAGGAATCAAATACCATATCTGAGACAATTCCAAAAGATTTGAAAAGCGGAAAGGAATAACTGAAACTCAGTACAACCAATTCAAACTTTGAAGATACATAAGCTCGCTATGAGTCAAAATCTAGATGACTCAAGACTTTAAGTTCTTAAAAATTTGTTTCAACAGGATATTGAAGCATTTTCTTTTATTTTTAAGAGAAATAAGCTTGAGTCTCAAAAAGATTCAAAGCAACTTGAAAACATCATCCAATCATAAGATCCTCATGTGGTAACCAACGTCAGTGTATCGACCCACTGAGGTTCTGTTGATGAGTTTTGTACTGAAATAATGCTTCACTTGAGACTAAGTTCAAGTTATATTCAGTCTTTTTGACTCCTTACTAGGAATGCAATTCTTGTGCATTTCTTTGAGTCAAAATAGTGAATTTACCAAGTGACACTAGGAACTTGGTGCTTGACTTAATCAATCAAATCCTTGGTTGAAAAGATCAACTCAAAGTCAAAATCCAACTTTTTCAAAAATTTATCAAATATTTCTGATCGACAACACTTAAGCTTGAAGTGTTCTAAGAAGATCTTAGAAGTTACTTACTTCATATCTTCATTTTCCTTGATCTTGAAGTTAACTTGAAGTATCTTGAGATAATACTTTCATCCGTCTTGATTTAAACTCCTTCTTTGAAGTTTTAATATCCTTGAGGATCAAACCTAACTTCAAGATCTAATCTAGGACTAAAAGATAATCATTATCTCACGGTCCGATATCCCATACCATCTTTCCTAAATCAATTTGAATATAAAATCTAGTGTCCCATACCACCCTATTTTATACTTACATTGATGAGTGAGTGAATTTTATCCTAAACTGTAAACATCTCTTGATAGAGTACCTTATTGCTTCAATTCTTTACAAGAAGTTTGAGGTTTCAGGCATTACCTTTAACTAGATTCTCTAGGTTTTTTGATCCCTCCCATGATCCTGTCATAATCTTCTGCGTTCCTTGAGGAACTTAAAAAACCTTTTGATGGAGCATCCATCCTTCTTTGCTAGGGTTTTCAAATGAAAACCAATTAGAATTCCAAGTAGTTGAATTTTCATAGTTTCAAGTTCATTTGGTTTATCCTTGACCAATTTGTAGTGACAAGAACTTTTGACTTCTTGTCTTTAGATTTCTTTCTTACTGAAGCTTTAGGTATCTACCCCGGTCGTGCCTTTATAGGAATCTCTCTACTACTTAAGTCTAAGCATCTGCTCATGCTTTCTAGATTTGTACCAAAATCCTTTTAAGGATAGGCAAGCATTATGTTTTACCTTCCACAGACTTAAGTACCATCTTCACAATTATAGACTACATTCTTGGAATTTTTTCTCTCTGTTCACACTTGGAACATCTTACTCTTTTCACAATTTTCCATTGGATAGATGGAACTTGAGCGAATAATTCCCAAAAGGAATTTTATTGCCAAAACTTGGGGAAACTTCAGAGTAGTTCCAATCGCATGTGTGGTTGACCTTTTGACTAAAATAAAGACTTAGTCTTTATCTATAAGATCTCTCAAACTTATAAAAGCTTCTTTGCTTACCCATGGGCTTTTAAGGATCTTTCCCGTGCTAAGTCCAAGCATACACAGATGCCTCTCAGATTCCAAAGCTAAGAATATTTGATATACCTTTGGGTTATATCACTATTTGGACTTAAGTAACCAATACTAATGGATTGGGAACTGCTGGGAACTACTAGCTATCAAACTGACTTGAAAGATTCTAGTCTCACATCTAGGGAGATATATTTCTTTCAAGAACTATGGATTCCTACCAAGGATCCAAGAAATACTAAGCCAATGATTCATCTTAGAATATTTTGCTTTCCATTCCAATGATTCATCTTGGAATCATTAGTTTTACTGGAATCATCTTTCTAAAAGAAATCTTGAGTATTGAATAAGAACAATACTTAAGGCTTTATTGCTTGTCCAAAAGATATTCCTTTTTAACTAAGGAAATAGTTAACTAGGCTATTTCCTTTATTGGTTTAACTTTTAGGAGGTAGCTTAATTTCTAAAAATTAGTTTGACATATCTTTTAGAAAATATCTTGATTCCCAAAGATTAATTTGGCTTGGGTTTCTTCTTGAAGCTCGAATCAACTTTAACAAAACCAAGCATACTTTATATCTTAGCAAAACATCTATATCTTAAAGAGGTTTTTCCTTCTTCATCTTTCGGCAAAACATCCATAACTAGTAGATGTTTCGCTCTTATCTATCCAATCCATCAATCTCTATCCCAATTGATGGGTATGTCAGTTTTTTTGAAAGATGTACTTAATAAGAGGTCTAAGATTTTTCCAATGGCTTATCTCACTACAACATATGAGGGGCATACCAATGCTGCATATACCGACGGTCATAGTCGGCGTCGGTATAGCCCTCAGAAAATCTCACTAAAAGATACCGACGGTCAAGTGACCGTCGGTATGACCGTTTTAAATGGATCGTCGGTGTGGCCCGTAGCCGCCGGTATAAGCGTCGGTATAGGCGTCGGTATATGCGTCGGTATGAGCGTCGGTATAAGCGTCCGTAACTTACTAGCAACTACTGACGCGTATACCGACGTCCATACCGGCACCTATACCGGCGGCGAATTTTTAAACATACCGCGAACCCGAGAGCAAAACTTCACATTTTTGCGCGTGTTTGAGTACTGTCGGTCTACTGTCGAACTTGCGCGCGTGAACCTACATTGTCTTGTGCACACGCACACACACACGGATCTCTCTCTCTACACACACACACTCTCTCTCGGCTTAGCTCTCACATCTTGGTAAGTGCTGCGCGTACTGTTAGCATTTGTGTTTCTCTATGCTTTAGGGTTTCTAATTTCTCTTTTTGTTGATTTTGCAGAAGTTCGTTGGCGTCGATTGTTTGGAATTGGACGAGAGACGACCTACATTACGCTCTGACGAGAACGATTCAAATAGAGACATACTTGTAAGTGATTCTTTTATTCGCTATTGATAGAGAGAGAAGGAGAGAGAGAGAGAGAGAGAGAGAAAGAGAGAGACAGAAAGAAAGAGAGAGAAGAGAAAGGAAGATACACATTAATTTACACATGCATACATACACACATACATGTACACACATGCATGCTTACATACACACACCTATACACACATGCATGCTTACATACACACACCTATACACACATGCATGCTTACATACACACACACATATACACATATGCATGCATACACACACATAAATTTACACACATGCATACATACACACACATGCATACACACATACATACACACACATATATACACATATGCATACATACACATAAATACACACACATATACACACATACATACACACACGCATATATACACACATATACACACATGCATGCATACATACACACACATATACCGGCATGCATGCATACACACATATATACACACATGCATACATACACACATATACACACATGCATGTATACATACACACACATGTATACGCATGCATACACATACACACACATACACATACATGCATGCATACATACACACACGTACACACACATGCACACACATGCATGCCTACATACACACACATACACATACACACACATGTATACACATGTATACATACACACACATGTACACATGCATACATACACACACATATATACACACATGCATACATACACACATATAATCCTATTTTTATTTTTAAGTTTTTGTTTTACATCAAATATATAAAAATAGGATTAGGGTTTTAGGGTTAAATATTTAAGATTAGAGTTTTAGGGTTTTAAATAGGATTAGGGTTTTAGGGTTAAATATTTAAGATTAGGGTTTTAGGGTTTTAGGTCTAGATATTTAAGATTAAGGTTTTAGGGTTTAGTATTTCAGATTTAAGTCTAAGTCTTTCTGATTAGGGTTTTAGGATTTTAATACGTAGATAACATATATACAGAAACACACATATACATATAATACATACATACATGTAGATACACATGCATACAAAAATATACATATTTTAGATTTAAATCTTTAAGATTAGGGTTTTAGGGTTATAACACCTACATAACATATATGCACACATACACATACACATATAATACATATATACATGTATATACACATGTATACAGAAATATACATATTCTAGGTCTACATATTTAAGATTAGGGTTTTAGGGTTTAGTATTTTAGATTTAAGTCTAAGTCTTTCTGATTAGGGTTTTAGGATTTTAATACGTAGATTACATATATACACAAACACACATATACATATAATACATACATACATGTAGATACACATGCATACAAAAATATACATATTTTAGATTTAAATCTTTAAGATTAGGGTTTTTGGTTTATAACACCTACATAACATATATGCACACATACACATGCACATGTAATATATATATATACATGTATATACACATGTATAAGAAATATACATATTTTAGGTCTAGATATTTAAGATTAGGGTTTTAGGGTTTAGTATTTCAGATTTAAGTCTAAGTCTTTATGATTAGGGTTTTAGGATTTTAATACGTAGATAACATATATACACAAGCACACATATACATATAATACATACATACATGTAGATACACATGCATACAAAAATATACATATTTTAGATTTGAATCTTTAAGATTAGGGTTTTAGGGTTATAACACCTACATAAGATATATGCACACATACACATGCACATGTAATACATATATACATGTATATACACATGTATACAGAAATATACATATTTTAGGTCTACATATTTAAGATTAGGGTTTTAGGGTTTAGTATTTCAGATTTAAGTCTAAAATTAAATACATAAAAATAGGATCACGTAAGGAAAAAAAATCTGAATATATAAATAAATATATATATAAAATAAGATAATTATATACATAAATAAATATAGAAAGAACTAGTGTTTTAAATAATTTAATTAAATATTTATAATTAAATATATAAAATTAAATATATAAAAATAGGATTACGTAAGGAAAACAATCTGAATATAGAAATAAATATATATATAAAATAAGATAATTATATACATAAATAAATATAAAAAGAACTAGTGTTTTAAATAATTTAATTAAATATATATAATTAAATATATATAATTAAATATATATAATTAAATATATAAAATTAAATATATAAAAATAGGATTACGTGAGGAAAAAAATCTGAATATATAAATAAATATATATATAAAATAAGATAATTATATACATAAATAGATATAAAAAGAACTAGCGTTCTAAATAATTTAATTAAATATTTATAAATAAATATATAAAATTAAATATATAAAAATAGGATTACGTAAGAAAACAAATTTGAATATATAAATATATATATTTATAAAATAAGATAATTATATACATAAATAAATATAAAAAGAACTAGTGTTTTAAATTATTTAATAAAAAGAACTAGTGTTTTAAATTATTTGATTAAATATATATAATTAAATTAAATTAAGAAAAGAAAAAATCTGAATATATAAATAAATATATAAATACACAAACACATATACTTATATACCTATCTATATTCACATATATATACATATACACATATATATACACATGCATACATATATATACATGTTTTAGTTCTAGGTCATTTGGATTAGGGTTTTAGGGTTTTAACATGTACATAACATATATACATATATACACATACACATATAATACATATATACATGTATATATACATGTATATACACATGTGTATAGAAATATACATAATTTAGGTCTAGATCTTTAAAATTAGGGTTTTAGGGTTTAGGCATACATATAACTTATTTAAGAGGAAAAAAATCTGAATAAATAAATAAATATATATATAAAATAGGATCAATCAAGAAAAAATCCGAATATATAGATAAAATAGGATAGCTATATAGATTAGGGTTTTAAAACTAGGATTTTAAGTTTTTTTAGGTATTTAAGTATTTAGGTCTTTAAGAGTTAGATTTTTAGGTTTAATAAAAAAAGAAATGTTCTAAAATGTCCATATTGTAGCAGATGGCTTCTTTGGATCCTAAAGAGAGAATGGCATGTCCTTGCACACAGTGCAAGTATCAAATTTATCGGATTTGTATTGCACATGTGAGAGAGTATGGATCCTTTGATAGGAGTCGACTGGAAAACCTACGCTATCATTCGCATGGTCCCCCAGGTGAGCAGATGGATCCAAACGACATTGCACCGGTAACATCTTGTGGACAAAGGAGAGCAAAAAAGCACTTAGACGTAGAAGCAAGCACTAATAATATTACACAGAATGAACATATGGAAGAGATGCTTGAATCATTTTATGAGATGGACGAAGATCATGATGGTGAAGAAGGTGTCGACGAGAGTTTTATGGACACAACAAAAATTCCAGGATCAGAAGTTGATAGAGATAGATATTCTCGGTGCATCGGATCTTCAAGAGGATGCTAGAATAGAGGACTTTTGAATAAAAGTCTTGTATGCACTAATTTTTGGTTTTTTTTTTGTTTATTCCCTATATTATTTTTCTTATCGCATGCTAATTATTTGAGTTCTTTTATTACACAGCACGATGGGAGACAGTCCTCCAGTCACTCCACAGTCCATGATAGAGGAGCAGTTTTTGGAGTTCATCTCTCAGGTTCCTCCTGCGGAAATGGAGTGAACAGGATAAAGATCGGAAGAATTATATCACACAGACGATTTACCAGGAGTTCGGACCAGCCGATGGACAGTCGATTGTCAGTTCAGAGTGGATTCTGCATACCGCACGTGAGGTCATGTCGCATCGATGATCCGAGGCTCGTGATGCATTCAGAGAAGGCTTACCAAAGCCTGTGTGGTTAGATGCTGAGGAGTGGGACATGATTCGTGATGAGCAGTAGCAGACTCCTGATCGATATCGCCAGCAGCGAAATGCGGCAGCCACATGTCTAGACACAATTGGACCGTCACATTTGGGCAGCGGCGGATATGACACGAAAGGTCATGAGTTTGTAAGTACCATTTCATTTATAGAATTTATTTGTGTTAAATTTCTCATATATATTTCTCTAATCTTTTTATATTTGTTTCAGGAGCTGGCAATGGGTCGTCCTCCAACACGATCGGAGGAGTCTTATGGATATAGTCATGGGTTGACTGCACTATTGCAGGACTTGGAGGGACGCGGTGCGGTAGTTTCATGGGAGCGTTTGCGATGAGGTAATTAATTTATAAACTTGGTTTTTACTTGTTTGTAATTCTCATGTGAATTTATCTCATTCCATTATTGTTCTTTGTTGCAGGACTGTTGATATGGAACGTTCTTTGCATGTGTATGGCAGTGGAAGACCAGTATTTTGTATTTGATTTCCATATGGCAGTACATGGCTTTGCCACATTTTGTAAAAGTGTCATATATGACAGTGGTTTGCCACACTCTTGTACATGCTTCATTATTGAAATAAATAACTTCTTTTGTACATGGTTCATTGTTCATTCTGATTATCGATCTCTTTTGTGTACAATAATACTCTATTTCATGAAATCATATTTCGGTTGTCATTAGAGTACACATCACATGTACTCGATTTTTTTTGGGTAGAGTGTATTGTCTTTTGTTCAACAACATCATGGTAATGTTGCTGTAGCAAAAGACAAAACATTCTGCCCAAAAAAAATTTTGCAGGTATGGTCGTCGGTATAAGCGACGGTACTCCCAGTAGTGTCATCGGAATAACCGTCGGTACACCCAGGAGGCGATGCAGCAGAAACCGCTTACCGACGCATATACCGACGTTTGTACCGACACATATACCGACGCTTTTACCGATGTCTAGACCGACGCCTATACTGACTCTTTGGTACCGACGCGAAAACCGACCTTTACACCGGCGTCGTGGCAAATAAAGCCGCGTTCATTTTCCTCGGTAAAAACCTCGGTATACCATCGATCTGTTGTAGTGTCTCTTTATACACCTTTTATTAGAACATCATAATTCCTTGATCCTATCATATATTATGAATTTATGTGTATTTTGGGAACAATTAATGAATCAAGTAAGATCCTTTACTTGGAACATTTGCCTTCCCAAAAATAAATTCATCTCGAACATGGTAGGAGAATGATCTCACATGTGGAATAGAAGGCTTGAATATTTCATTTTAGTTTTTCTCTTTAAGGAAATATCTCAATTCCTAAAAGTCACTTACCGAGGTTTCATTGTCAGATAGGAATCTTGAAACCACAAAGAAACTTGTTAGAATTTTTGAAATCTTTTAAATAGATGAGAGCTTCCAAAGTTTCCATGTTTTCATTGTCCTATGCATCATTACCAGAGATGCAAAACATGAACGAGACACAAATCTATTGAGCTTCAAAGTTCAATTTGTATTTAAGCTCATCGATTTGGTTGTTGAGTTCCATGGAATCGAATGGTGCTCATGGAACTTGGAAATATAGCTAAAGTTATCATCCAATCTTGGGATGCTTGAGAAGTTACATAAATTACGTAACTATTCAACTAAAGCTTATCAGCATGACTTTCTAAATATCACCTATACTTAGAGTAATCATTATAAGCTTATCTCATGGCTCCCTATGTACATCCGGGACTTAGAGTCATCATACATCACAAAAGGTTTGCAAGTAATTAAAGTTTCTTGGTCATCAAGATAATTTAATACTAACTTTCTCCTAATGCTTACTTATACCTAGTAAGACATCCAACATACTTAATTGTCATTAAGTATTTATTTTTGATAATGGAGTATCAACTTGGGAAAGAATCAACTAGTTACTTGAGCTACAAACTAGAACTAGTATGTCTTTGCAACTAGCTAGTCCTCTGTCTTCCGTAATGTCAAGCCGTGAGCTTTATAAAGTAAGCTAAAGACTAAGAGAGTACATTTTCATATCTACTTGCAGACAACATCCCGTTCTATCATGCAAATGCATGTGCCTGCATGCAAATCCATATGCTCACAATTGTATACATGCATGTTCTTTGCATGCAACAATCATACATGAGCTTGATGCATTATTTTTTCTTGTACTAAGAATGTATATCATGCAATCTTGATGCATGTATATCATTTCCTTTGTCTGAATGCACTATGATATAAAAACATATCCTCGTGGTGTAAGAAAAAGCTTACCCAATGGAAAGGAGTTCTGGAGTTAATATAGCAAAATACATTCTTTAATGCGCAAGGATATTTTTTTAAATCAAGTCTTTCTTTAATGCAAACTAATGCCTGGAATGAGAAGTGGAATTTTTGATTCTCCTAGTCTAGACTGAATCGATTCAAATCTTGGCTATTTCAATGTGCATCTATGATTAAGTGTAGAATAATGAAAACAAGATAAATCAAGCATTACTGCCAAGTAGAAACTCGAAAATACTTATCTTTGATCATAGCTTTGTCCATCCTCTGTTCTTCTCATACTTCAACAATGAATCAATACTAATTCTGATTCAGATTCGACCGAGAATAGCTTCTCAAAAGAAGTATTCGGATGGGATATGGCTTCAAGGCTTGGCTATAGAAGAGAAGATGGATAATATAGTGAAAACTAGGAGAAAAATTGAAGCATCGATAACCATCTATTGTAGCAATCAAAACATTAGGCTCCATAATAAGCGGCCACAGTTTTGAAACTCGAGCCACAAAGTTCTGCTTTAGAGATGTTCTCTTAGCTATTGATACTCTTCTTTCTGTGTGCTGACATATGACTCTGTTAGTAGGGTAGATCTGCGGGACATATGACGCATGCTGGGATAGCTCGGTTGGGAGAGCGTCAAAGTTGAAGTTTTGAAGGATAGATGAGGTTTCGGGATCAAATCCTAGTGGCTCTCATATCTAAAGTGTACTTTATATTGAACACTTGTTAACAAAGTGCACGGGTGCCTTGGCATATATCAAGTTACATGTGCATGATATCCACCCGCGTGTGTTTGATCCCATACATTACAAAAAGAGGGCATCCGCCTCTCATAATAACAAATCTGCATATTGAAGATTATGTTATACATGGGAATGATTCACATACAAAGCGCCTAGCCCGATCGGGTAGCAGAAGCACTTTGAAGCAAGTGTGTAGGGTTTGAATCCTGATCTATGTTGCACTTGCAGTTGATTCGCCACCTCTAAAGCTATGTTGCTTGGCGTTGAATCTCGTCATACCAAAAATTGGCCTTTTTACTACTCTCTATACTAGATGACAAAGAGAAATGCTCGCGAGGCTCTAAAGAATAAGTTCGAAAACTAAATGTTCATGCACAAGTCATGGGTGATGAAATCATCAAAGCCACCATGGAACCTTAAAGAAGATGATGAGCCTAGTAAGGTCACCACGAAAGATCTAGCTCTGATACGAATGCAAGAGAATGAGGATTATGACCACCACATGCTAGAGAGATGACTCTCCTCCCAACCAAATGGCTCTATATATAGCTCTCTCCAGGGGATTGCCTTCTTGGGCAGGTGGATACTAGCCATCCATGTGTAGGCCATGTAACTACATGTGCGACAAGTATCCCAATCAACTTGAGTTAACTCAAGTGGATGCTTCTAGAAGGCTCTAGATCTCTTTGGGTAAAATACTCTCCCCATGTCCCCCATGGGGATTGAACCCAAGACCTCCTCCTTCATATCCTTGAGACTTAACCAGTAAGCTAAGTGGATCACTTGTTCACAAGAGCACAAGACCTCCTAGTAAGTCTAAACTCGAGATCTTTGGTCATACACATGGAGGACCAAACGGTGTCCGAATTCAGATCCATCTGAACCACCCAAACCCTTGAATCATAGACTTACTTTATTACATGCATCATGCTAGTAGAAAGAAACCCTAGGTTATCCCTAAAAACAAACCTAATTTGGAATAGTAGAATCAACTAATTTAATCCTAAGTTTTACCCCTCAATTTCATTGAGTTTGTATATAGGTGTGAAAATAGAAACTAAACCCTTACTCAAAAACAAAAAAGAAAAAGAAATAAAATAAAAAAAAAGAAAAAATAGAAAACTAAAAAGAGAAAAACAAAAATAAAAACAAAAGATAGGATTTCCAAAACTAGAAAAAGAACAAGGAAGAAGATTTTTAAAATAGAATAGATAAAAAAGGAGGCTCTCTAAGAATAGAAAGGAGGAGACTAGAAGATTCTAAAGTTTTGGAGAGAAGACCTATGGAGAAAGTTATAAATAGATGCCCAATGCTCATTTGTTTTCCCCCATGTATTTTCTCTAGGTAAGCATGCATGCCTTTTCTTGTTCATTCATTTTCTTGATTATCCTTTACTTTTTATGTTCATGCTTTAAGAATATGATGTTGAGTCCCCTCCATGAGCACCGTGCAATGGACTTCATGAGATGGGGGAACCAACCTCTCTTGAAATCATCACCTATGGGTTCCTCTAAGTAGAGTGTAAGCCATAATATTTATAAGTCCCTCCTAAAAAAATGACAATTTTCATCTACCCCAACTGAGCTGACCCTTTGTGCATGGAGAGGGGTGAATCCCCCTCCTTGAAGGGGACAATAGGTAATAGCGAATTCCCTCCCCCCCCTCCCCCTTCAGAAGCTCAAGTCTTCTCATCTACTCCACTCTTCTTTGAGCGATGGGGATGTGAGATTCATGCATTGAAAGAGTGGAATGATTCCTGGTAGAAGAAGTGTGAGGTGATATAAGCTCTTGAAATGGAGAAGAGTATTTGGGGTGGAGTGGCAATTGATCACCCTCCTCCTATGAGGAGAAAGAAGCTCTTGTATGATGAAGCCATAGAACCCCAACAAGAGGTCTCTATTAAAGATAGGTCTAAACAAAGAATTTCATTGTGTGAAGTTCTGAGAACCATCACCATGTCTTATTCTTGTTTATTAGCTTGACTTCACAGGCTGAAGGAATTACCATTCTCTCAGACAGACATGTGGAGCAATTTCTTATGTTATGGATGTGAATCTAACGAGAGTGAGTATTATTAGTTTAGGGCTTCACAAGGAGGATATAGACGGTGTTAACATAGGAAGAATCGATGGTGGAGAAGAAAGAATGGGAAGCATTGTTGCTCAAAATCACATAGAAAGAAATCATTCTATGGTGCACAGATAAGCGAGGTGGTACACAAGAAGACCTACGAGAGACAAAGAGAGAGAGAGAGAGAGAGAGAGAGGGAAGTCGGCACAGAGGCGGCTGGAGGTGTACGTGAAATTGAGAGAAAGATGGCACAATTTAGTGAATGCACAGAATGAGAGAGAGAGAGAGAGAGATAGAGAGAGAGAGAGAGGACATAGAGGCTACTGGAGGTGTACGTGATTTTTTTTTCTTTTTGTTTTTTTTCTTTTTTGCTTAATGGAGGTTCGGTGGAGGCTTAATCCTTCAGGCTTTAACTTTGAAATTGCAATTGTACAAGGAAGGGAAAAGTACCCATGGGACCACCCTTATCCCACAAGAATAGGGGTTTACATAGCTGAGTAAAACTTCAGTCACAACTACCTCGAGGCAAGACAAACGGTGGCACATGAGCGACAAGATACGACTTTCCATCTTAAACATGTTCCTTACATGGTGTCGGTGGGGGTTGAACCCTCGCCCCTACCTCAAGAGGTGAGAGGCCCAACTACCCATACAAGCGGCTTGAGATAGTATACGTGAAGTTGAGAGAAAGATGGCACAATCCAGTTAAGACACAGAATGAGAGAGAGAGAGAGAGAGAGAGAGAGAATGAGAGAGACAGAGATCAAAGAGATGATGGTAGAAGGGCTCTATGGATTTGAGATATTTTATGACTCCATTGTAGAGATATCGTGTAACGATCGAATATTGTCATTATATGATAATGAAAAATATGAAGCATTATCAGCTGGACAATGGATATGATGGCAGAGAATGTATTTGTATGATATAATGCCTCATATGCAAACAAAAGTGAATGGTTGAGAAGTGTTGCTCATGTTGGACATAGGACCAGCATGTCCAAGATCGATGTTTCCAAATAATGGAGTCCAGGGATGTCATGATCAACAAATGGAGGACATGCTTGCAACACTTGGAAGAGGAAGGACCCTTTTCTTTTCTCAAGCCGATTATAGAGATGTTCAGAACTTCAAAGTTGATGGCTGCCTATTTAAGGTTCTAGATGCAATGCTTCCAAACAAAAGTGGGCACCAAATGGGGTTGGCATGCTATAGTGTTGGTGTTGTTTATGCAGAGATGTTGAGACACTTCACAATTGTTTTGCATTACAAGAATAGTCGGATTGGCTTCATTGATCAGTTGGTATAGATAAATTGCTAAAAGATGCAGAAGGAATCTCTGTGGCAACTAAAATTTTTGAATCTTTTTGACCCCATGCCAATTTTGTTTTTGACCTCCTTCTCTTTCCCACACCTGAACCTAGCGTGAGGTGAGGTGGTTGCCTTAGTCATCCTCGACATCCCACCCACTCCTTCAAAAGTGAAACAAAAACTTTTGCATTAGATTAGATATTCAAGGTACTAGCATTTTAAATTCTTTGAATATCCGCATTGTTACACACACTCAAACAAAAAGATTGTTTTTGTTTGCATGAGTTTATCATTCACGTTATGCATTAAGGTTAGATACGCTTTCATGCCTTTTCTTGTTCATTCATTTTACTGATTATGCTTTGCCTTTTATGTTCATGCTACGAATATGATGTTGAGTCCTCTCCGTGATCACCGTGAATTGGATTTCCTGAGATGGAGGGGAGTAGCCTCTCTTGAACCCATCACCTTTGGGTTCCTGTTAGTAGAGTTTCGGCCATAATATTTAGAAGTTACTTCTTAAAAAAATGACATCTTTCACCTGCCCCAACTCAGTTGGCCCTTCCCACATAGAGAGGGGTGAATCCCCCTCCTTCAAGGACATAAAAGGTCATAGCGAATTTCGTTCCCCCCCTTCAAGAGCTCGATTCTTTTGACCTACTCCTCTGTTCTTCGAGCAGTGGGGATGTCAAATTCCTGCGCTGAAAGAGTGGGATGATCCCCGACAGAAGAAGTGTGAGGTGATATAAGCTCTTGAAACGGAGAAGAGTATTTGGGGTGGAGTGGGAGTTGATCGGCCTCCTGCTATAAGGAGAAAGAAGCTCTTGCACGTGGGCGCCGTAGAACCCCAACAGGAGGTCTCTAACAAAGACAGGTCTAGGGAAACGAAGAATTTCGTTGTCTGAATTTTTGAGAACCATCACCATGTCCTATTCTTGTTTATTAGATTCTCTTCAGAGGCTGAATGGAAAACCCGTTCTCTCAAACAGACATGTAAAGCAATTTCTCATGTTATGGATGTGAATCTGATGAGACACAGGAGATAGACGCTCTTAACACAATGAGAATCGATGGTGGAGAAGAAAGAATGGTGGAGAGAGAGAGAGACCAGAGGTGGCTAGAGGTGCATGGGAAATTGAGAGAAAGGTGGCGCAATTCAGTGCAGACACATAGAGAGAGAGATGTTTAAATTTGTGCACACAAGAAGCTATAGAGATGGAGCTTGACATAGAGAATTAGCACAATGACAGAGCTATGGCGAAGTATACGTGCAGATGTGAAATAGAAGATGCACCTTCTCATTATCAAAAGAGAATACGTGTTTATATAGTAAGGCTGAAGCCATTGGTCATTAAATGAAGTAGGTGATGACAGGGTTGGCACATAGCCTTCGTGGAAAGGTGACTAACAAAAGGCTGTTATCTGAGAAGAATGGACTACTGACACATACATGGAGACAAAGGTAGTTTCAATTCCCCACCTTTTTCCTAGCATAGGAAAATAGGTTAAATACCACATTGGGTATGCCACATTGGGCATGCCACTTTGGGCATTACAAATAAGGTTACCATATTAGGTACCTAAAACATCATTCTTATTTTTGTTGAAGAATCCAAAGTCTCCACGAGAAAGTTCATCCCATTTTTTATCTCCTTTGGTCTCCTGAAGCAGTTGCTTTGTAAGTGTCCTGTCTTGTTACAAAAGGTACATTTCCTCTTGCTTAAACAATCCTTGGCGACATGATTAGTGCGTCCACATATGCTACACATTTTTGATGTAGCTAAAAGGGTATCCCTAGGACGATCTGGTTTTTCAATCCTTTTCTCTTGTTGTTGCAAGGAGTTTATTACATCCTGTAAAGTTGGAATGGGATCCTTCTCTTTTAAGACAATGACAATGTTTAAAAAGGATTTGGGGACGGCCTTTAAAAGTATTGCTATTTTGTCCTCGTCAGGAATTAGATATTGAAGAGAATGCAATTGGGTTACTATACTTTTCATCCTATTTACTAGGGATGCTATATCCTCATTGGGATTAAGGGATAGTCGATACAATTGCATTTTCAAGGTTATTTTGTTGTGCTTTGCATGAGCACCAAAGATATTCTCCAATGTTTGCCAAGCTTCATATGCATTTTTTGCTTCATCCACATAATGTATATAAGTGTCGTCGAGTGCGGTGATGATTATTCCGTAAGCTTACTCTTCGGAAAGTTGACGTTGTGTCTTGGCTGCTTGAGTAAGCTCTTCTAATTGTCATTCGGTTGGTGGAGCCTTGTTGGCGAAGCTCCATACACCTTTGCGCATTAGGAATCCTTTCGTTTTCATTTGCCATGTGTGAAAATTTGTACCTGCAAACTTATCCACACCTTGGAAAGCCATACTTTGGGAAGGTCTTACTGATTATTAATCAGTAGTGTCTAGTCCGGTTATTTAACACAAGATAAGTGATAACTATTTACAAATGGAGCTAGTTCAAAACTAGATATGTAGGAATGATTACAGAGCTATATAGGCTTTTGAAAAATTTTCACTATCTTTTCATAAGATGTGAACATAGCTAGACGAGAATCGAATTGAAAAGATAAAGGTCTTTTATCTCCAAGCTCTTTCTTTGCGTATGCCTACTAACAACATTGAGCAGTTCCACAATTCTAAAGTAACGGAATTTCTGAACAAAAGGGAAAATTCAGCATGAATGGAAATCCATGTGGGCATATACGTACGATGCAATGCTTATTAAATAAGCTACTGGATGATTACCATCGGGTTGAGAGAAACACAGAAAAATATTCAGATGTCTGTTATATTGTGAGCGCATTTTCTTTTTTTCCGAAGATTTTTCCCTATTCAACAGCCATGACGTTTCACTTACAAATCTATTACATACTCAATTGAAGCAACTTGCAGTGAAAAAGATCAGCCTCGCCGAGTTGCTTTCTGGTACCTCCATGACCGTGCTCAGACCATTCGCGCAACAGTGTCCCAAGTATGTTCCAAGAACTATAGCTCTTGTCTTCCAGAGAATTCGCAATGCATGCAGACTATGACATTCATGTGTCAGATATGTACCATGCGGAAGTCGTGCGATGCCTGCCAGGTTAAGTCTTTTTCTTCAGGGTCGATGATGCTTCATTAGCAACTGGAAGCTTTCGACTTCACTGTGTTCATGAAGCTCCAGCACGGAATTCGACGGTCCTCTCTTTGCGACCCACTCCTAGCAAAGGTCTGCGCCTACATGTACAAAGGAGTCAAGCAGCTAGCACCACATAAAATTGTCGGCTCTGGCTCTTACAGATTTTGCAGAGCTACTGTCCACCATGTTGTCCGGCTGGGAAGTCCTGGATGAGTTGGCTAGCATCTTCGTGGGAGCGGATGGGAGAAGCACAGAAAGAGATGATAGTTCTTTACGGCAGTACCGTACATTGTCATCTCCTGATGGAAGATGCAGAAGCTGCCATTAGCGATGCTACCTAAGCTTTGATACCACTTGTTTAAATCTGTGCACACAAGAAGCTATAGAGATGGAGCTTGACACAGAGAATTAGCACAATGACAGAGCTATGGCGAAGTATATGCGCAGATGTGAAATAGAAGATGCACCTTCTCATTATCAAAAGAGAATACATGTTTATATAGGAAGGCTGAAGGCATTGGTCATTAAATGAAGTAGGTGATGATAGGGTTGGCACATGGCCTTCCTGGAAAGGTGACTGATAAAAAGCTGTTATCTGAGAAGAACGGATGACTGACACATACATGGAGACAAAGGTAGTTTCAAGAGAGAGAGAGAGAGAGAGAGAGAGAGAGAGAGAGAGAGAGAGGTAGCAAACAAAGTGCGGTGCAGGAGGATCAGAGAGAGAGAGAGAGAGAGAGAGAGAGAGAAGCGGCACAAAGAGAGAGAGAAGGAGAGAGACGATGGCAAAAGGGCTCTGTGGATCTGACATATTTTATGACTCCATTGTAGAGATGTCATGTAGGGATGAAACATTGTCATTTTATGATCCAAAAAGTTATCAATCATTATCACATGGACAGGGGATACAATGGCAGAGAATGTATTTGTATGATAGATTGCCTCATATGCTAGCAAAAGTGAATGGTTGGGAAGTGCTGCACATGATGGACAGGGAGGCAGGAGATCAAGGATTGATGTTTCCAAATAGTGCAGTTCAGGGATTTGATGATCAGCAAATGGAGGACATGCCTGCAACACTTGGAGGAGGAACGACGCCTTATTTCTCTCAAGCCGATTATGGAAATATTCAGAACTTCGAAATTGGTGGTTGCCTATTCAAGGATCTAACTGCAATGGTTCCAAACAAAAGTGGGCACCAAACGAGGCTCTCATGCTATGGTGCTGGTGTTGTTTCTGCACAGATGCTACGAGACTTCACAATTGGTCAGAATAGTCTAATTGGCTTCATTGATCGGCGAGTTAAGAGATGGTCACCTAGGTTGGTATAGATAAATTGCTAAACGACGTAGAAGGAATCTCTATGGCAACTGAAATTTGTGAAAGGGATTCCGAATCACATGATTTTGAAGGAAATTAAATTCATGCAAATGTTACATCGAAGGGCACAACTGGAATTGCACTTGATATTGTTGCAAAGTTTTCTACTGCAAGTTTGACAAACTGGACACAAAATCTTTGCGTTAATTAAATTTCAAATGCTCAAATGAATTCAGGTTCTTCTGATGCTATCAAGAAACTGTTTTCTCTCTGGGAAAATGACCATGAGGCTATTTGCCGGATGACACAAATGCCTTTGTTCACAATGATGATACGAGCTAAGAAACCTTTTGGTGGTGCCTCGACACGTTTTGTGAGGCCTCTGGATCCAGAATTAACCATACCAAGACTGCATTTAGGGCTATCAAAGGGAATCAATCCAATCTCCTCACTGTGCAAGGATGCCAAAGCATTCAATCTGGTCAGGTCGTTCGCATTCTTGGTATCCCCTTGGGATTCAGTGTTACTCTGGAACAAAGGTGGGCTTGCGTCCTCACTAGACTTAATAATAAACTTAACTACTAGAGGGGTTTGCAAATCAATCTTGCTGGCCGGGCCATGGTCATCAACACGTTCCTCATATCCTCAATCATATACTTTCTTTCTTGCTGGAGACCAAAGAATCAAGTTTTAGCCAAATTAGAAAGTACTTGCACGTACTTTCTCTAGACCGATGACCATAACAGGAGGGGAGTGCCTAAAACTAAATGATCCATATGCACAAGCCGAAAGGAGAATGGAGGTCTGGGTATTATGGACATTGGTAGTATGGCCAATAAACTTGCGGATAAGTGGATGATTAAGGCATGGTGCAATAGAGATTGATCTTGGGCCACATTAATTTTCAAAAACAGGATTCAAACAATAAAAGCACCTCTAGAAATAGGACATGAACAGATGGGTGGACTTTGAGGACCTTGACCCTACTAGTGCAGTCACATATGAGGAATGGAATGTTATACTGAGCAGATGCCATGCTTGGGACTCATCTAAAATCCGACTACTTATGGGACAGGACTCTTCCAACCCAATGGGCCTTAAATGGTATAATGGTAATCACCTCTCCAAGCTTCCATACATCGAAGCTTGCAATGACATTCACATGAGTCTAAACAAGAAATGGTGTCTCAATTGGACACGACTCCAATGGGATATGAAATTTATGTCTATCTGGCACCCTCTCATTGAAAACAAAAAGTCGGTTCTCCTATGGCAAATCCTACACCGTGGAATATGAACCAATGCAAAAGCTAACAAGATCTGTGGGGTTCCACCGTGGTGCAAGCGATGTTGCCATAGCAAGGAGGATATAGGTCACATATTCTTTGCTTGCCCTAAATCCCTACGGTTATGGAGGGTCCTTGGTCATTCTTTGGGACTCCAAGAACAAATCAATTGGAAGCAAGCCCTCATTGGTGAAGCGATCGGTAGCTCTGCGGCATTGTGGAATGCGATTAGGGGAGAGCTCCTTTGGAAGATTTGGCAAGAAAGATGTGCTCAAAACTTTGGCAATAGCCCCAAGGAGTGGTCGATCGAGAAGTCCCTTTTCCTTCTCGGTAGAAGAATTGCTAACTGTAAGAAAACCCCCCCTTCATGCATCACAAAGAGCTACAGTATGTCAACAATAAGCTTAAAACCAAGTGGGCTCCACATGATGGGGATGCCAAGTTTATCAACCTCCTCAATAACACCATGTAATCATTGCAAGGCCTACCACAAAGGCTATGTCAGATCATCGGAATGAAAATTAGTCATCAAAAATACTTTAGTTGGAAGCCAGCTCTGCCGGGAGAAGCGAGTGGTTCCTCCGCGACTCTCCAGAACGCTCAAAGCTCTAGTCGATTGAGTATTCACTGTTCCTCATTGGCAAAAGGATTTCTAATTGTAAGAAACCACCCCCGTTTTTTAGGAGTCATCAAGTATTCCCTTTGATCAAGAACACACTTTACCCTGTGGGCCCCGCTTGTGGGTGATTAACTTTTTTCTTGTAAACCCAGCTACACTCTATAAAATCTTCCCCGGCTCTGTGGGATTCGGGGGGTCCCGTGGGCACTCGTTCCCTTCTTTTGTACTTTTCCTTTATTTAATTCAAGTCCAGGAGAGTAGGCTAAGGCGAACTTCCTTTATTTAGAAAAAAAAAACTGTTTCTCTTTTTAGCAATAGCTTTTCCAAGCGATCTCCGACAAAAACTCTTGTTTTTTATGAGCCCTTGGAGACTTCGTTAGGAGCAGCTATTTTCCCAAGGAGGAGCTTTTGGTAACATTGCAAAGGGTTTTCTAGATACATCCAAGAATGCCATGAAAGCAGCTCAACTTAAGGCACGTCATCTAGTCTCACAAAACAAACGAAGATACCAAGGGGATGGTTTTGATCTTGACTTGACATATATTACTCACAATGTTATTGCTATGGGATTCTTGCGAGTTTTGGCATTCTCGGTTATGTGGAGGGGTTTTATCGCAATCATGTGAAATAAGTTAAAAATTTTTGAAACTCACCATAAGGATAAGTACAAAGTGTATAATCTGTGCTCTGAACGGTTTTACGATGCCTCACTTTTTGAAGGCAAGATTGCATGTTTTCTATTCAATGACCATAACAGCGTTTTGTCAAAGTGCTTACTCTTGGTTAAAGCCAGATCTAGAATATCCTTGTGCATCGCCTAATCATATCATCTCTACTTCTTTACCTGAAGTTCTTTGCTACTGCAGAAGGTCTTTGCACTTGACAAAAAAAGAAATGTTGCATGGACGGTAAAGGACTAAAATTACCCAGTAAGCTGCGATATGAGAAATATTATGAACGGGTGAAACTCCGACAAGCCCGAAACTCAGTAAAGGACTAATATGACCCAGTAAGTCTGTAATGGTGAAACTCCGACAAGCCAAAAAGTACTGCTAAGGGGGTTTTGTCTTCACAAATGTCCTTACTGGATTAGACCTTCTATTACAATATCTGACCACAATGAGGTTGTTTTCTCATTAAAGCATCCAAGGACATAGGATATGATGCGAGAATATCTTTGGTTTAACGCACCAAGGAAAGGGATCATGCTGTTCACACATCCTGGAGAGAGGGATTTTACACATCAAGAGTTTCTATTGAGGAAGGAAATTATATCGCAAATTCTTGAAGGGAAGATAAGGAAAAATGTGCTCTTTATAAACATATGCTATGAAATTTATTTAAACTAATAAAAGGTCAAAGCAATAAATTTAAGAAGAATCGGAAGTTGAAACTTGCACAACTATTATTTGATTTACACAAAGTAAAATAGTGAAACATCTTGAAGCTATCACATTATAGGAATTGTAAAATTTCAAGAGTTTAAAGGCGCTTCTTATTAGAAAAATGAACCAGATAAAAGAGGAAACAAACTCCCAAAATATAGCTTTTAAGAAATTATATTTTCTCAAAATATACTAATTGAATTGTTTTTTCCCCATGGATTTTTCTCTCCAGATGATGATGCTCATGATTTGAAGAAAAGTGAAGTGAAGAGTTTGCAATTGATTTTTTAGATTCCCATGATTTGCTGAGAAGCTTCAAAGTTGAAGATTGAAGACCGACTGAAGATCAAAGCAAAGACTGAAGTTTTGGGCATCCTTTGGCACTGTGAAAGAGCGCACTATTTTGTATTGAGTGATCCACACTATGGCGGAGAATTTTATGATGATGTTCATGATTTGATGAAACATGAAGAGAAGAGTTTTCCATTAATTTTTTAGATTCCCATGATTTTTTGAGAAGGTTAAAGTTTGCAGGGAAGAGTTCTTCCCCGTGGATCTTCTCTCCAGGTTTATTCTCTAGGTTATCTCATGATTTGAAGTAAAGGGAAGTGAGGAAAAGGTGATACCCAAAGTGAAGGCACCCCCGATGGATCTTCTCCAAACATCATCTCATGATTTCAAGAAGAAGTTTAGATTACCAAAACAAAGAGTTCTTCCGCATGGATTTTCTCTTTAGATACCATCTTGTGATTTGAAGAAGAAGTTTTGAAGACTAAAATAAAGAGTTTATCACCATGGATTTTCTCACGATATCATCTCATGATTTGAAGAAGAAGTCTTGAAGACTGAAGAAAAGAGTTCTTCCCCATGGATTCTGTCTAGAACCCTCATGACTTGAAGAGCATGCATTGAAGAGAAGTGAAGAGATCCCCATGGATTTTGCTCTTAGGTTTACTCTCAGATTATCTCATAATTGTTGGGAGTGATGGTTGGATGCACTCAAGAGATTGAGTTGGTGCTGCTATACCTGCTTCACACCAGCCCTCCTTTGATTCCAGATATGCTTAGTAGACTCCTTGAGCTTCCAAATGATATCAAAATATGCTATATGTACTTTGGAAATAATTTGACTAATGATTAGATCAAAACAGATGAGTTTGCACTTCACTAGTCTTGAAAACTTTCTAATTTTGTCTTGATACCTGCTCAGTCTTTTACTCAGTGTGACCAGCACACTAACAATTGATCTAATTCCTTCTGGACATGTTAAATTAGCTTAACAAGCTACCATTTGCAAGTGGAATGAGAAGAAATGATAAACTACTCACTGAGAAATCAATTTAGCAAAATTATATGTACCCCCGACTTTTTAGGAACTCTGCAGACACAGACCAGTGTGCACTTCGATCGAGATTTCTCCGAGATGGCTGATCCAATTGACTTGAAACTTTGTAGGTGTATAGTAGACTTGGAGCTGGTTTCAATGTGCTTTGAATCACTTGATTTGGCTCAGTAAATCCTGCGATATGCTCCTTTGAAGTTGACAGACTTGGAGAAGATGACTCAGAGAAAAACAGAGATAATGAATGTAAGTATTTGTATTATATCATATGAATGTACATTCCCATTGGCATGATCAACATAGCACAATGGTACTCAGAGATGTAGGCTGTGGTGTAGACCTTACACTCTCAATGGATAGTACAGAACAGCCTCGGGATTGGAAGAAGCACCCGCGACTTTTTCAATGTAGCTTTTATAGGAGTTGGATGGTGATTTGAATTTGAATTCAAATCTATCTCCTAGAATCTTTCACCTAAAAAGTGATTGAGATATTCCTTCAATCTTTCAACAACTTTTTCCACGACTCTAATCAAGTAGGTATGATTACATGAGATGCCAAGTCATTCTAGACTTTTACAAAAGAGTAAAATGGTAAGAAACTTTAAGCATAAGTTCCTATGGGTCTTCCCTTATGTAGAGTCTTCAAGTCAATTGTCCTAGCCAAGTGTGATGGCTTGAATTGCACCAATAGCTCCCCCTCAAGCCAAACACTTTGGCTTTAGTCTTCATCTTCTTCATCTTTAGTCTTCAATGACATCTTGCAATCCAATCATGGATTTTAAATCTGCATAACTTGTTTCCATCCAATGCTTTAGTAAGTAAATCTGCACATTGCATATTAGTAGACACATATGTCAATTGAATGTCTTTACTAAGCAACTTCTCTCTCACATAGTGGTAATGAACCTCTATGTGTTTGGTTCTGGCATGATATATTGGATTAGCTGCAAGGTGAAGAGAGCTAGTGTTATCTCCAAAGATAATTGGAGGTCTAGTGTATAGACCCAACTCTGTATACAAGAGCTTCAACCAGATAGCTTCTTGAGTGGCATTGGCAAGCCCTCTATACTCTGCTTCAGTGGATGACAATGCCACTGTAGGTTGTTTCTTGGCTGACCAAGAAATAGGCTTATCTCCTGCAAAACAAATGTATCCTGATGTGCTCCTCCTATCATCCTTGCATCCTTCCCAATCTGCATCTGAATATACTTTAATGTCAATATCTGATGTATAAGGAAAGTACAAACCATGGCTTTGATTTCCCTTCAAGTACTTCAAGATCCTTTTTGCTGCCTCTAGGTGAGGTACCCTTGGTTTGTGCATGAATTGACTAAGCACACTAACTCCATACGCTATGTCAATTCTTGTCAAAGTAGCATAGTTCAAACTACCTACTATGCTTTGATATCCTGTGATGTCTTGGACTTCTTCTCCTTCATGAGCACTTAGCTTTAGGTTGACCTCCATTGGAGTTGTTGATACTTTAGCATCCTGCAAGCCAAACTTCTTGACCATATCCTGTACATACTTCTTTTGAGTGATATATATACCTGAGTTGGTGTAGACTAACTCAAGACCTAAGAAGTACTTCAACAATCCAAGATCATTAATCTTGAACTCTTTCATCATCTGTCCTTTGATGTGTCTAATCCCATTGACATCATTGCCTGTAATGATGATGTCATCAACATAAACACACAAGTAGATTACCTCTGTATTACTCCTCTTTATGAATAGAGAAGTATCAGCTTTACTCATCATAAATCCTTGGTCTTGGAGGTAGGTTGTCAACCTGTAATTCCATGCTCTAGGTGCTTGCTTCAAACCATATAGAGCCTTCTTCAATTTACAAACATAGTTTACCTTCTTGGGGTCTTCATAGCCAGGTGGTTGTGACATGTAGACTTCTTCAGATATCCATCCATTCAAGAAAGCATTCTTGACATCTAATTGGTACATGTTCCAATTTTTGGATGCAGCTACACTCACCAATATTCTGATAGTTGGCATCTTAGCCACAGGAGAAAATGTCTCCTCATAATCAATGCCTTGGATTTGTGCAAAACCCTTGGCTACCAACCTAGCTTTGTACCTGTTTATTGTTCCATCTGAATTTCTCTTTAGCTTGTAGATCCATCTGGATCC
Organism: Ceratopteris richardii; assembly: GCA_020310875.1. NCBI lineage: Eukaryota > Viridiplantae > Streptophyta > Polypodiopsida > Polypodiales > Pteridaceae > Ceratopteris > Ceratopteris richardii. The sequence goes on along the minus strand of CM035435.1, from coordinate 8,705,225 downwards.
TATCACCTTCATAGAGTCCTTCTTGGGTACCAAGTCCCAAGTATCACTCTCTTTGAGAGCTTCCATTTCTTCATCCATAGCTCCTTTCCATTCTGGTTTGGTGATTGCTTCTTCATAGGTACCTGATTCTTCATTCAACAAATCCTTTGCAAGATATACAGAATGTTTAGTTACAAGTGATGTGTCATACCCAAATCTGGTTGGTCTTTTGCTTTCTCTCTGAGATCTTCTAATTGCTTGAGTTGAGGATTCTGGTATATCCTCTAGCTTTTTCATCTTCATCTTTCCTTTGGACTTCCAAGCCTTGAATTCCTCAAGATTAATTGTATCATCATCATCTGAGCTTGATTCATCTTTCTGGATTGGTTCCTCCTTGGTGAGCGTTGGGAAATCTTCTTCCATATCATAGGGTAGACTAACTTTCCTGCATTCATTCTCATACCATGAGTCATTCTCATCAAAGATGACATCTCTGCTTACCTTAAAGCCTTTGTTTGTTGGGTTGTAGAATCTGTATCCCTTTTGGTTCAAATCATAACCAATGAAGATACATTTTTCAGCTTTAGGATCTAGCTTTCCCCTTACCTGTGAGGGAATATGCACATATGCTACACAACCAAAGATTTTACAATGATCCAGAGAAGGTCTCTTACCATGCCAAGCTTCATATGGTGTCATGCCATCAAGTGATTTGGATGGCAACCTGTTGATAAGGTAGGTGGCAGTAGATACACTTTCTGCCCAAAGATAATTTGGCAACTTCTTTTCATTAAGCATCGACCTAGTTGTTTCTACAATGAGTCTATTCCTTCTTTCAGCTACCCCATTTTGTTCAGGTGAGTACCTTGTAGTAATCTCCCTTTTGATGCCTCTTTCCTGCAGGAAATCTTCAAACTCATTGGAGAAGTACTCTCCTCCACCATCTGATCTTAGCCTCTTCAAGCTTCTTCCTGTTTGATTTTCAACAAGTGCAAGATACCTCTTGAAACAATTAAACACTTCATCTTTATGCTTCATAAAGGATAAAATGGTCCATCTGCTATAATCATCAATGAAGGACACATAATACCTTGAACCTGAAATGGAAGGGTCCTTGCTAGGTCCCCAAACATCTGTGTGTACCAAGTCTAGGTAGTCTTCATGCATGAAACCTTTCCTTGAATAGGGCAACCTGTGAGACTTACCAAACTGACATGCTCCACACTTGTAAATCATGTGTTGCTTGGATACATTAGGTATCCCAAGCACACATTGATCCCTGCACATTTGCTTTAGGGTTCTTTCACCTATGTGACCTAACCTCTTGTGCCATATTTCTAACTCTGAAAGTGTTTGATCCTTGTAATTATACAAAGCAATGTTCTTGGTGTCTTCTAGCTCAAAAGTAAACAATCTACCTGATTTTTCTCCCTTGGCTATCCTTCTGAATCCATGTCTTGGGTCTTCCACATATGCTCCATGTTGTGTGAATCTGACCTGCAAACCTTTCTCCACAATCTGACCTACACTCATTAGATTCTTGGTGATGGTTGGTACATAGAGTACCCTGCTCAATAGGTTCTGGTTACCATCACATGTCTTCACATTTCCAATCTTTACAACAGAGTGTTTAGTATCATCACCTGTTTGTACCTGATGTTTGCCCTTGGGTTCTTCCAAATCAGAAAGTAGTGCCACATTGCCAGCTACATGGTTAGAACATCCTGAGTCAATATAAAATAAATGATCATCATTTGTACCTGCCTTGGAGGTCATATTCATGATCAATAGGGAGTCATCTTGCTCCTCTGTGTAGTTGTTGTAATCCCTTCTATTTCTGAATCCACCTTGGTAATTACCATTGTGGTTGTGGTTGTAATTGTTGTTGTATTGATTGTTGTATCCATTGTAGCCTTGGTGTTGATTGAACCTGCCTCTTCCTTGAGAGTATCCACCTCTTGAGTAGCCTCTTCCTCTCTGATTCTTGTAGTTCTTGTAGCATTCATCTGTGGTATGATTGGAAAATCCACAAATGTTGCATGGTGATGAGTTGTAGGGTCTCCCCCTACCTGACTTACCTCCTCTACCTCTTCCTCTAGATGATCTACCTCTCCCTACATAATTAGCTTGAGAGGTAGAGCCTTCTTCATCTTGTTTCTTCCCTTTACCTTTATCCTTAACTTTCTTATCAGTATAGAGAGCAGAGGGGTTGTTACCTTTTGATTGATCTCCTGCCTTTGTAAACTTTGCTTCATGTGTGAATAGTTGGCCCATGAGTGTTGTGAGGTCTGGGGTATGCATGTCCATATAGAGGTCCATTGCAGTGGTGAAACTTTCCCACCTATCATCTGCCTTGAGTCCATTTGTTACTTGCCTGACTATTTGTTCCTCTTCAATCTCCTCTCCAATGCTTGCTAATTGGTCTGCCACATCTTTAATCTTTGTCACATACTCTGAGACTGATTGCTTCGGCTGCTTCCTAAGGGTTGTGAATTCAATCCACAGTTGATTCTTCCTAGCCCTTGTGTTGGAAGAAAAGTATGTTGACAAGGTTTCCCAAGTCTCTTGGGAAGTCTTACATTTCCTTACATGAGGTAAAAGAAAGTCAGATATAGAGTTAAGAAGGTAAGACCTTGCCAAAGCATCCTTTGCACACCATTGGTTGAGTCTTTCATGTTCATCCTTGGTGGGTAGTCCTCTAGTTTTGAATGAGGGCAATTCCTCATCTCCTGATATGTATCCAAATAAGCTCCTTCCTTGTAGATAGGTCTTCATCCTTAGAGACCAAGCTTGGTAGTTGTTCCTGTCCAATTTGTCAATGAATGAAGGAAAACCATCTCCCATGTTTACCTTATTTGCTCTGATACCACTGTTGGGAGTGATGGTTGGATGCACTCAAGAGATTGAGTTGATGCTGCTATACCTGCTTCACACCAGCCCTCCTTTGATTCCAGATATGCTTAGTAGAGTCCTTGAGCTTCCAAATGATATCAAAATATGCTATATGTACTTTGGAAATAATTTGACTAATGATTAGATCAAAACAGATGAGTTTGCACTTCACTAGTCTTGAAAACTTTCTAATTTGTCTTGATACCTGCTCAGTCTTTTACTCAGTGTGACCAGCACACTAACAATTGATCTAATTCCTTCTGGACATGTTAAATTAGCTTAACAAGCTACCATTTGCAAGTGGAATGAGAAGAAATGATAAACTACTCACTTAGAAATCAATTTAGCAAAATTATATGTACCCCCGACTTTTTAGGAACTCTGCAGACACAGACCAATGTGCACTTCGATCGAGATTTCTCCGAGATGGCTGATCCAATTTGTAGGTGTATAGTAGACTTCGAGGTGGTTCCAATGTGCTTTGAATCACTTGATTTGGCTCAGTAAATCCTGAGATATGCTCCTTTGAAGTTGACAGACTTGGAGAAGATGACTCAGAGAAAAACAGAGATAATGAATGTAAGTATTTGTATTATATCATATGAATGTACATTCCCATTGGCATGATCAACATAACACAATGGTACTCAGAGATGTAGGCTGTGGTGTAGACCTTACACTCTCAATGGATAGTACAGAACAGCCTCAGGATTGGAAGAAGCACCCGCGACTTTTTCAATGTAGCTTTTATAGGAGTTGGATGGTGATTTGAATTTGAATTCAAATCTATCTCCTAGAATCTTTCACCTAAAAAGTCATTGAGATATTCCTTCAATCTTTCAACATCTTTTTCCACGACTCTAATCAAGTAGGTATGATTACATGAGATGCCAAGTCATTCTAGACTTTTACAAAAGAGTAAAATGGTAAGAAACTTTAAGCATAAGTTCCTATGGGTCTTCCCTTATGTAGAGTCTTCAAGTCAATTGTCCTAGCCAAGTGTGATGGCTTGAATTGCACCAACAATAATTTGAAGAAAAGTGAAGAGAAGAGTTTCAGATTGGTTTAGCAGATTCCCACGATTTGCTGAGAAGCTTAAAGTTTGAAGATCAAAGAGAGACTGAAGATTGTAGTTTAAGGCATCATTTTGCAATGTGGCTGAGAAGACCAATCTAACTTTTGTTACTTGATCTGCATTGTGTTATAACATTTTATTACTTTAGTTGTACCATCCCGAGTCACATAGTGACATTGTATTCATCTGTATATTGATCTTCGAGTGTAAAAACCTTTATATAGAATCTTGAGTTCAGTGATTTTATTTTAGAAAATTTTATTTCCTTTTTTCGCTCGCGATGCATATGTCTATGATCCCCTGCAATAGAGGCCCTTTTGTATAGGTATTTTTGTAAGTCATGTGGTTTGGCATGTATAAAGATCATATATGGCTACATATTTGTACACATTTTCAAGCCTATTAGAGCTTCCTAGACACCTTAATGCCACCTTGGAAGCTTCCAAATGTAGTTAAACTTGTATAAGGGAGATTCAGATGGGAGTTTTTTCTGCATATTCCTAAGGATACTTTTCAAAACATAGCGCTACAAATTTTCATCTTCATCAAAGGATATATGAAGGGTGAAAGAGCACAAAATCCAGTTTTGAAGGTCATCACCATTTCCTAAAATAAGAAAATTGAAGGCTTGAAGGACTACCACATGGCAAACAATGATTGAACATGTTGTATGATTAGGATGAGCTCATATTCAAGGGTGGAGATGCACTAAAGCTTAAAGGAAGGAGGATCCACGAGTTCTTTTCATTGGATAAACCTTTTTTTGATGATCAAAGATCAATAATGCAAAGTTTATCCAAAAATAGTAGCTTATCTTATCCAAATTGATATCAGCACTGATCCGACGGTCCACATCAGCCCCAAATCCAATTATGGAGAATGGATGTGCCTAGTTTTCACCCCTTTGCCCTTGATATCATATAAAGAACCAATCTTAGCCATCCATTTCATAAATCCAACCGATGTTATCAAAAGTAGTTGATCCTAGGGCTGAGATTGGATTTCTCAAGATCTAAAGGCCCAAATTAAATCTGAAAACTATATAAACCCTCCTGCAAACTCCTAGAACATCATTGTTAGGCATCCATGGGGCCCTTGCTAGCACATGGTTTCCTTCATACGATCACCCTCAGTTGAGCGTATGAGGATCCAAGGTGGGCTAGTAAGAGCATAGTTCCTAGAACCAATTTTTTAGACTTCCAATTTAGGATTGGCTCATAAACCTAGTTTCTCTTTCTTTGCTCATCCTCAGTGGTGCGTGTGAGTGATTTAGAGCTGGTTTTATGAGTCTTAGTCTTCTTTAGAAACACATTAGGATCCTAGAAAGACATAGGGTCAATGAAGTGGAACATATCCTCTTATGTGTGACATTCCGTTGAACTATCATGGTGAGAGGATCGTGCGGACAACCTTTGACCAGCAGAATGCTTTGCTTGATGTTCATGTATATGTATGTCATAACAATATCTTCTAATTGATGTCTCTTGTCTCTTAGTCTCTTATATGTTTTTACATGTCTCCTTCTATCAATTTCTATGTGTGAGAAGGCTTTGCGGTCATGCGTTGAACCAATGAGGATGATCCGTTGAGGTTGAGAGAAAACGTTTCTATTTATTATACATCATGACCCACATGCATTCATACCACCCACAAAAACCCATGCATATGATTTGGTTTTGAGAGTGTATAAGAATTTCCATTATTGAATCATTCTTCCTTTCAAAAATTAATTCATGTGTGTGGTATCCTTTTTTATCTCATCATGAATACATCCACAAGAACCCATGGATATGAATTAATTTTTGAAAGTGTATAAGAAGCTCCATTCTTGGAACCTTCTTCCTTTCAAAAATTGATTCATGTGTGTGGTTCTCTTTCTGTTGTCATCATGCATACATCCATATGTTTCCTTTTCATAATGAAATCATGACATCTCTCCTGCCCATACCTAGCTTCATCTTCACCTTCATAATTTTTATCACACAAACCTTTCAACACTCACTATCTTCATAAACTTTCCGTGTGCCGTGGCTAGACCCGATCCACCCAGATTGCGATCACCTCCATATTTGAACCCGATGTGAAATGCTTTGTGGCATTTGCTTCTGATCTTGCTAGGAGGTTGTGATCCATATCATTTGTTTCATATTTCTCATCCTCATCATATCATCATCATCATTCTTGAGTGTTGCACTAGATTTCTCATAATATCCTGCACATCTTCGTCGTGGAGTAAACACATTTGTGAGAAATCTAGAACATCATGCATCACTTGTGTATTCACATAAGATGGAGGAAGGATTCAAATCCCTTATTGTTGAGAAACAAGGTCAAACAGTAATCTCTTCTACGTTGAGAGAGAAGGGAAAATTCAATGACATCAACATTACAAGCTACTTATATTTGTTTGAAGAGAAAGTTATGACTTTTGATCTTCTCAAAGATCTTTTGATAACATTCTTTGAGAGAATTGTTGATATATCTATCATATACCGTGTCACTCAATATGATACTCTTCCTTGGAGTGATTTCATAAAGGAGATGCTCAAAGAATTGTATCTTGAGGATTATAGCCAACTTAATCGGGATGCATTCTTACGATGGGTCAATTCCTCAAAGCCTAGTAGCCCTATTACTCACTTATAAAATGAGTATATTAGACGCTATGAAGAACTTCTTGATCAGGATAAGATAACTTTGGAACCTGATCTTGTGATCAATTTTCTTAAGCTTCTTCATCATGAAACTCATAGAGGAGTTGAATGGCGATTAGAAGAGCTAAATAAGTGCTATGGTCTTACTAACAATTGACAAAAAGTTCGTAAAGTAGTAGAGGTAGTAGCCCATAGACATCAAAGACAATCCATGCTTTTATGAGCAAACTAGTCTTCCTCAAGCTAGCCTTCCACAAACTAAGGAGCAAGTTTGAGAACAATTCCATGCTATGCTTTTTTACTCTACTCATATTCCTCCAATGATGGAACCTAGTCACGGTTTTAAAGTAGAGCCAAACAAAAGTGTAGTTGAACAATCCTAAGTGGAAATTCTCACTAAGCAAATGGAATGTCTTATTGCTACACAATCCAATTTGGCTAAGACTGTAGGTGCTTTACAATCTAATTACATCAAAACTTTCGAAAATCAAATGAACCCAATGTCTTTTCAAGAGCCTAATTGACATGTTATAGCTCCCAATCAAAATCCACAAGTAGCTCCTACTCAAGCATATTAAGCTCAACCAATACATAATCCTTCAATGCAAAATCCTCATCCTCATGTGAAAAATCATCAAATGTATCAAAACTTATATCCTCAAGCTTCTCAAAGAACTTTTCAAAATCCTCAAAATGAAAATTTTCAAAATCATCAACCGTATACTGTGGAAGCTCCTCTTGCACCTCAAGTACCACATGGTGCTCCCCAAGCTCTTCAAATACATCAATTGCCTTATCAAAATCCTAATTTTCCTATTCAAGCAATTCCTTATAAAAAAATCCTCAATTTCAAAATTTCCCACCACAAGCTAATCAAAATCCAAAAAATCAAAATGGTTTGTGCATGGTCCTCGTAGGTGTCCTTGGTGTGATTCATTACAACACTTTTTGACAGATTGTGAGCTATTGAAGGCCACTAAGGAGAAACAACTAGTAATAGACATAGACAAGAAAATCTATGACTATCGATCTACGCTACCTTTGCATGGAAATTAAGTTAAGGTAGGAATAAAAATGTACTATGAAAAATATAACCATAATGGATGTAGGAACTAGAGGGGTGAGACTAGAAGCTCTTGATGAGCAAGAAGTAGAATCAAGTAAACCGACAAGGGAAGTTGAATTTTCCATAGAGGCTTTCATAAGAGCACGAGATGGAATAATAAGGAGAATAATAGCTTGGGAGTCACCAATAGAAGATCAATCTCTTATTTCTCACATATCCAATGTAGAAGAAAAACGAAAAAGACATGAAACTGAGCTTAGTGAAAGAAGAGTGACTCGAAGACAAACCTCGAAAGGAATAGAAACAATCATAGTGCAAGGAGAAACATCAAAACCCAAAGATAAAAAACAAGATTCACAACCTAATGAACAAAAATAAGAGGAGATAAAAAAAAGGGAAAAAGACAAAGCAAAGAAAAACAAAACCAAAGCCTTTAGATAAACAAGAACAATCAAAACAAACTGAAGACCGAAAACAAGAACATGAACAAAAACAAGATCTTGAGCAAAAACAAAAGAAACCAAAGAGAAAACCTAAAGCCACTTTGATTTCAAAAATTGAGACAAAAATAGATCCTATGGAGATTTTAGATGACATTTTGCTTAAGAGTCAAGTGACTATGTCTTTAGAACAAGTTTTCTCTACTCCAAAGCTTGTTTTTAAACACAACTTTATCTCCCTAATTAAAAGGAAGAGGTTTTTGCTTAATCTAGATACTGAGATGCAAGATTTTCTAGATCAAGATCAAGCTATGAATGAAGAATCTGCAGAAGCACACGAACAGCACAAGGAAGAAGAAGAAGCTTGGAGCACAACACAATACTGAATGTATTACTAGAGAATGAACAAAGATAACTAGCCCATTAGGGCAACAGGCATATATACAAGCCGAGGGAAGAAAACCTCCTAAAGAGGGAAAAAATGGCCCCGGCGTTCCTAGAGTGTTCACACACATCACTACCTAAATATATCAACAAATCCCCCCTGGAAGTGATGCGGTGAACAAGTAGCTGGCACTCATGTATAAGGAAGTGCCAAGCTATGTGGAAATCACTCCACAAAAGGAAGTAAGCCCAAAGCTTTGCGAAAAGCTTTAAACTTCTCCCTAGGCAGAGCCTTCATGAAAAGGTTTGCAATGTTCTCCTGCATGGGTACATATGCCAAGCTGGTCTCCCCAGCAGAGAAAGTCTCCCGGACATAATGATAATGCACCTCAATGTGCTTAATGCGAGCATGAAACACAGGGTTCCTCACAACTACCAATGCGCTCTAACTGTTAGTGAAGATGGTGGTGGCAGAAGACTCAACAACACCCAAATCAGCCATAAGGCGTCTTAGCCACCCACACTCAATAGTCGTTGTGAATGCTGCCCTATACTCAGCCTCAGAACTGGAAGTGGCTACAGTAGGCTGCTTCTTGCTCAACCAAGATATACATGAGCTACCAAGCATAAAGCAAAAGCCACTAGTGGACACACGAGTGTCATAGCAACCAGCCCAATCAGAGTCAGAAAAAGCATGCAAATCTAGTGGTAGTGATCCCCCCTTGGGATAAAACAACCCAAGTAGCCGAGTACCACTCAAGTAGCAAAAGATACCATTAACTACTTGCCAATGCTTTACTCCTGGGCAATGCATAAACCTGCTCATCTACGAGATAACAAACTGAATATCTGGCCGAGTAATGCATAAGTAAATCAAGCATCCAATAGCCTGTTGATAGAGAACAACATCAAATGCATCTGTAGAATCATGAAGACTCAATCGTAAACATGTCTCCATAGGAGTGGCAATAGGCTTACAGTCTTGAAGGCCAAAACCCTACAATAATGTGTCAATATATTTCGTTTGACACAAAGCCATTGCACCATTAACGTGCATAAACTGAATGCCCAAATAATGATGCAAATGCCCCAAATCAGACATCTCAAATGGGGCATGCAAATCAGCCTTAAAATCAACAATATGCTTCTCAATAGTACCAGTGAGGAGCATGTCGTCAACATAGACAACAATGATCAGAAGCACATCATTAGCACGCTTAATATATAAAGTGCTTTCAGTTGGATTGTTCTCAAAACCATGTGCTATCAGATAGGCATGTATCTTCTCATACCAAGCACGTGGTGCTTGCTTTAAACCATATGATGCCTTCTTTAACTTGCACACCTGGTTTTCATGCCCTTTTTGCACAAAGCTCCGGTGCTGAAAAACACACACTTTTTCATGCAAGTCACCATTGAGAAATATTTTTTTAATGTACAACTGATGTACATTCCAACCATGATGGGTTGCAAGTGCACAGATGCTCTGAACAGTAGTCATACGACATGTAGGTGCAAAGGTCTCATCAAAATCAATGTCTCTTTCCTGTGCATAACCCTTTGCAACAAGCCTAACCTTATACCTGTCCACTGTACCATCAGGTTTACGCTTCAGCTTGTATACCCACTTAGTGCCAATGGCCTTCTTGCCAGGAGGTGAGTCACATAAAGACCAAGTACCATTCCTCATTATTGCATCATATTCAGATTGCATAGCAGCCATCCAATTTTCTGAATTTTATGCTTCATCAAACGAAATAGGCCGAGTCTCATCACATAGACTAGATGCAGCCATAGCATAACAATCTGATGCAAAAGAGGCACTATGAGAACCTGATCGAGTATGATATGACAGAGGTGCCTCTAATTTTCTATCACGCAAGGTTTGCACTATTCATTTTGGCATAGTTCTTACCTCCTCAATATCAGCTCTCTCATCAATAAGTGCATCATGTAAATCTGCATCACAAATGGAATGATCTGCTTCATCACATGAAACCTGCAAAGGCTCAAAAGTTGCCTCATTAGGACTAGCACTTGACTGTCCACCTGTAAAAAGAGGCAGCAAAGTATCATACATGTCTTTGGAGCTAACAACTGTCTCCTTAGTACATGAAAGCAATGACTGAATAGCATCCTCTACAAAAACAACATCACGGCTAACCAGAATGCGTTTAGTATGTGGATGATACAGACAATAGCCTTTACTTTTAGAACTGTACCCAACAAAAATACATTTTACTGCTTTCATCCAATTTTTTGCTATGTTGTTTAGGCACTAATGCATATGCCAAATAACTAAAAACATGCAGATAAGCAACAGATGGCTTGCGGTGATGCCAAGCCCAATATGGAGTGATAGAGAGCACTGCTTTAGTGGGACACCTGTTCAGTAGATATGCTGCACACATGATAGCCTCAAGCCAGAAACTATGTGGTAAATCTTGATTCTTGACCATACACCTCGCCATCTCCATGAGTGACCTGTTCTTTCGTTCAGCAACTCCATTCTGTTGAGGTGTATACGACACTGTACATTGGTGTTTCACGTTCAACCAGAAATGCATTAAAATCAGAAGACATATATTCCCCTCCTCGATCAGAACGGAGGGTTCCCATTTTACATGCTAACAGATTTTTAGCCAAAACCAAAACCTGTTTGAAGCACATGAACACTTCGAACTTTTCCTTCAATGGATATACCCATGCATGCCTCGAAAAATCGCGTGCATGCCAAAGCTTTGGATCTGACATACCCTGAGAATCATTTATAGCACATGCCAAATCATTTACTGATCTTTCATATTCTATGAGCTTATACAACCCACAACATAAAATGCCAGAAGCAATAGTCACATCACCATTTGACAGATCATGAACTATACACCTCTCATCAACAAATTTCACAACGAACCAATCTTGGCTAATGCAGAAACTGATAACAAGTTCTTCTTGATCATCCGTGGCACAAATAAAGCATCTGACAAAGTGAAAGAACTACCATCAGCAGTAGTCAAAATGATCTTACCAACTCCCATAACATGATAAGAGGGGTTGTTGACGCATGTAACAATATTCACCGTAGGGGCAGGCTCGAGTGAAGAGAAGAAATTACACTGCGAGGTAATATGTTTGGTTGCCCCACTATCAAAATACCAAACATCTGAGTCTACTACAGACATGCACTGCTCATGAGAAGATGGTTCAAAACTACAAATAGTAGTAAACACCCATTCTTCTTCCTGCACAAGATTAGCAGACTCTTTTTTTTGTGTAGAGGCCTTTGCAACAAACATTCCAGCCTCTTTCTTCTTTGCCTCTTTAGCAACCAGTTTTGGACAGTTCTTTATGATATGATCATTATCTTTACAGTACTTACAAAACAATTTATGCTTTTTTTGATTTCTTATTATCTTTATCTTCCTTCTTCAAATATGGAGAATTAGTAGATTTTTGCTTACTAGAATAAGAGCTCCATTTTCTTTGCCCTTCTGACTAGCCATGAAAGCTTGATCTGCAACTCGCATAATGGACCTGTTCTACCTGGATTGATCTTCCTGCAACAGAACAGAGACTAACTCCTCAAATGATAAGGCATTCAGATTGCCTTTCATCATCAACCGAAGAGTAGAAGCAAAACTCTGATATGAATCGGGAAGACCATTCAAACTGGTCTCCACAAGTGAGCTATGTGGTATAACCTCATCAGCAAAAATCAGTTGTTCCTTCAAGTCTTTGATCTTTGTTAGGAAACTATCCATAGAATCACCTTCATTCATGTGCTCACTCTCCAACGATTTTCGGAGCTAAGCAATAGGAGCCTCATTCCTAGCTTGGTACAATGTGGTAAGTGTCTCCCAAGCATCCTTAGTTGCTCTGCAAGAGAGAATGTGAGGAATAATCACACGTTTGACAGACAAAACTATCAATGCATGTGCCTGGGCATCTTTGCCATCCCAACATCTGCTCTGCAGTAGGTGCAGCAGAAACTAGAGCACGAACAGGAATATGCAGAATATCATTAACTTCGTCACCTTTTGCATCAGCTTTAGTACCTGTAGTTGTAATAGTTGCAGGTGTGATAGGACGTTTTTTGATACCCTGCACAATGTTCCATAGTCCTTTTGCAACCAACACATGTCGCATCATATAAGCCCATAATGGGTAGTTGGTACCATCCAACTTATCCTCAACAACCAACATACGTAATACATCACTACTTTCAGCCATGGTCCGTGACTAAAATACCTTGATGCAAAAAAATTGATTGTATCTCAAAAAGTTGAACAATATTGCCTAGACAAATTCCACTAGACCTGTAGCAGACTTCGAGACGCTTATACGTGCGAACAGAAACTAGTATATACCTTTGGCACAAAAAGATGAAATAGCCTGCACAAGCACTGCGATAGTGCGTTCCGAGGCCGAAACAAGCTCAGATCGCGATTTCGACAACACACAACAAAGCTGTTTTGATCTCAAAAACACGTTAAGTATGCTCACCAAAATCCATGCGATTCTGAGACTGCAAACCGAGGAGTGTCGACGGCACCCTAGATGAAGTGACGACCTGTTCATATACCAATTGTTGGAGCTAGATGTCTGCGGAAGCACGCGAACAACACAAGGAAGAAGAAGAAGCATGGAGCACAACACAATACTGAATGTATTACTAGAGAATGTACAAAGAAAAGTTGCCCATTAGGGCAATAGGTGTTGATATATTTAGGTAGTGATGTGTGTGAACACTCTAGGACCGCCGGGGCACTTTTTTCCCTCTTTAGGAGGTTTTTTTCCCCCGGCTTGTATATACGCCTATTGCCCTAATGGGCTACTTATCTTTGTACATTCTCTAGTAATACATTCAGTCTTGTGTGTTGTGCTCCAAGCTTCTTCTTCTTCCTTGTGCTGTTCGTGTGCTTCCGCAGACGTCTAACTCCAACAATTGGTATCAGAGCAGGTCGTTGCTTCTTCTAGGGCGCCGTCGACACTCCTCCGTTTGCAGTCTCAGATTCACACAAAATTTGGTGAGCATACTCAGGGTGTTTCCGAGATCAAAACTGCTTCGCTCTGTGGTGCCGAAATCGCGATTTGAGCTCGTTTCGGCCTCCGAACGCACTATCGCAGTGCTTGTGCAGGCTATTTCGTCCTTTTGTGCCAAAGGTATATACCAGTTTCTGTTCGCCAGTTTAAGCGTCTCAAAGTCTGCTACAGGTCTAGCAGAACTCGTGTGGGCAGTTCTGTTCAACTTTTTGAGATACAGTCAATTTTCTGCATCAAGGTATTTTAGTCACCGGCCATGGCTGAAAGCAGTGATGTATTCCGTATGTTGGCTGTTGAGGATAAGTTGGATGGTACCAACTACCCATTATGGGCTTATATGATGCGACATGTACTGGTTGCAAAAGGATTGTGGAACATTGTGCAGGGTGTTGAAAGACGTCCTGTTACACCTGTAACGACAGGTACTGCAAATACAGGTGTTGGAGCTGATGAAGATGGTGTCGAAGATGATATTCCGCAGATTCCTGTTCGTGCTGCTGTTTCTGTTGCACCTACTGCAGAGCAGATTCGTTGGGATGGCAGAGATGCCCAGGCACATGCATTGATAGCTTTGTCTGTCAAACGTGCCATTATTCCTCACATTCGCTCTTGCAGAACAGCAAAGGATGCTTGGGATACACTTACCACTTTGTACCAGGCTAGGAATGAGGCTCGTGTTGCTTACCTCCGAAAACAGTTGGAGAGTGAGCACATGAATGAAGGTGATTCGATGGACAGTTTTCTTACAAAGATCAAAGACCTGAAGGAACAATTGATTTCTGCTGATGAGGTTATACCAGATAGCTCACTTGTGCAGACCGTTCTGAATGGCCTTCCTGATTCATATCAGAGTTTTGCCTCTACTCTTCGATTGATGATGAAAGGCAATCCGAATGCCTTGTCATTTGAGGAATTAGTCTCTGTTCTGTTGCAGGAAGATCAGTCCAGGCAGAACAGGTCCATTATGCGTGTTGCAGATCAAGCTTTCCTGGCTAGTCAGAAGGGCAAAGGAAAATGGAGCTCTTCTACTAGTAAGCAGAAATCTGCAAATGCTGCACAATCGAAGAACCAGGATAAAGATGAGAAGAAATCAGAAAAGCAGAAATTGTTCTGCAAGTACTGTAAAGGAAATGATCATATTATAAAGAACTGTCCAAAACTGGCTGCTAAAGAGGCAAAGAAGAAAGAGGCTGGAATGGTTGTTGCAGAGGCCTCTACACCAAAAACAGAGTCTGCAAATCTTGTGCAGGAAGAAGAATGGGCGTTTACTACTGTCTGCAGTTTTGACCCATCTTCTCATGATCAGTGCATGTCTGCAGTAGACTCAGATGTTTGGTACTTTGACAGTGGGGCGACCAAACATATTACCTCGCAGCGCAGTTTCTTCTCTTCACTCGAGCCTGCCCCTACAGGGAATACTGTCACATGCGCCAATAACTCCTCTTATCCTGTTATGGGAGTTGGTAAGATCATTCTGACTACTGCTGATGGTAGTTCTTTCACTTTGTCAGATTCTTTATTTGTGCCAGGGATCAAAAAGAACCTGTTATCAGTTTCTGCATTAGCCAAGATTGGCTTGGTTGTGAAATTCGTTGATGACAGGTGTACAGTCCATGATCTCTCAAATGGCGATGTGATTATTGCTTCTGGCATTTTATGTCGTGGGCTGTATAAGCTCATAGACTATGAAAGATCTGTGAATGATTCGGCATGTGCAGTTCATGATTCTCAGGCTATGTCAGATGCAAAGCTTTGGCATGCACGCTTTGGTCATCTGAATTTTGCTAGCTTGTTACGCCTACAGAAATCTGAAATGGTGTCCTCTTTGCCCAAACTTGAGGCACCTGGAAAACATGTTTGTGAAGGCTGTATTTTGGGCAAAATGCAGCGTTCTTCCTTTCCAAAAGATGGTTCAGTTCGGGCTATGCAGAAATTGCAGCTTGTACATAGTGATGTCTGTGGTCCTATGCAGACACCCTCTTTTGGAAATTACCTTTACTTCGTGACTTTCATTGATGATTTTTCCAGGCATGCATGGGTATATCCACTCAAAGCAAAGTCCGAAGTGTTCATGTGCTTCAAACAGTTTTTGGTTTTGGCTGAAAATCTGTCAGCATGTAAAATGGGCACCCTCCGTTCTTATCGAGGGGGGGAATATATGTCTTCAGATTTTAATGCATTTCTGGCTGAACGTGGGATAAAACACCAGTGTACAGTGCCGTATACACCTCAACAGAATGGAGTTGCTGAACGAAAGAACAGGTCACTCATGGAGATGGCGAGGTGCATGGTCAAAAGTTAGGCTTTACCACATAGTTTCTGGCTTGAAGCTGTCATGTGTGCAGCATATGTACTGAACAGGTGTCCCACCAAAGCGTTGCAGTCTATCACTCCATATGAGGCTTGGCATGACCGCAAGCCATCTGTTGCTCATCTGCGTGTTTTTGGTTGTTTGGCATATGCATTAGTGCCTGAACAACATCGCAGAAAATTGGATGATAAGGCAGTAAAATGTATTTTTGTTGGGTACAGTTCTGAAAGTAAAGGCTATCGTCTGTATCATCCACAGACTAAACGCATTCTGGTTAGCCGTGATGTTGTCTTTGTGGAAGATGCTATTCAGCCATTGCTTTCATGTACTAAGGAGACATCTGTTAGCTCCAAAGACATGTATGATACTTTGATGCCTCTTTTTACAGGTGGACAGGCTAGCGCTGGTCCCAATGAGGCAACTTTTCAGCCTTTGCAGGTTTCATATGATGATGCAGATCATTCCATTTCTGATGCAGATTTACATGATGCACTTGTTGATGAGAGAGCTGATATTGAACAGGCAAAAACTATGCCAAAATGGCTGGTGCAGACTTTGCGTGACAGCAAATTAGATGCACCTTTGTCATATCGTACTCGTTCAGGCTCTCATAGTACCTCCTTTGCATCAGATTGCTATGCTATGGCTGCATCTAGTCTCTGTGATGAGAATGAGCCTGTTTCTTTTGATGAAGCACAAAATTCAGAAAATTGGAAGGCTGCTATGCAATCTGAATATGATGCTATAATGAAGAATGGTACATGGTCTTTATGTGACTTGCCTCCTGGCAAGAAGGCCATTGGCACTAAGTGGGTATACAAGCTGAAGCGTAAACCTGATGGTACAGTTGACAGGTATAAGGCTAGGCTTGTTGCAAAGGGTTATGCACAGGAAAGAGGCATTGATTTTGATGAGACCTTTGCACCTACATGCCGTATGACTACTGTTCGGAGCATTTGTGCACTTGCAGCCCATCATGGTTGGAATGTACATCAGTTGGACATTAAAACAGCATTTCTGAATGGTGACTTGCATGAAGAAGTGTATGTTTTTCAGCCCCGTGGCTTTGTGCAGAAAGGGCATGAAAACCAGGTGTGCAGGTTAAAGAAGGCGTTATATGGTTTAAAGCAAGCACCACGTGCTTGGTATGAGAAAATACATGCCTATCTGATTGCACATGGTTTTGAGAACAGTCCAACTGAAAGCACCTTATATGTTAAGCGTGCTAATGATGTGCTTCTGATCATTGTTGTCTATGTAGACGACATGCTGCTCACTGGTCCTCTTGAGAAGCATATTGCTGATTTCAAGGCTGATTTGCATGCCTCATTTGAGATGTCTAATTTGGGGCATTTGCATCACTATTTGGGCATTCAGTTTATGCAAGTTGATGGTGGAATGGCTTTGTGTCAAACGAAATATATTGACACATTATTGCAGCGTTTTGGCCTTGAAGACTGTAAGCCTATTGCCACTCCTATGGAGACAGGTTTACGATTGAGTCTTCATGATGCTGGAGATGCATTTGATGCTGTTCTCTATCAGCAGGCTGTTGGATGCTTGATTTACTTATGCATTACTCGGCCAGATATTCAGTTTGCTGTCTCACAGATGAGCAGGTTTATGCATTGCCCAGGAGTCACGCATTGGAAAGCGGTTAAGCGCATCTTTCGCTACTTGAGTGGTACTCGGCTACTTGGGTTGTTTTATCCCAAGGGGGGATCACTACCGCCAGATTTGCATGCTTTTTCTGACTCAGATTGGGCTGGTTGCTATGACACTCGTGTGTCCACCAGTGGTTTTTGCTTCATGCTTGGTAGCTCATGTATATCTTGGTTGAGCAAGAAGCAGCCTACTGTGGCCACTTCCAGTTGTGAGGCTGAGTATAGGGCAGCTTTCACAGCGACTGTTGAGTGTGTGTGGCTCAGACGCCTTATGGCTGATTTGGGTGTTGGCCAGTCTTCTGCCACCACCATCTTCACTGACAGTCAGAGCGCATTGGCAGTTGCGAGGAACCCTGTGTTCCATGCTCGCACTAAGCACATTGAGGTGCATTATCACTATGTCAGGGAGAGGTTCTCTGCTGGGGAGATCAGCTTGGCATATGTGCCCACGCAGGAGAACATTGCAGACCTTTTCACGAAGGCTCTGCCTAGGGAGAAGTTTGAAGCTTTCCGCAAAGCTTTGGGCTTACTTCCTTTTGTGGAGTGATTTCCACATAGCTCGGCACTTCCTTATACATGAGTGCCAGCTCCTTGTTCACCGCATCACTCCCAGGGGGGATTTGTTGATATATTTAGGTAGTGATGTGTGTGAACACTCTAGGACCGCCGGGGCACTTTTTTCCCTCTTTAGGAGGTTTTTTTCCCCCGGCTTGTATATACGCCTATTGCCCTAATGGGCTACTTATCTTTGTACATTCTCTAGTAATACATTCAGTCTTGTGTGTTGTGCTCCAAGCTTCTTCTTCTTCCTTGTGCTGTTCGCGTGCTTCCACAGACGTCTAACTCCAACAATAGGCGTATATACAACCCGGGGGAAAAAAACCTCCTAAAGAGGGAAAAAGTGCCCCGGCGGTCCTAGAGTGTTCACATACATCACTACCTCAATATATCAACAATGATGATGAAGTAAATGTTAATAAAATTTCATAGGAGCTATTCAACCTGACCATGAAAATCATGAAAACAATCCTGAAAGTCACTCTAAAGAAAATTCTGTCTAGAGGTACATCAGAGATGTATGTTAAAATGGGAAATGATAAGGACGCTATCACTATAAATGCATTAGTAGATTTTGGCTCCGAAATCAATGTGTTTTCAAGAGAAGTCTATGATAAATTTTGATGGCCCATACTGTTGAGCCCATAAAAGTCATATTGGTCAAAGTCAACTACAGTCAAATTGAAAAGTTCAAAGTGAACTGGTCAAAGTCAACAAGGTCAAGGTCAAAGTCAATAGGTGCAAAGTCAAAGTGCTAAAGTGCAGGTGTCAAAGTGCACAGGTAGTGCACAATTAATTGTCCACAAAGGGAAGATTTAAAAGGAAATGTGAAGGTATGTGAAGCGGCAGCGTACACACAGGGGAAAGTATGGCCCCCCAATTAAAATTTTGGGTTTTAGTCTAAAGTCACTACAGGACAAAACAGAGAGTCGTTGGCTGCCACTTGTGAAGACAATCTTGGGACATCAAAGTGAGCACCAAGATACTATTGCAGTTAGGAGCGTACGTGATCGACACACTCAAATCAAGGCAAGGACTAGTCTTGGACAATTCTAGTGTAAGCAAGAGAAGCATAGTCTAAGTGAAGCAAGAGAGGGAAGTGCAACAGTCACCAGTGTGCAACGCAGAGAAGTGGAAGTGAAGGAGTGCATGGAGAGTGACTAAGGGATTGTGCAGAGATTGCTAAGCTAGTCCCCCAAGGATCTCAAAGTCGCCTTGCAGTGTGCGCGTGCTTACAGAAGGTATTCATTCCTCCCCCTTAGTGGAAGCTTGGTGCAAGGTGTGCACAAGGGTAAGCTTGAAGCAGGTGGAGGTCTGGTGCAGAGGAGACCGAGAGCAAGAAGACTTTGGGTATTTGGTAATTTGTAATTGAGGACTCTGTGGGATTTTCCACAGAAGTATTAGCTTGTATTGTGCTTCAACATTGTATTTATCTTAGTGTAATCAATTGGCAGAGGCTTCCACGGTGTATTTTCTCTTCTTGTCTTTTCCTTTTCTACTACAAACCCTCAAACTCCTTCTTGTCCAAGAATCCCCCAACACATAGATAACGATTGTGGATGGCATATGAGAACTATAGATAATGGTGTAAGTAACCTTGTATGGAGCTTGTGCTAGTGTGCCCATATCCATAGGAGGAATCACAGAAGAGTTTCACTTTTTTATTTAAGATAATTGCTCCTATGAAGTTCTCTTAGGTCAACCCTTTATTTGCGAGAGTCGTATGGAAATTGAAGCCATGGATGATGGGTCTACCTATGCTAGAATTAAGTCTAAGGATGGAATGCAATCACTTCGTCATGAAAGTAGGAGTGAATCATCCTAGGAGTCCATTGTTAATTATAAAGAAACCTATTGTTACTCAGGATCATGAGCATGCTTGTAGTGATTGTGCACCTCGATTCATGTTTGGAGCTACATATGATAAAAATTTTGGATAGAACCCATTACTGAGCTGGAAAATAGTGGATATACATCTCACAACCAATCAACATGTACAATAATTTGTCACTTTTTTTCCACATTCTAGATTAGATTTTCTTCATAGAAGTCAATTGTCCAAGTTTTTTATCCAAAAAACTCAAAAAAATTATAAAAACAACAAAATCATGGAACATGATGAGAACATTGAGAATGTGATTGAGACATCTCAATGTTTCTCTACTCTTGAGGAGTTAGAGTTATGTCTTCAACAAAATTTTAATTCCTGTATTATTCTTCTTTCTTCCCTTGATGAGTATGCTCTTATCCAAGAATATGCTCTCAATGTTGACAAGTGCTCAAAATTTAACCAAACACATGATGCCTTAGTTGAAACAAAGTACAAAATTGTAGACAAAAAAATCAAACCTATAGCTCAACCATTACCCCAAGGAAGCAATGAAAAAATTATTGATGTGAAAAATGATCCAATTCTTTGGGATAAGAAAAACATAGGACATACATTCATAGATGAGACAATCAAACAGGTGAAACTTCGTAGAGATGATGAATTTCTTTTGATAGCAAAGAGAGAAAAATTTGAGAGAGTCATACATAGCCATGGAAAAGCCTTTACTATGTATCCTCATGAGATTGGTTGCATAGATCCTAAGCTAGTTGCACCCATGATAATCTTTACTATTGCACATATTCCATGGAGTCTTCCACCTATACTAGTTCCATAGGCTCACTTACCAGAGCTAATGAAACTACTTAAGGAGAAGATAAACATGAGAGTTTTAGAGCCATCTTTTGCACCTCACTCAAATAGGCCGTTCATTGTGCCTAAAAAGAATGCGAAACTACGTTTTATTCAAGATCTCCAACATGTTAATTAAGTCACCATAAGGAATGTAGGAATAGGACCCATTATAGATGAGTTTGTTGAATCATTTTTAGGACATTGATCTACCTATTCAATGGTTGATTTATATTCTAGATTTGACCAATTCCAATTTTTAATTGATAATCGTGACATAACCACAATGAGAGCTCCTTTAGGCTTAGTGGAACTCTGTACTTTACCTCAAAGAGAGACTGATTGTGTGGCTCATATGATGAGTGCTATGAAAATGGTCTTACATGATTTTATTTCTCACATAACCATGCCATTCATTGATGATATTCCAATTAAAGGGAGTGAGAAACGTGTAAAGGACATTCCTTTACATTCATCTGGATGTCGTAAATTTTTTCTTGATTATATATCTGATTGCGAACGGATATTTCAACTATTTGAAGAGGTAGGTCTCACATTTTCCATAGAAAAATCTCTTGATGATGTCAATGAGGTTCTTATTGTTGGAAATTTATGTGCTCATTATGGTCATAAGCCTTACCCACAAAATGTTGATGCCATTAGCAAGATTTCTGAAACATGTAACAACATGAGTAAGGTACACACATTTCTTGGTGCTTGCATCTTTTATGTTATTTGGATCCCACACTTTGCACATGTTCATGATTGTCTCTATGACTTGTTGAGGAAGAAACAAAAATTTATTTGGAGGAACAAATACACAAAAGCTTTGTGTAAATTTAAGAAATTGTTGCTTGAAGCTCCCATCCTTAAGAGTGTAGACTATTCTGTTAACAAACCTATTATATTGACTATTGATACTAGTCCTATTGGTATAGGTCAGATCATAAGTCAAGATGATAGTGAAGGGAATAGATATGCAATTTGGTTTGGGGCTACAATTTTACATGAAACACAATGAAAATATCCACAGATCAAACGGGAACTATGGGGTATGGTAACAACTTTAAAAACAGACAAGGAATATTTCATTGGAGCAAATGCCAAAGTTGAGATTGATTGTTTGCCATTCATTGGAATTATAGCCAATTGTTCATCTCCTGATATAGTTATGCTTAGATGGATCTCATATATTAAGCTCATAAATCCGGAGATAGTTCATATTTCTCGTAAGTCGAATTCAGTTGCCGATATGTTATCAAGAGCGAGATTTGATGATGATCTTGAAAGTGATCTAATAAATAATGTGAAGTTAGTTGACTATGTTCCACATATATACGAGTATGAGCAATTTCATGAGTCTAAGTAGGAAGATGATTGGAAATACATAGGGAAGTATTTGAGTACACTGTAACGATTACCTAGTTGGACTACGAATAAATTTCGTAACATTAAGAAACGAGCTTACATTTTTTACATAATGGTGATCTTTGGAGATATGCTAATGGTGAGGTGAGGAATCCACAACGAGTCCTAGGAAAGTGAGGTCTTCAATTGCAAGTAATGAAGGAAATGCATGAGACGTTATGGGCGGGTGAATGACATAAAGGATTTTTGGGAACGTATGAAAAAATTCGAAGTGCATATTATTGGCTTAGAGTGTATGTTGACATTAGTAGCTATATTTCTACTTGTTCTACTTGTCAACTAAATCGTCAGTCAAACATAGAGATATGTTGCATCCTACTTATCCACCCTGTATTCACTACAAGTGGTTAGTAGATCTTGTAAGTATGCCTAAAGGTATTCACAAAATGCGTTAAAATGTACTTGAAAGAGAGAACTTAACTAATCATGTAGAGGGATGTTGTCGGGGAAGAAGGAGGTCAGGTGAATGGGAAGAGCTGGTGCGGGGTTGGATTAGGCCCCATGTGTGCGCCCTTCCCACTGTTCGACGAGTGGGGTCTGCGCGCTGGGTGCCTCGCCCTCTCACTCTCTGGTGTGGCGATCCTCGTAGAGCTCCTACCCCCTCTCGGAAGAGATGAGACGTGCATCGTACGTGTGAGACCGTAGGTGTCGAGAGTGCAAAAATCCAAGTATACAACACTAAGCCACGGAAGTCAAGTGCAGCTGAAGTCGTCCAATAAATTCTGAATGATACAAAGATCCCCACTATAGTGCGGGTCGGTGATACATCAAATCGCTACAGTGCGATAGGGTGATATAATAAGCCGCCGCTATAGTGCGGATCAGCCAAATATGAAGTAGGCCTCTTGCTATAGTGCGAAAAGGCACCCACGATCTTCTGCTTCTGGTCTTTGCAGTTGAATTCTTTCTTCACTTTAGGTCTTTGGTCTTCAATATTTAGTTTAAATCTTTACTTCAAATCTTCATTAAATGATTTTCTTCACTTCATAAATTGCAATAGGCTCCAATCACGCAGTAACCTGGAGAATAGATGCACCAAGAAGATCCACGAGGATAATCTTTATCTTCAGTCTTCAATCGCTTTTGTCACTTCATATAATCTCTGAAATCATCAACCTCAATTCCTGGAGAATAGATGCACCAAGAAGATCCACCTGGTAGTATAATTCTTCTTCACTTCATATAATCTCTCAAATCATCAATGGGATTTCATCCCGACAACGTGCACTACGATCTAAGACCACTTACAATGTTTGCAAGATCTTGCTTGAAGACATCGTAAGTCCCTTTGGGTACATAGAGAAAGTAGTTCCTGATCATGGAGAGTTAAATGCGAGAGAAGCTAAAGAGTTCTTTGAACATCAGAGTATTTGTTTGTCTCTTACTATTGCATTTAATCCAAAGGCCAATGGTAAAATAGAGAGAGGGCATCCACCTATTGTGAAAGCCATATTTAAAGCATGTAATGGTGACATTGAACAATGGCCTAGATTCTCACCTTTTGCACTTTTGGCAGGTAGAATAACCTGCACACGTACTACTAGTTATATGCTTGCTAAAATCATGTACTGTCAAATACTATTGTTTTCAATTCAGTCTCATATTTCTGCATGGTCAAATTTGCCTTGCTTGAAAAACATATTTACTGATGATTTTTTGCGTTTGCACACTAAATAGTTAGAACAAGGTAAATTAAGACTTGATGATGTCGTTAAAAACTTAAGAGAATCTAGAATGAAGAACAAGTTTTATTTTGATAAAACTCATCGATTGCATCCTAAGCCGATTGAAATAGGAGATTGGGTGTTGATTTATGATAAGACATTTCACTCTCAATATGATGCACACAAAAAACTCACTCAATGGTGGTTTGGGCCATACATTGTATCAAAAGTCAACAACAATGGTATGTATGCTCTTTGTGAATTAAATGATGTTGCATTCAAAACTTTGATTGCATGTAAAAAGATAAAGTTATTCAAGAAATATGATAATGAAGAGTACATTTTGGATGAGGACAATTAAGAAGATGACAACAATGAGACCAATTCATAAACAAGATTATCGATGATAAAAAAATTAAAAATTAAAAAAACTAAAACATAATAAGTAAAAATATCATTTCTTTTTCAAGTTCATGTTGCTTTGTTCTTTCAAGTTCATTCCACTTTTTCTCATTCGTGCTTGTTTCAAGTTTCACTTATGAATGTTTCTTTTCAATCTTTGCATTGCATTGCATATCCACATCACTTGAGTCAAAAGGGGCAAATGATGACTTTTCTACTTGTGTAAAATTGTATCTTAAGTAGTAATTTATCTACTAATAAATCGGTTATAATCTAGGATTATGGAAAGACAGGACATGTAGATTTGGAGGTTTATTTTGGTGACATGACTTTCATATATAAACATGCATATGTATCCTTTATTAAAAGCATAATTGTTTAAGTCCTAGCTCCTGCTACTCCATGTTTCTACATCCTATGTCCACCTCACAACACTTGTATTTGAGTTTAAACGACTCTTTGCCGTCATAAAAAATGGTTGTACTTTGTATCGGGGTTTAAGTGTTCCTTGTCATTAAAAAAAGCTTGTACATGCTACTAGGAAGTTTACACTTTCTTCCACCCCAAAAAAGTGAACATAACCATAAAGTCATCGAATCATCATCAAGAGAGAGAGAGAGAGAAAGCCAAAGGAAGCTAAGGAGGCATAGTAGTGTTGTATAGGCAGATTTATGCATTAGTGGAGTTTAGTTAGATTTCCTTCCATGTTATTAGAGAAAGAGCATACTCACATTTATGTAGGAAAGAAGTTGATATAAAATAAGCTAAAGATGAAAGATGTCTCTTGAGAATCCTAAATGTTTGTTTATAATCGTATTTAAGCTAGATTGCTTTATGAAAAAGATACAAATGTTTCTTCAATATGAGAGGAATGAATGCCTAAAATGACTCAATACATTCACTTCCACTTCATATTTATGCTTGTTTGTTTTCCTTGTTTACATGCAATGTTGCCTCTTCATTTACATATGTGTTGCCTATTTGCTCATGCATATTTATGTTGTGTGTTTCAATTCTTTGTTTCATGCAAATTTTTCTTCATGTCACGTTGCCTACTCATTCATGCATAAGATCAATTTCTTCTTCCATGTTTCTTATGTTGCCTATAAAAGAATTTGATGCCTGGAACATTTTTTTTTCACAAATACTAGAGTGGCGCTTTCAGAGGAATCGCAGGTTTAGTGGTGGTGAATGTCATCGAGCTTTTCTCTCCTTTCTCACTCATGAAGGCCTACATGAAATACATTCAATGAAGGTAGCCAGAAGTCCCTAAGAAGTCCATGCATCAAAGATGTCAAAGGGAGTTCACATGCAAACTTTGGAAGAAATCAAGCAAATCCAGGGTAGCAACCAAAGCTGGTCAAATTTTGGGAATAAGGGCCAAAAATTCAATATCTCCAAATCACATGAAACTTCATATACTTATAAATCCTATCAAAGACCATCTATATCTTTAATTTCACATGTAAATGGATTTTCTAACACATTGATATTGTTGGAAGTGAGGTAGGCCCTTAGGCTCATGTCACAGGTCCATGGTTCCATAGTTCCATTCATGTACAACATTAATTCCAGCAATCTTCCATATTGACAAAACATGAACATTTCACAACTTAATCATACAGATGATGAGATAAAGATAGAGAAAGAATAGACGTCATGTGTAAGGTGTTACGTAAGCCATCGCTTACTCATAGTATCATATATACCAATGTTCAATGTACAATGTGGGAGCAAAATTCTCAACCATTCTATGTGATGAGAAATAGATGAATGAGTGAATGTACAATGTAACAAACATATTCAGATGTATGGGCAGTAATCTGAATATATATGAGATGTGTGACCTTATAGGTTATAGAAGAGTGAATATGAGTGACTGAAAGAGGAAGGATCAGTGTGAACGGAAATCCTCAAACTCATGTGAACACACCTTCTCAAACACCTCATAAAATATGCATAAAGCATATACGTACTGTTTCTCTTGTACCTATGCCGAATAGGACTCCTCCTGATATGAACGCCACAGCCTCCATAAACTTCAAGTAGTACGTGTGTGCATAAAGAGAATATGTACCTGAATACTTAACATAAGATGTGAATCTTATGTTAATCTCCATCTAATGTCTTTGAAGTAGCCCGATATCTTCTTTGTAGAAGACAATCTTCAACCTAACATCTTCTTGTAGAAGATGATCTTCAAATACGCCATGTAGATGGTCCCATCCAATGTCTTTGAAGTAGCCAGGCATCTTCTTGTAGAAAAAAATCTTCAACCTAATATCTTCCTGTGGAAGACAATCTTCAAATACATCATGTAGATGGGCGATCCTCACCTTCAAGCTGCTAATGACCAAGTCTTCTTGCCATGAACAAGAGATAACCTCCTCTCCATGAGGTAGAGTGTGAGCACACCCTTCATCTTCTCCAAGAAGAATCACCAAGAAGAACTCCATAGCTGCTCCTCAACATGCTTCAAGTTAGCACCATGGCTACCCCATGTGCTAGAAGAAACACCACCTCTACTGAGGTCCAAGCTCTAGAAAGCTTGTGTTGATCCTAGGTGAAGGATGATTAGAACAATGAGCTTGACCTTCTTATATAGGATGTTCTCCCCTCAAAAGCTCCTCTAAGAAAACACTACGATCGCAAATAAAGCAAGATCGGAAAACACATTTGCTAGTCGTATTCGAAAAGCATAAAACTTCATCGCGATCCGTTCGCTGTCCAATAGCTTTTAATTTGAAAAGCATAGTCCCAAAAGATTTTGAACAGCTCTGCCGCCTGTGGGATTTGAACCCGAATCGCAAGGATGGAAGGATGTCCACGTAGCTAACGCGCCACACATCGTTTGTTGTAAGGAATCAGACAGAACAGCTATAAATGTTTTGCGCGCTCGTCTGTTTGTAAAGCAACTTGTAGAGGAAGTATTAAGCAACTATATAGTTGCTATATTCTCTAAGCAAGATTGACAAGCTTTGACCATTTTCCAACCAATGAGACATTGTTTTCCAACAGATATGCCATGTGCATTATGTAAAAAAAGTAATTTTTCCACTTAGACCCTAGAAAATCTTGTATAGGAGTTTTTGTTAGCCATATGGTTTGGAATGTATAAAGATCATATGTGGCTACATATTTGTACAAATTTTCAAGGCTATCAAATCTTCCTAGATACCTTAATTCCACCTTGCAAGCTTCCATATGTAGTCAAACTTGTATAAGGGAGATTCAGATGGGAGTTTTCTGTGGATATTCCTAAAGAGGATCTTTTAGAGCATAGCCCTACAAATTTTCATCTTCATCAAAGTATATTTGAAGGATCAAAGAGCACAAAATTCAGTTTCCAAGGTCACTGCAATTTCCTAGAATAAGAAAATTGAAGACTTAAAGGGCTGCCACGTGGCAAACAATGATTGAACCATGTTGTACAATCAGGATGAGCTCATACTCAAGGGTGGAGGTGCACTAAAGCTCAAAGGAAGGAGGATAAACGAGTTTTTGTCATCGAATAAGCCTTTTTTGATGTTCAAAGTTCAATAATGCAAAGTTTATAAAAAAAAAGCATCTTATCTTATCCAAATTGATGTCAACACTAATCCAACCATCCAGATAAGGCCCAAGTCCAATCGTGCACAATGGATGTGCCTAATTTTCACCCCCTTGTTCTAGATATCAACATCATTGTTAGGCATCGATCATGGGTCCTTGCTAGCACATGGTTTCCGTGAGATGATCACCCTCACCTGAGCATGTGAGGATCCAAGGTGGGCTATTAAGAGCATATTTCCTAGAATCAATTTTTATGAATTCTAATCTAGGATAGGCTCATAACTCGAGTTTTGCTTTCTTTGCTCACCCTCAGTGCAACGTGTGAGTGAGTTAGATCTGGTTTTATGAGTCTTAGACTTCTTTAGAAACACATTACGATCCTAGAGAGACATAGGGTCAATGAAGTGGAACCTATCCTCTTACGTGTGACATTCGGTTGAAGTGTCATGGTGAGAGAGTCTTGCGGACCACCTTTGACCAGTAGAATGCTTAGCTTGACGTTTCACAACATTCATGTATATGTATGTTATAACAATATCTTCTAATTCATGTCTCTTGTCTCTGAACCCCTAAGGATGATCCATTAAGATTGAGAGAAAACGTTTCTATTCATTTATACATCATGAACCACATGCATTCATACCACCCATAAAAACCCATGCATATGATTTGATTTTGAAAGTGTATAAGCAGCTCCATTCTTGGACCATTTTTCCTTTCAAAAGTTGATTCATGTGTGTGGTGTTCTTTTTTATCTCATCATGCATACATCCACAATAATCCATGCATATCGATTAATTTTCGAAAGTGTATAAGAAGCTCCATTTTTGGACCACTCTTCCTTTCAAAACATGATTCATGTGTGTGGTTTTCTTTTGTTCTCATCATGCATACATCCATATTTTCCCCTTTCATAATCAAATCATGAAATCTCTCCTCCCCATACCCAACTTCATCTTCATCTGAATAACTCCCATAGCTTTGAATCTACAAAGCTTTATTCCATCAAGTGCCTTCATCATCATATCTGCTACTTGCTTTTCTGTTGGAGCAAAAGAAATGTCAATCTCCTTTGCCATGAGCTTCTCCCTAATGAAGTGGTAATGGACTTCTATGTGTTTGGTTCTCGCATGAAAAACAGGATTTGCCGCTAGATGCATGGAACTTATATTATCTCCAAATATGTGAGGTTTGGAACACAGAAGTCCCAAATCTGTATACAATGCTTTTAACCATATTGCCTCTTGAGTTGCTATGGTCAAGCCTCTATTCTCAGCTTCAGTTGAGGATAAAGCAACTGTTGGTTGCTTCTTGGAACTCCGTGACACTAGCTTCGAACCTACAAATGTTAAGTAATTTTTCTATCATCCTTAGCTCCTGCCCAATCTGCATCTGACTAGATTTTGATATCCAAATCTGAAGAGTAAGGATACAATATACCTTCGTTGATTGTACCTTTGAGATACTTAAGTTCTCTCTTAGCTGCATCCATGTGTGGTCTTCTTGGTGAGTGCATGAACTTACTAAGCACTCCCACACTATATGAGATGTCTACCCTTGTATCAGTAGCATATATCAAGCTACCTACCAAGCTTTGATACACTTTAATGTCCTCAATTTTCTCACCTTCATAAACACTTAGTTTATGATTCATCTCCAAAGGTGTACCTGCAGGTTTAGTGTTCTCCATTTTGAACTTGAGAAGAAGATCCTCGATGTATCTTCTTTGAGTCAAATACATTCCTTCATCTATGTATACCACCTGCATACCTAGGAAATATGTGAGATCACCTAGGTCACTGATTTTGAACTCCTCTTGCATGTGTCTCTTGATCCTTTGAATGCCATTTAGATCATCACCTATCACAGTAATATCATCTACATATACACATACATAGATAACCTCATTGCCATCCCTTTTGATGAATAGAGAAGGATCTGAGCTACTAGCTTTGAACCCTTGATCTTGAAGATATGTAACCAACCTATAATTTCAAGCTCTAGGAGCTTGTTTCAATCCACACAATGCTTTCTTAAGTCTGCAAACATAAGATGGATGATTAGGGTTTTCAAAACCTGGTGGTTGTGACATGTATACCTCTTCACTTATGCAACCATTTAAGAATGCATTTTTCACATCAAGTTGGAGGAGTCTCCAATTCCTTGCAGCAGCTACACTTATCAATGTCTTGCTTGTAGTGATCTTTGCAATTGGTGAGAATGTTTCCTCATAGTCTATACCATGAGTTTGTGAGCATCCTTTGGCAACTAATCTTTCCATGTACCTTCAAACTGATCCATCTGATTTTCTTTTAACTTTATATACCCATATCCAACCAATTACCTTTTGATTCGGTGACATTGGAACCAAATCCCAAGTGTCCATTTCCTTCAATGCATCTATCGCTTCTTTCATGGCCTTTTCCCAATTAGGGTTTCCCTTTGCCTCTTCATAGATTGAGGGTTCCTCTGAAATAGAGTCTTTTGCGAAGTATATTGAATGCTTTGTAACAAATGTGGAATCATATCCATACCTCTCGGGTTGTTTCTTCTTTCTTGTTGATCTTCTAGGTGCATGTTTGGAGCATTCTCCAACCTCTTGCATCTTTGCTTTGCCTCTTAACTTCCATAGCTTGTAATCCTTTTCTGTTTCATCTTGGTCAACATCTGTATTACTTCTTGGATCCTGGACCTATGTATCATGCTTGCTTCCTAATTGATAAGAGTCAGAATCAAAATCATATGGTAGTGTTACCTTTACTTTGTCTTCATCATACCAAGACCTGTGTTCTTCAAACACAACATCTCTACTTGTAGTGAATTGCTTGGTTGAAGGATTGAAGAACCTGTAACCCATCTTAGCTGAATCATATCCAATAAACACTGCCTTTGTTGCCCTTTCATCTAGCTTACCTCTTATTTGTGATGGTACATGAACATAAGCTAAACAACCAAAAACCTTGCAATGTCCAAGACTAGGTTTTCTTCCATGCCATGCTTCATAAGGAGTCATACCTTGAAGTGATTTGGATGGTAGTCTTTTGACAAGGTACACAACAATTGAAATAGCTTCTGCCCATAGATAATGTGGCAACTTCTTCTCTTCAAGCATTGTTCGAGCTGATCCAACCAATGTCTTGTTTCTCCTCTCTGGGCAATTCCATTTAGTTGGGGAGAGTACCTAGTAGTCACTTCCCTTTTGATACCTTTCTCCTGCAAGAACTCATGGAACTCTTTGAAGAAGTATTCTCCCCCCTCCATCAAATCTGAGCTTCTTTAGTGATCTACCTGTATGATTCTCCACATGTGCAAGATACTTCTTGAAGCAATCAAACACTTCATTCTTACTCTTGATAAAGTAAAGAACATTCCATCTACTATGGTCATCAATAAATGAGACATAATACCTTGATCCTGCCAATGAAGGTTCTTGACTTGGTTCCCATACATCTGTTTGTACTATGTCCAATAAGTTGTTGTGGATGTAGCCTTTGTGGTTGAATGGTTGTCTTTGTGTCTTCCCAATCTGACATGCATCACACATGTTGATCATGTGTTGTTTTGATATGCTCGGCAGTCCTAGAACACTTTGATCCCTGCATATATCCTTCAAGGTTCTTTCATTCACATGAGCAAGTCTCTTATGCCGCACTTCAAGCTCACTTAGGGTTTGAGACCCAAAGTTGAATAGAGATATGTTCCTAGTTTCTCCTACTTCAAAAGTAAAGAGCCTACCATGCTTCTCACCTCGGGCTATGTTTTTGAAGCGTTGACATGGATCTTCCACAAAAGCTCCATGTTGGGTGAACCTAACTTGCAAGCCTTTTTCAACTATTTTGCCTATACTTATTAGGTTTTTAGTGATAGTGGGTACATAGAGAACCTTACTTAGAATGTTTGTCCTACCATTTGAAGCTTTGACATTACCAATCTTCTCACCATTGTGCTTTGTGTCATCCCCTGTTTGCACTTCATGTCTATGCTTTGGGCTTTCCAAATCAGATAGAAGAGCAATGTTGCCTGCAACATGACTCAAACATCCTAAATCTATGTAGAACAAATGATCATCTTCTTTACCTTCTTTGTGGCTTAGAGTCATTAGAAGCAATGAGTCATGTAGTTGATCTTCTCAATAATTGTTGTAGTCCCTTCTATTATAGCTTCTGTTGTTATTGTTGAAGTTCTGTCCACCTCTACCTCTATTGCTACCATGTCCACCTCTTCCACTTCCTCTCTGGGTCTTCCCATTGAACCAGCAATTCTGAGTGGTGTGGTTGGTCTTATTGCATATGGCACAAGGTTGAACATTCTGACCTTTGGATCTTGCTTTGGACCTTTCTTCTTCCCTTTCCACTTGCTCTTGCTTGCGAAGTTGGCTTGGGAGGTCTCTTCTTCATCTTCTTCCTTCTTCTTGCCTTTCTGCTTCTTATCCTTCTTATCTGCATATAGAGCACTAGTTGAATTACCATGATAAGAGTTACCTTCCTTTATGCTATTGTTGGCTTTTTGATTGAGGAGTTGTCCAAGAAAGATGTTGAAGTCTGGAGTTTGCACATCCATGATGAGATCATAAGCCTTCAAAAAGGATTTCCATTGCTTACCACTTTGAATGCCATTGAGAATTTGCCTCATGATGAACTCTTCTTCAATCAGCTCTACAATAGATGCTAACTGATCCGCAACCTCCATGACCTTGGTAAAAAACTTTGTGATGGTTTGTTTAGGTGTCTTCTTCATTTGGTTGAACTCGTTCCAAAGATGATTCTTTCTTGCTTTGGTAATAGCAGAAAAGAAAGTCTGAAGGGATCCCAAGTCTCTTGAGACGTCCTGCATCCTCTAATATGTGGTAATAGAAAGTCTGAGATAGAACTTTGTATCTACGACCTTCCTTGAGCATCCCTTGCACACCAAAGTGTGAGCTTATCTCTCTCCTCTTGTGTAGGTCCTCCTTTGGATCTTGGAATAGGCATAGCTTCATCACCTGCTACAATTCCATAAAGATTTCTACCTTGCAAATAGGCCTCCATCCTGATTTTCCAAGCCGCATAGTTGCCTTGATCAAGTTTCTCGATCATGAGGAAAGCCGTCACCCATCTTGATCTAGCTCTCATACCACTGAAAGAACTTGGCGAAGCTTGTAGAAGGTAGAAAAAGTGTTTCGAAGCGACGAAGTTTGGTCTAGCCAACTAGCATAAGACCAGCCCTTGAGCTTATGGAGACTCAAATAGACCTTATAAGCATGTGATAAGTGCAAAGAAACACACTATGTACTTTGGAGCATCAGGGAGAATGAGTCGATACAAGACAGATAGGTTCGCAGGTCGACTAGCTCAAAAAAGTTACTATCTATAGAAGAGACAATGAACTTCAAATGCCCATAGTGACCACCATGATTTCAATTAGAAAAAATTCTTTTACAGGTGTGATAAACATAGAGTTGAGTGTATAGAATGCACAAAATTATAAGGAATAAGCAAAATATGCTATAGGAATGAATGAGACATTCACCGGTGGTACTTCCTTTTTTTCAAGAATACATAGAGATTGACCCCGAGCGAAATAAACTTAGATTGCTCCCAATCTACAGAACCAAATGCTTTGAAAATCTATAGGCATAAACTAGACACTAAACACTTTCCAATGAGCCATCTTGCACTCCATTTGGAGCTCTAAAGGGAGAGAGCAACACTCTCTACGCGATTACTGTTGGTGAAGAAGATGATGCAGAGAATTGAAGGAGCAAGACAATGATGATCACAAGTGTATGCATATTGCTTCTATGTAATGTAAAAGTGATTTTAAGTCTTTATATAGACTCTAGAAATGTTCCATGACTTCAACAAGTGAATTTTGAATTCAAATGAAGGTGGGAATGGTTGTTGAAGGAAATCAATTCACTTTCCTACAATATAGGAAAAGTGAAGATCTAGTTTGATCTACTTTTAGGTGATTTGATTGCTTGATTGAATGCAACTTCAACCACCACAAATTCGTGGGATTTGGGCTTTATCTTTCTACCTTTATATGTGTTAAGCTCAAGGCTTTTACAACCGTAAATGAACCATAAAAAATCTCTCAAAAAAAATACAATAAATGAGCATAAGCAATAGAACTCTCCAATGGATATTCTTTCGACACGATAGCCTTTGATGTAGATCAAATCCACCTCAAGCATAGTGTAAGCTTGATGTTCCAACAATGAGCCCTAGCCAAGATGTAATGAGTCTGCAGGACTCCCCTCCTTCAACACCTCACCGGAGAGCAGGAGGCCAAGGCCTTGCTCCAAGCCATAGTAATCTCACACAAGGCTAAGGGGAGAGAGAGAGAGTGGTCGGGTTGGCATGAAACCACATGGCTTTCTTGAGACTAGCGATGGGCATGAAGGTAATCAAAATTGGATATTGATCAAAGATGACCAGGTCTAGACTTTGGGGGAGGGACGGTTGGCCCCATTTGTTGAAGATATTCTATGAGATATAGCTTCTATCAAGTTTGGACTTTTGCAACTCAACACCATCTTGGATTTTGACCATGAGTAACCACCAACATCCTTGATCTCCACCATATCTAGATGCAATGTGTCTTGGTCCCAAAGTTCCTTCTCCTGCCCATCAATCACCCGTCCCTTCCTCCCCCACCTGTCAGAAAGGACCTCCACCATATTCAAGTCCTCACAAAGAACCAAGTTGATGGGTAGAGTGTCCAATGACAACCAAGTGCAAATTCTATATTAATCAATATTAGGTGTGTACAAGGAGATGATCGAAAACTATAGACGGTCCCCAAAAGAGGCACCAATCCACCAATGGTCCTGGTAAAAAAGGGAATCCATAATTCTAGTGTGCCAATGAGTATTGATGTCGATAGCCATGCCACCATTTCCCCTTAGATGTGTGGTGGAGAGCAAAACATGGGATGAAGAAATATACTTAAGTCTCTTTTGTAGTTCCTCTCCATCAATTTTGAGCTCTTGATGATAGATGAATTTTGGGTTTATGCATTTATCGCAGATCCATTGGCCAATCACTATCTGTCTTGAGAGTGTGATAGCCTCTACCATTGAGAGACATGATAATCATTATCATAGGTTGAGATCTTTGCGAAAAGCGGCTTTGTCCCTCTTTTTCATGTTTTTGTCCTTGATGTTTTTCTTCGAGGTAGAGGGTTCCTGACATAGGAGTTTTACCTTAATGCAATTATCAAGCTTTCATTGTCCTAGCTAGCGTTGTTTTCTGGTCGTGTCCAAACTATTTACTAGAGTTAGATGAAGTGGCTAGGTATACCATTCCATTGCACCTAGCAGATAATGTTTGCTTCATAGCATTAAACTCTGAAAGTGCAAATGAGCTTTGGAAGAACTTATGCAATACATATGAAAAAGAGACAACATCAAATAAAGTATATCTAATGAGCAAGCTATAGGACCTTTGCATGGACACAGAAAATGTTGCTACTCATCGAACTATGTTTGATGCTATATTTGCCTAATTACATGCTCAAAAATGGATATGAATAATGAAATGAAACAAGTCTTTTTGTTATGCACCTTGCCATCATTATGTGATATGTTTTGCATAGCTATTAGCAATAGTACACCTCGTGGTAAACTAGTCTATGATGACATATATGGAGCACTCAAGTGAGAAGATTTGTAGAAAATCTATGGTTCGCACTTAGAGTGGAGATGCATATAATGTTTGTGATTCTCACCAAGGAAAGAATCAACAATGTGGTAGGAGCAAGAAGAAGAAAAAAAATGGTCAACAGAATAAGAGTAGAAGTAAATGAAGGAAGAGAGATATTGAATGCCATTATTTTCATAAGAAAACATAAAGAACGATTGATATGTATTAAATAATTCTAAAGATAAAGGATAGAATGTTGATGATTTTGTTAAACAACTACTTTCATCATCTTCTTTGACTGTGAAGATTGAAGAAATTAATGCTATTTCTAATTATGATGATGTGTTGACACTTGAGAGTATTGTGCCCACTACGGTTGTTATGGCTGATTTCCTTTCCCACATGTGGCTTCTAGATTATGCTGCTTCTTTCCATGTGACACCACACAAGGAACGATTCTCTAATTATGCAGCAAAGTCTCTTCGTACAATGAGACTTGGAAGCTCTCACCAGTGTGACGTCACGAGGATTGGAGATGTGCCTATTCATTCATGGCTCAAAATTTACTACGCATAATGTACGCCATTTATCTCATTTATCACATATTTTGATGTCATTTGGTCAACTTGATGACCTTGTTCATAAGGTGATTTTCAATGCTCAGTCCTTTTGCATATCAAAGTGAAATATGATTATTTCAAAAGGAAACAAAGTTGGCTCATGTTATCCTTTATTTCTATCACAAAAAGAACACTTCTTAGGTGCTACTAAATAGCCAATGGTTTGTACTTGGCATAGCCATTTGTGCCACATATCCCTTAGTGGAATGGAAAATCTTTCTCATTTTGGCTACTTATGTGTGTTACCTTTCTCTGATTTTTCATTCTATAAGCATTTTCGATATGGAAAGTAAACTAGGAATGTGCATAAGATGCACATTGACTCTTCAATTCAGCCTTTAGATCTCGTTCATAGAGATGTGTGTGGTCCTATGCCTAGAATTTCAGTAGGTGGTTCTCTTTACTTGTTCACTTTCATAGATCATGGTACTAGAAAAATGTGGGTATATCCTATCAAATCTAAGGATGAGGTATTTACTACCTTTGAAAAATAGCTTGCTTTAATTGATATCTAAAAAGGAACTAAGCTCAAATCTTTATATTTACATAATGTGGGTGAGTATACGTCACATGAATTGAGCCTTTTCTACCATTCTAGAGGAAATTATACAAAGCTTGCAACTTCTTATACCCTAGTAGAGAATGGTATACCTCAAAGGATGAGTACAACTATTCACGAGAGAATAATTCCTATACTACATCATGCAAAGCTTTCACAAGGCTTTGGGAAGAAGCAATATTGACTACACTTCATGTGATTAACCTTTTACCTAGTACTACCAAAGGTCTGAAAGTGTCATAAGAGTAATGGATAGGGAAGCCACCATAGTATGATCATCATTGAGTTTTTGGGTGTGAAGCATTTGTTCATATACCAAAGAATCTTACACAAAAGTTGGACCATAAGTCAAAGACAGAATTTCTCTTGGATATGGTGGAGAAGGAAAATTTGGATATTGCTCATGGGATCCTAAAACATGGTTAGTGATCAAAAGTAGTGATGTCATTTTCAATGAGTCTAAGATGCATAAAAAACCCATTAAGGAGCATGAAGTGATACGAATGGTGTTTGAGGATACAAGTTCTCTAGTTCGCATGCATAAAAATGTTGGAGAGATGGATATTCAAGAGAATTTCCGATCAAATCACTCTGCAAATGTTCCTGTTTAGCAATCATTGAGATGCTCTACACATGTCTCACATCCAATTGATAGATATGTTCTATGCTTGGATTTTCCTATCTTAAAAAATGTTGGTGATCCTTCTTGCTACAAGGAGGCCATGTATCCAACCCATCATGTCAAGAGGGAGCATGCCATGAAGATTGATTAGGATTCTATCACAAGAATGGTAATTGGGATCTAGTACCTTTGCCAATGGGTAGGAAAACTTTACCATGTACATTGGTATATAAGCTGAAATTCACATCAGATAGTGCTTCTCGAAAGTATAAAGCACAACTTGTTGCAAATATTTTTAAGCAACAACATGATGATGATTTCCAAGACTTTATGAAAACTACTTTGCTGCATGGAAATCTTACATATAAGATCTATATTAAACAACGAGAGGTTTGTGTAGTTCCTAGATGCTTTTATGAAGTCTTAGGGCTATTCTTGAACTGATGAGGATCATTGTCTCTACACAAAGAGATGCTCACTTGGTAGCCTGATATGCCTGATACTTTATGTCAATGATATGTTGATTGTTGGGAGGTCCTCTTATGACTTGTCAATTCTTAAAGAGATGTTGAGTCAGAAATTTGATATCAATGATTTAGGGGATGCCAAACATACTCTTGGCATGCGAATTACTTTTGATAGGAGTAAATGATGCATATACTTGTCGCAAAGTGAGTACATATCCAAAGTACTTCACAGGTTCAATATGCAAGGTGGAAAGGCAGTGACTACATCTTTACCCACATATCTGAAATTCATTAAGGATGATTGCCCCAAATCAAATGAGGAAAGGGAATCCATGACCAAAACTTCTCATCACTCTCATATTTGTAGTCTCATGTATGCTATGGTAGCTAGGAGACTAGACATTGCATTTGCAGTGGGAGTTGTGAGCATATATATGTCTTATCCGAAAAAGAAGCATTGGGAAGTGATCAAGGTAATTTTGCGATATCTAAGTGGCACTAAGGACAAGTGTTTATGTTTTGGAAGAGGGAAAGCATTCATTATTTGTTATAGAAATTCTGACTATGCTAGTTGTGTAGAGAATGATGAGTCTACATCAGGGTACATTTTTTATTTTGTTAGAGGTTCTATCTCTTGGGGATCTTCTCTTAAAGAATGTACCACTGTTTCCAACACAAAAAGTAGTGTATGTTGGAGCAAGTGAGGCATGTATCTTGCTTATGATATGGATTTACCTCAACACATACCTTGTTCCCTTACTGATAGTCAAAGTGCCATTGCATTGGCTAAGAATCCAATCTAGCATAGAAAGACCAAGCACATTGAGGTGCTGTATCATTTCATTAGAGACTTCTTAGCCATTGAGTGCCTTATTCTTAAGAACATTCAAACTCGATATAATGTTGCAGATGGTTTTACTAAAGCTCTACCACAAGATAGATTTCAACATTCTTCTCACTTCATGGGGGTTCCTTGATTCATGATCTTACATAGTTGCTTGTATACTATGTAACATGCCAATCAGATGGGAGGTATAGTTTTTAAACTCACACTGAGGTATTCTTTTTCATTCTTTATTTTCCTCCCATAATCACTTTGGACATATTCACCTTGAGTGGGAGATTATTACCGTTAATGTCCATGTGAAAGGCCAAATAACCATTGGATGCCTTTGCATATGCTTCTTTTTAAGATATAGTGGCTTGGTCAGCTAGAGACTCTATATTCAACTGCATTTCTATGACCTAAAAAATCGTGGTCTGTGTACTATGTGTTTTCTATGTATTATGCAACCCCTATGCAGAGTACTATGTGTGGCATCGGAGCTCGGGTTTCTATAGCAAGGATATCATTGTGGAGCTCTCGAGAAGGAGAGTCTAGCATCATGCATCGGCATGGAAATACTTCAAGTACATATCAAATTTTCCATGCAAGGACAAAGCAAATAAAAGTCCATTACCACTTTGTTAGTGGGAAGATTATGGCAAAGGAAATTGATTTATCATTTTTACTACTACGAAGGAAATAGCAAACATGATGGCAAAGAAACTTGATGGGATAAAGCTATGCAGATTCAAATCTATAGTAGGTCAACCGATCACAGAATGAAGACTCAAAGATACTATAGCTTATGGGGGATTTGTTGGATCATCAAGATTTAACTATGTTTGAAATAATTTTCCTTCTCACTTCAGCCATCATATGGATGGTGCTATACATGTACTTCGATAGGTGTGCATACTTTTCTTTGCATTGATTGTATGGTCACTTATGATCATTTACTTTGTAAGGTTCAAGGTATTTACGTTTGTAAAAGAGAAAAATAAAAGTCCCTAGCTTCAGGAATTTGAAAGTAGTTGAGGTTGATTGTCAATCAATCATTAAAAAAGCTGTTATAACTTGAACTTTCACTTCTCCTATAATGTAGGAAGAGATTCTAATGATCTTCGACAAACAAATGCATGCGGATTTGTACTTAAATCCATATGTTTTGAGTCATGAAAAATCTCCGAAAGTTCAATGTAAGACCGCACATTCTTTTTACATAGAGAGAGAGCGATGATTTGATATAATAAATATACATTTTGGTCATTTCTTCATGCCACATCAATTTGTTGGAGATAGACGTCTGTGGAAGCACGCGAACAACACAAGGAAGGAGAAGAAGCTTGGAGCACAACACACCATACTGAATGTATTACTAGAGAATGTACAAAGATAAGTAGCCCATTAAGGCAATATGCGTATATATAAGCCGGGGGAGAAAACCTCCTAAAGAGGGAAAAAAATGCCCTGACGGTCCTAGAGTGTTCACACACATCACTACCTAAATATATCAACAAATCCCCCCTAGGAGTGATGCGGTGAATAAGTAGCTGGCACTCATGTATAAGGAAGTGCCAAGCTATGTGGAAATCACTCCACAAATGGAAATACACCCAAAGCTTTGCGGAAAGCTTCAAAATTCTCCCTAGGCAGAGCCTTCGTGAAAAGGTCTGCAATGTTCTCCTGCGTGGGCACATATGCCAAGTTGATCTCCCCAGCAGAGAACCTCTCCCTGACATAATGATAATGCACCTCAATGTGCTTAGTGCGAGCATGGAACACAGGGTTCCTCGCAACTGCCAATGTGCTCTGACTGTCAGTGAAGATGGTGGTGGCAGAAGACTGACCAACACCCAAATCACCCATAAGGCGTCTGAGCCACACACACTCAACAGTTGTTGTGAAAGCTGCCCTATACTCAGCCTCACAACTGGAAGTGGCCACAGTAGGCTGCTTCTTGATTAACCAAGATATACATGAGCTACCAAGCATGAAGCAAAAGCCACAAGTGGACACACGAGTGTCATAGCAACTAGCCTAGTTAGAGTCAGAAAAAGCATGCAGATCTGGCGGTAGTGATCTCCCCTTGGGATAAAACAACCCAAGTAGCCAACTACCACTCAAGTAGCCAAAGATGCATTTAACCGCCTGCCAATGCTTGACTCTTGGGAAATGCATAAACCTGCTCATCTATGAGACAGCAAACTGAATATCTGGCCGAGTAATGCACAAGTAAATCAAGCATCCAATAGCCTGCTGATAGAGAACAACATCAAATGCATCTCGAGCATCATGAAGACTCAATCGTAAAACTGTCTCCATAGGAGTGGCAATAGGCTTACAGTCTTCAAGGCCAAAATGCTGTAATAATGTGTCAATATATTTGTTTGACACAAATCCATTCCACCATCAACGTGCATAAAGTGAATGCCCAAATAATGATGCAAATGCCCCAAATCAGACATCTCAAATGAGGCATGAAAATCAGCCT
Organism: Ceratopteris richardii; assembly: GCA_020310875.1. Taxonomy (NCBI): domain Eukaryota; kingdom Viridiplantae; phylum Streptophyta; class Polypodiopsida; order Polypodiales; family Pteridaceae; genus Ceratopteris; species Ceratopteris richardii. The sequence goes on along the minus strand of CM035435.1, from coordinate 8,664,223 downwards.
TAAAATCAGTAATATGCCTCTCATGAGGACGAGAGCATCATGTCATCAACATAAACCACAATGATCAGAAGTAGATCATTAGCACGCTTAACATATAAGGTGCTTTCAGTTGCAATGTTCTCAAAACCATGTGCAACCAAATAGGCATGTATCTTTTCATACCAAGCACGTGGTGCTTGCTTTAAACCATATAATGCCTTCTTTAACCTGCACGCCTGGTTCTCACGCCCTTTCTGCACAAGGCCACGGGGCTAAAAAACATACACTTCTTCATGCAAGTCACCATTTAGAAATGGAGTTTTAATGTCCAATTGATGTACATTCCAACCATGATGGGGTGCAAGTGCGTAGATGCTCCGAATAGTAGTCATACGGCATGTAGGTGCAAACACTACAACATATCAAGGGCATACCGATGTTGCCCATACCGACGGTCATGCCTCGGCGTCGGTATGACCAATGAAAATGCTTGAAAAACCACGGATGCAATACCGATGGTCATTTAATCGTCGGTATACAGGCATCGGTATGAGCACAGATATAGGTGTCGGTACTTTACTGTAAATTACTGACGCTTATACCGACGCTCATACTGACGCTTATACCGAGGCAATGTTTTAACCGGGACCGAGAGCTAAAATTCGACATTTGCTAGCATTTTGAACCAAAGTTTGCTACTGTCGAGTTTGCACGCACGAACTACATTCTGCGCCTATTGTGTACACACATCTCTCTCTTTCTCACTCTTTCTCTCTCTTTCTCTCTCTCTCTCTCTTTCTCTACATCTTTGTTTCTCTAGATCTGAAATTTTTGTAAGAATTGCACATACTATAGCACCCTTTCTCTTTCTTTGTGTTTTCCCTTTTCTAATTTCTCTTCTCTTTCATTTCGCAGAAGCTTTTTGGCATCAAATCTTTGGAATTCGACGAAGGGCAACATTAAGTGGACCTTGAGGACAACGATCCAAACAATTACATCGATGTAAGTGATTATTTTGTTTTCGATTGATATAGAGTGAGATAGAGAGAGGGATGAAAGAAAGAGAGAGATCTAGAGAAACATAAAGAGAGAGAGAGAGAGAGAGATGAAAGAGAAAGATAGAGTGAGAGTGAAAGAGAGAGAGATGAAAGAGAGAGAGATAAAATAGAAAGAGAATGAGATAGAGAGACATATACATACATACATACACACACATATGCATACACATACTCACATACATATTACATGCACACATGCACATTACATACACACTCACATACATATTACATACACACATGCATAAACATACACATACATATTACATACTCACATGCATACACACATATACATACATATATGCATATTACATACAAACATGCATATTACATACACACATGCATATTAGATACACACATGCATATACATACACACACATATTCATTCTCATACTCACATACATACATACATGTATACACACATATGCATAAACACATGTACACACACACATGTATACATACACACATGCATATGCATACATACATACACACATATTTGCATGTACACACACATACATACATAAACACATGCATATTACATACACACTCACATATGTATACACACACATATGTGCATACACACATGCATATGCATACATACATACACACACATATGCATGTACACACACACATACATGCCTACACACATGCATATTACATGCACACACACATATATATACACACTCACATATGTATACACATTCACATATGTATATACACACATGAATACATGCACATACACATACAAACACATCACATATACATACACACATACACACATATACATGTTTTAGGATTAGGGTTTATGAAGTTCTCTTTTCTTTTGTTTTGCAGGAGATTTTTGGCATCAGTTCTTTGGAATTCGATGAAGGAAAACATTAAGTGGACTTTGATGACAACGCTCCAAACAATTACATGGATGTAAGTGATTGTTTTGTTTTCAATTGATATAGAGTGAGAGAGAGAGAGAGATGAAAGAAAGAGACAGATGCATACACACATATTTGATTGTACACACACATACATACATACACATATGCATACTACATACACACACACATATAAATACACACTCACATATGTATACATGCACATATGTGCATACACACATGCATATGCATACATACATACACACACATATGCATGTACACACACATACATACATACACACATGCATATTACATACAAATGCACATATATATACACATTCACATATGTATACACACACATGCATACATAAACATACACATACACACACACCACATATACATACACACATATACATGTTTTAGGGTTAGGGTTCTCTTTCTCTCTCTCTGTCTCTCTCTCTCTCTCCCTCCCTACACACATATCTCTCTCTCTCACACATCTTGGTAAATGATGTGTGTACTCTTTCACTATCTCTCTTTCTCTATGTCTTCTATTTTTTAATTTCTTTTTTCTTTTGTTTTGCAGGAGCTTTTTGGCATTGATTCTTTGGAATTTGACAAGAGACGACATCGATTGGGCTTTGAAGAGAGCGATAAAAAGAATTACATCGATGTAAGTGATTGTTTTGTTCTTTTTTATGAAGAGAGAGAGAGAGAGAAAGAGAGAGAGAGAGAGAGAGAGAGAGAGAGAGAGAGAGAGAGAGAGAGAGAGAGAGAGAGAGAGAGAGAGAGAGAGAGAGAGAGATGAAAGAGAGAGAGAGAATGAGAGAGAGAGAGGGAGAGAGAGAGAGAGAGAGAGAGAGAGAGAGAGAGAGAGAGAGAGAGAGAGAGAGAGAGAGAGAGAGAGAGAGAGAGAGAGAGAGAGAGAGAAGAGAGATGAAAGAGAGAGAATAAGAGAGAGAGAGAGAGAGAGAGATGAAAGAGAGAGAGAGAGAGATGAAAGAGAGAGACAATAAGAGAGAGAGAGGGAGAGAGAGAGATGAAAGAGAGAGATAATAATAGAGAGAGAGAAAGAGAGAGAGAGAGGGGGGAGAGAGAGATGAAAGAGAGAGAGAGAGAGAGATAAAGAGAGAGATATAGATAGATAGAAAGAGAGAGACATAGAGATACATACACACACATGCATACATATTTCATACACATATGCATATGCATACATACACACACACACACATATACATGTTTTAGGGTTAGGGTTTTAGCATTAGGGTTTTTTATGTTTACACATATACACACATAATACATACACACATGCCCACATATACACATGCATACATACATACACATATACACACATCAAATATACATACACACATATGCATATTTTAGGGTTAGGGTTTTAGGATTATGGTTTTGTGCTTTTACATATATATACATATGCATACACACATATACACATATAAACACATAATACATATACACATACACACACACATACACATACACACACACACACAAAGACACACACACATACATACATACATACATACATACACACACAGACCTAGATATATACACACATGCATACATACATACACACATGTGACATATACATACACGCATATTCATGTTTTAGGGTTAGGGTTTTAAGATTAGGGTTTTTGGCTTTTATTTATATACACACATGCATACACATATACATGTTTTAGGTCTAGGTCTTCAGGATTAGGGTTTTAGGGTTTTTACATAGATACAGATATGCATACACACACATACACATATATATGTATGTATGTATATATATATATATATATATATATATATATATATATATATATATATATATATATATATATATATATATATATATATATATATATATATATATATATATATATATATATATATATATATATTCACATACGCATATATATACACGAAAGTACACACATACACATGTTTTAGCTCTAGGTCATTAGGATTAGGGTTCTAGGGTTTTTAAAAATTCATACAAATATTTACACATATACAAATATACACACATAATACATATACACATACACATGTATATACATAGGCATACACACATATACATGTGTTCTGATTGTTGTTTATAAATATCATGTCAATGTGTCTCATTTCTTTGTACGTGGTTCATGATTGATTTCTCCCATGTCTTTTGTATTTGACAGTATGTTTTGCTTTAACAAATCATGTTTCTATTGCCTATCATACATGTCACATGTTCTCTGGTTTTTCTGGGCAGAGTGTATTTCTTTTGCTACATAGCAGCATGGGAATGTTGCTGTAGCAAGAGACAACATACTCTGTCAAAAACAATTTTGCAGATATGGTCGTCGATATAGGCGACGGTATAAGTGTCGGTATCCCCAGGCAGATATCGATGCTTATACCGACTATTCTGCCTAGGGGCATACCATCGCTTATACCGACGCTTATACCGATGCATATACTGACGCTTATAACGAGGCTTATACCGACGCTTTGGTTCCGACGCCTACACCGATCCTTACACCGACGTCGGGGCAAAATTGTGCCCGTTCATTTTCCTCGGTAGAAGCCTCGGTATACCCCCGATATGTTGTAGTGAAAGGTCTCATCAAAATAAATGCCTCTTTTCTGTGCATAACCCTTCGCAACAAGCCTAGCCTTATACGTGTCATTTGTACCATTAGGTTTACGCTTCACCTTGTACACCCACTTAGTGCCAATGGCCTTCTTGCCACGAGGTAAGTCACATAAAGACCAAGTACTATTCTTCATTATTGCATCATATTCAGATTGCATAGTAGGCATCCAATTTTCTGAATTTTGTGCTTCATCAAATGAAACGGGCTCAATCTCATCATAAAGACTAGATGCAGCCATAGCATAGTAATCTGATGCAAAAGAGGCACTATGGGAGCCTGATTGAGTACGATATGATAGAGGTGCATCTAATTTGCTGTCACGCAAGGTTTGCACCAGCCATTTTGGCATATATCTTGCGTGCTCAATATCACCTCTCTCATCAATAAGGGCAACATGTAAATCTGCATCAGAAATGGAATTATCTACATCATCACATGAAACTTGTAAAGGATGAGAAGCTGCCTCATTAGGACCAGCACTAGAGTGTCCATCTGTAAAAAGAGGCAGCAAAGTATCATACATTTCTTTGGAGCTAAGAGATGTCTCCTTGGTACATGAAAGCAATGGCTGAATAGCATCTTCCACAAAAACAACATCACGGCTAACCAGAATGCATTTAGTCTGTGGATGATACAGATGATAGCCTTTACTTTCAGAACTATACCCAACAAAAATACATTTTACTACTTTATCATCCAATTTTCTACGATGTTGTTCAGGCACTAATGCATATGCCAAACAACCAAAAACATGCAGATAAGCAACAGATGGCTTGCGGTCATGCCAACCTCATATGGAGTGATAGACTACAGCACTTTGTGGGATTCTTGTTCAGTACATATGCTGCACACATGACAACCTCAAGCTAGAAACTATGTGGTAAAACCTGACTCTTGACCATACACCTCGCCATCTCCATGAGAGACTTGTTCTTCCATTCAACAACTCCATTCTGTTGAGGTGTATATGGCATTGTACACTGGTGTTTTATTCCACGTTCAGCCAGAAATGCATTAAAATCAGAAGACCTATGTTCCCCCCCTCGATCAGAATGGAGGGTTCCCATTTTACGTGCTGACAGATTTTCAGCCAAAACCAAAAACTGTTTGAAGCACATGAACACTTCAGACTTTTCCTTCAATGGATATACCCATGCATGCGTGGAAAAATCATCGATGAAAGTCACAAAGTAGAGATAATTCCCAAAAGAAGGTGTCAGCATAGGACCACAGACATCACTATGTACAAGCTGCAATTTCTAAGTAGCCCGAATAGAACCATCTTTTGGAAAGGAAGAACGCTGCGTTTTCCCCAAAATACAGCCTTCACAAACATGTTTTCTAGGTGCCTCAAGTTTGAGCAAAGAGGACACCATTTCAGATTTTTGCACGCTCAGAAAACTAGCAGAATTCAGCTGACCAAAGCATGCATCCCAAAGCTTTCCATCTGACATAGCCTGAGAATCATTTACTTCACATGCCAAATCATTTCCAGATCTTTCATAGTCTATGAGCTTATACAGCCCACGACATAAAATGCTATAAGCAATAATCACATCGCCATTTGACAGATCATGAACTGTACAGCTGTCATCAACAAATTTCACAACCAAGCCAATCTTGGGTAATGCAGAAACTGATAACAGGTTCTTCCTGATCCCTGGCACAAATAAAGCATCTGACAAAGTGAATGAACTACCATCAGTAGTAGTCAAAATGATCTTACCAACTCCCATAACAAGATAAGAGGAGTTGTTGGCACATGTAACAGTATTCCTTGTAGGGGCAGGCTCGAGTGAAGAGAAGAAACTACGCTGCGAGGCAATATGTTTGGTTGCCCCACTGTCATAATATCAAACATCTGATTCTGCTGCAGACATGCACTGATCATGAGAAGATGGGTCAAAATTGCAAACAGTAGTAAACACCCATTCTTCTTCCTACAAAAGATTAGTAGACTCCGTTTTTGGTGTAGAGGCTTTTGTAACAACCATTCTAGCCTCTTTCTTCTTTGCCTCTTTTGCTGCCAGTTTTGGACAGTTCTTTATGATGTGATCATTCCCTTTAGAGTACTTACAGAAGAATTTCTACTTTTCTGATTTTTTCTCATCTTTGTCTTGGTTCTTCGAATGTGCCGCATTTGCAGATTTCTGCTTACTAGTAGAAAAGCTCCATTTTCCTTTTACCCTTCTGACTAGCTAGGAAAGCTTGATCTGCAACACGCATAATGGACCTGTTCTACTTGGACTGATCTTCCTGCAATAGAACATAGACTAACTCCTCAAATGACAAGGCATTTGGATTTCCTTTCATCATCAACTGAATAGTAGAAGCAGAACTCTGATATGAATCAGGGAGACCATTCACAACGGTCTGCACAAGTGAGCTATCTGGTATAACCTCATGAGTAGAAATCAAATGTTCTTTCAAGTCTTTGATCTTTGTTAGGAAACTGTCCCTAGAATCACCTTCATTCATGTGCTCACTCTCCAACTATTTTCGGAGGTAAGCAACATGAGCCTCATTCCTAGCTTGGTATAATGTGGTAAGTGTATCACAAGCATCCTTAGTTGTTGTGCAAGAGCGAATGTGAGGAATACTAGCACATTTGACAGACAAGGCTATCAAAGCATGTTCCTGGGCATCTCTGCCATCCTAGCAAATCTGCTCTACAATAGATGCAGTAGAAACCACAACATGAATAGGAATATGCCGAATATCATCATCTTCGACACTTTCTGCATCAGCTTTAGTACCTGTAGTTGTAACAGTTGTAGGTGCGATAGGATGTTTTTCGACACCCTTCACAATCACTACAACGGATCGATGGTATACTAGAGGTTTTTACCGAGGAAAATGAACGCGGCTTAATTTCCCGCGACGCCGCTGTAAAGGTCGGTATGTGCGTCGGTATATGCGTCGGTATATGCGTCGGTAATACCGACGTACATACCGAGGCTTTTGCTGGAGGTACCGTCGCCTATACGGTCGCCTGCTGGGTGTATCGAGGGTTATTTCGATGACACTACTAGGAGTACCATCGCGTATACCGACGACCATACCTGCAAAATTCTTTTTGGGCAGAGTGTTTTGTCTTTTGCTACAGCAACACTACCATGATGTTGCTTAACAAAAGACAACAAAATTTGCCAAAAAAAAACCGAGTACATGTGATGTGTACTCTAATGACAACAGAAATATGATTTCATGAAACAAAGTATTATTGGACAGAAAAGAGATAATCGAAATGAACTATGAACCATGTACAAAAGAAGTTATATATTTCAATAATGAAGCATGTACAAGAGTGTGGCAAACCACTGTCATATATGACACTTTTACAAAATGTGGCAAAGCAATGTATTGCCATATGAAAATCAAATACAAAATATTGGTCTTCCACTGCCATACACATGCAAAGAATGTTCCATCTCAACAGTCCTGCAACAAAGAACATTAATGGAATGAGATAAATTCACATGAAAATTACAAACAACAAGTCAAAACCAAGTTTATAAATTAATTACCTTATCGCAAATGCTCCCATGAAACTACCGCACCGCGTCCCTCCAAGTCCTGCAATAGTGTAGTCAACCCATGACTATATCCGTAAGACTCCTCCGTTCTTGTCGGAGGACGACCCATTGCCAGCTCCTGAAACAAATATAAAAAGATTAGAGAAACATACATGAGAAATTTAACACAAATAAATGCAATAAATGAAATGGTACTTACAAACTCATGACGCATCGTGTCATATCCGCTGCTGCCCAAATGTAATGGTCCAATCGTATCTAAACATGTGGCTGTGGCGTTTCGCTGCTAGCGATATCGATCAGGAGTCTACTGCTGCTCGTCACGAATCATGTCCCACTCCCCAGCATCTAATCATACACGCTTTGGTAAGCCTTCTCTGAATGCATCACGTGCCTCGGATCGTGGATGGGACATGACATCACGTGCGGTGTGTAGAATCCACTCTTAACTGATAATAGACTGTCCATCGTGTTGGAGCAAGTCTATGACAAGCCTAAGTATTGGCTTGAGTCTCACAAAGTCATTAAAGAAGCTTCAAAATGAAGACTATGTAAAGTTCACTTGTGAACTACCTCTTGTAACTTTTGAAGAGTTTACTTAATGTAAAAGTAAGAGAATCTTAAGTGGTTGAGCCCACATGATCAAGAATGGAAAGAGGAGCCACGAATTCGTGATTTGTGGTAGGTAGAGAATCAAATCAATCATTGATTGATTGGAGAGTGATTGAGGGAAGTTAGCCTCCCAAACTCAACTATAAATAGATGGCAGTTTTAGTCGTGGTTAGAGAGACCTATGTGAAGACCTCCAAGAGCTGAGCTTTATGCCATATCAAGGTGTGATTACAAGGCACACATATGTATCAGTAAGTCATTGTATTGTACAAGCAATATACTTTCATTTTCATGATTATTTGAGTTCATCTTTCCATGTTCTTGTGATGTGTACTACTCACTGCCATTACTTCAGTTTTTCTCAGTCAGCTTGCAGAGATTGTTTCTCTCCACTTGGTTCATCATTTTCAGTGATTTAACTTGGTAAAGTTAGCTCTAAAAGGCTACTATATGCTCACAAATTTGCATGTCATTTGGATGTTGGAATCTTCAATTATGTTCATTTGAAGTCAACAGGGTATGTTCATCTTCACTTCTCTGTCAGGTACCCGACTTTTTCAGTCATCTTGTCAGAGTCATTTCGCAGTGTTTACTCATCCAAATTCAGTGATTTCAAGCGTGTTGGATTCAGCTTACTGACTAGTATAAGCATACAAATTTTCATGATCATTGGATTTGTATATCTTGAGTTATGTTAATTTTTCTACTCACTGGTCTATTTCTGTAGCAGCCCGTGAAAATCGGGATGATGTCATCACTTGTTAAAAGTCATTCTCAGTGTGTGGTTTGTTATTTTTGATGATATTACTCTCTAAAGTTAGCTATTTAAGCTACCTAGCCTTCCCCAAGAGGAATTAATCTAATTGCTGTTGTGCTCAGAGAATTATGTAAAACACTGGACAGGTGTATCAACCAAGAATAGCAAGTTTTCACCTCTGAGCTAACTCCAACTTATCTGTTTTGATCTATCTTTTTGAGAGTGATCTTCCAAGGTACATAGGGTGTCTAATACATCCATTGGCAAGCTAAAAGGGCCCACCATCTACTCCTGGAGTTCATTTGGCTGGTGTAGAGCAAAGATTTTGCAACACCTCTTCATCTTCAACACATACCTATCCATCTCTTCACAGTGGTATCAGAGCAAGGTTGGACAACATGGCAGATGGATTTCCTTCATCAATTGATAAATTGGACAGAGGTAACTACTCAGCTTGGTCATTAAGAATGGAAGCTTATCTCCAAGGTAGAAGTTTATATGGTTATGTGGCTGGAGATGAAGTTATGCCAAGTTTCAGGAACAAAAGTCAACCAACACAAGAAGAGCAAGAAAGATTAAGCACATGGTGCTCCAAGGATGCACTTGCAAGGTCTTATCTCCTCAACTCTATCTCAGATTTTTTGTTGCCTCACATTAGAAGTTGTAAGACATCTCAGGAAGTGTGGGATGCACTTGAAGCTTTCTTTGCTTCAAGTACTAAAGCTAGGAAGCATCAACTATGGCTGGATTTCACAACTCTCAAGAAGGCTCCCAAACAAAATGTGACTGATTTTGTCACAAAGCTCAAGGACATAGCAGATCAGTTGGGAAGCATTGGAGAGGTAATAGATGAAGAGCAAATTGTAAGGCAGGTCATCAATGGCTTGAAGGCAGATGACAAGTGGGAAGCATTCACCACAGCTATGGATTTGTACATGGACATGCATGTACCTGATTTCAACACACTCATTGGACAATTACTTACTCAAGAGGCAAAGCTTATCAAAAATGGAGAAAGCTCTAAAGGTAATCAATCTTCAGCTTTATACACGGATAAAAGCAACTCTAAAGATAACAAAGGAAAGGCAAAGAAAGTGGATAATGAAGCAGGTACATATCAAGCTAACTATGCAGGTAGAGGAAGACATGGCAGAGGTAGAGGAAGAGGAGGTAGACAAGGCAGGGGGAGATCCCAAGACTCCAACTCATGTTCTATTTGTGGATTAACTAATCATACAACTGAAAATTTCTTTAGGAATTCCAGGAATCAAAGAGGCAGAGGATACAATAGAGGAAGTTATGGCTACTCAAGAGGAAGGTTCAACAACTACCATGGCAACTACAACAACTACAATCATTCAAACTATCAAGGAGGCTACAAAGGAAGGAGAGACTACAATAACTACACAGAAGACTCAAACAAAGAGGATTCATTATTGATCATGAACATGGCTATGCCACAAGGTAAATCTGATGAGCATATTTTCTACATAGATTCAGGTTGTTCAAATCATGTGGCAGGAAATGTGGCACTCCTATCAGATTTAGAAGATCCAAGGAATAAGCATGAGGTACAAACAGGAGATGATACAAAACATCCTGTGGAGAAAATAGGCAATGTCAAAGCACCTGATGGAAACATCAACCTACTCAGTAAGGTACTCTATGTCCCTACCATTACAAAGAATTTGATAAGTGTTGGGAAGATAGTAGAGAAAGGGTTGCAAGTCAGGTTCACAAAGGCAGGAGCATTTGTTGAAGATCCAAGTCAAGGATTCAGAAGAATTGCAAAAGGTGAAAAGACAGGTAGATTGTTCACATTTGAATTATAGGACACTAGAAGCATTGCTCTCTTTAATTATGGCAGTCAGACACTCACAGAATTGGAAGTATGGCACAAAAGGTTAGCACATATTGGTGAAAGGTCATTAAAGCAAATTTGCAGGGACCAAAGTGTACTTGGACTCCCTAACTTGTCAAAACAACATATGATTTATAAGTGTAGTGCATGTCAGTTTGGAAAGTCTCACAGGTTACCATTCATGAAGAAAGGTTATATGCATGGAGATCTCTTGGAGTTGGTTCATACAGATGTATGGGGACCAAGCAAGGAAGCTTCAATATCAGGATCAAGGTATTATGTTTGCTTTATTGATGATTGCAGCAGATGGACTATCCTATTCTTTATGAAACACAAAGATGAAGTTTTTTCATGTTTCAAAAGATATTTGGCTCTTGTGGAGAATCAAACAGGTAAATCACTAAAAAGGCTAAGGTCAGATGGAGGGGGAGAATACTTCTCCGATGAGTTTGATTCTTTTCTTCAAGAAAGAGGAATCAAAAGAGAGGTAACTACAAGGTACACTCCTGAGCAAAATGGAGTGGCAGAAAGGAGGAATAGGACAATTGTTGAAGCTGCAAGGTCTATGTTAAATGAAAAGCATTTACCTAATTACTTATGGGCTGAGGCTGTATCTACAGCCACTTACTTGATTAACAGGTTGCCTTCTAAATCCCTTGATGGGATGACTCCATATGAGGCTTGGAATGGAAGAAGACCAAGTTTAGATCATTGTAAAATTTTTGGATGTATTGCTTTTGCTCATGTTCCTTCACAGGTTAGAGGCAAGATGGATCCAAAAGCAGAAAGGTGTGTATTTATTGGATATGACAACAATCAAAAGGGCTACAGGTTATACAACCCTACCAACAAAGGATTCTTGGTAAGCAGAGATGTAGTTTTTGATGAGAACAATTCATAGTATGAAGATTCATGCAGGAAGATCAATTTACCATATGATCTTGAAGAAGATTTTCCAAAGCTTGGTAGAGAACAATCAAAGATTGAAGAACAAGACACCTCAGAGGATGATGAAGAATGTCAGATGGAAAAGATCAAAGCATGGAAGTCTAAAGGTAAAGCAAAATTGCAGGAACTTGGACATGAGGCAGAATCATCACATCATGGCCTAAGAAGATCTATGAGGGAAAAGAAAAAACCAGAAAGGTATGGGTTTGACACCTCATTAGTAACTAAACATTCTATCTACATAGCACAGGACATAAACCAAGAGGAGCCATCATCATTTGAAGAGGCCAAAGCAAAAACAGAATGGAAGCATGCAATGAAGGAAGAGATTGAAGCACTCGAGGAAAACAACACTTGGGATTTGGTGCCCAAGACTTCATCCATGAAGGTAATAGGCTCAAGATGGGTCTATAAACTCAAGAAGAATTCTGATGGTTCAATTAACAGGTATAAGGCAAGGCTTGTGGCAAAAGGCTTTGCACAAACTCAGGGAATTGATTATGAGGAGACCTTCTCTCCTGTGGCAAAGATGCCTACTATTAGGGTTTTGCTTAGTATTGCCTCTTCCAAGAATTGGAAGATACTTCAACTAGATGTGAAGAATGCATTCTTGAATGGTTGGATAACAGAAGAGGTATATATGGCACAACCACCTGGTTTTGAGAGTCAAGTTTATCCTGATTATGTGTGTAAACTTAACAAAGCATTGTATGGTCTCAAGCAAGCTCCAAGAGCTTGGAATTTCAGGCTTGTTTCATTCTTGCAGGACAAAGGCTTTCAACCAAGCAAAGCAGATCCTTCACTCTTTATTAAAAAGAGTAATTCCGAGGTCATCTACCTATGTGTATATGTAGATGATATTATATTGACAGGAAATGATGCAGATGGTATGAAGAAGATCAAAGATCAGATGAGAGAAGAGTTCAAGATAAGTGATTTGGGTTCACTTACCTACTTCCTAGGTTTGGAAGTTGTCTACAAAGATCATGGTTTGTTTCTCACTCAAAGAAAGTACATTAAGGACATGTTGGCAAAATTCAAGATGCAAGATTGTAAGATTGCAGGTACTCCAATGGAGGTTAATCACAAATTGAGCTCACATGAAGGTGAACTCATAGAGGACATCACATCATATCAAAGTCTAGTGGGTAGTCTCAACTATGCCACATTGACAAGAGTAGATATATGTTACAGTGTGAGTGTGCTAAGCCAATTTATGCACACACCGAGGAAACCACATATGGATGCTGCCAAAAGGATACTCAAATATCTCAAAGGAACCATAAATGAAGGACTTTACTATCCTTATATATCTGATTTAGGTTTGAAGCTATTTTCTGATGCAGATTGGGCTGGCTCCAAGGAAGATAGAAGGAGCACTTCAGGTTATCTTACCTTTGCAGGTTCAAAGCTTATTTCATGGTCATCCAAGAAGCAACCCACAGTTGCTCTCTCTTCTACTGAAGTTGAATATAGAAGTCTTGCCATAGCTACACAGGAAGCTATGTGGATGAAGACATTGTTCAAAGATCTTGGATTGGAGTTTGGAACTCCAACTATTTTTGGTGACAATATGAGTTCTATTCACTTGGCTGCTAATCCTATTTTTCATGCAAGGACTAAACATATTGAAGTTCATTATCATTATGTACGAGAGAAGATCCTAAGCAAGGAGATTCAAATATCATATGTGTCCACTCATCAACAATGTGCAGATATTCTAACTAAAGCATTGGATGGTTTGCAAATTCAAGGCTATGATTGGTTTGCAGGTAATCTTGGAAGATTGAAGACCTCAAGCATACTTGGCTTGAGGGGGAGCTATTGGAGCAAGTCTATGACAAGCCTAAGTATTGGCTTGAGTCTCACAAAGTCATTAAAGAAGCTTCAAAATGAAGACTATGTAAAGTTCACTTGTGAACTACCTCTTGTAACTTTTGAAGAGTTTACTTAATGTAAAAGTAAGAGAATCTTAAGTGGTTGAGCCCACATGATCAAGAATGGAAAGAGGAGCCACGAATTCGTGATTTGTGGTAGGTAGAGAATCAAATCAATCATTGATTGATTGGAGAGTGATTGAGGGAAGTTAGCCTCCCAAACTCAACTATAAATAGATGGCAGTTTTAGTCGTGGTTAGAGAGACCTATGTGAAGACCTCCAAGAGCTGAGCTTTATGCCATATCAAGGTGTGATTACAAGGCACACATATGTATCAGTAAGTCATTGTATTGTACAAGCAATATACTTTCATTTTCATGATTATTTGAGTTCATCTTTCCATGTTCTTGTGATGTGTACTACTCACTGCCATTACTTCAGTTTTTCTCAGTCAGCTTGCAGAGATTGTTTCTCTGCACTTGGTTCATCATTTTCAGTGATTTAACTTGGTAAAGTTAGCTCTATAAGGCTACTATATGCTCACAAATTTTCATGTCATTTGGATGTTGGAATCTTCAGTTATGTTCATTTGAAGTCAACAGGGTATGTTCATCTTCACTTCTCTGTCAGGTACCCGACTTTTTCAGTCATCTTGTCAGAGTCATTTCTCAGCGTTTACTCATCCAAATTCAGTGATTTTAAGCGTGTTGGATTCAGCTTACTGTCTAGTATAAGCATACAAATTTTCATGATCATTGGATTTTTACAGCTTGAGTTATGTTAATTTTTCTACTCACTGGTCTATTTCTGTAGCAGCCCGTGAAAATCGGGATGATGTCATCACTTGTTAAAAGTCATTCTCAGTGTGTGGTTTGTTATTTTTGATGATATTACTCTCTAAAGTTAGCTATTTAAGCTACCTAGCCTTCCCCAAGAGGAATTAATCTAATTGCTGCTGTGCTCAGAGAATTATGTAAAACACTGGACAGGTGTATCAACCAAGAATAGCAAGTTTTCACCTCTGAGCTAACTCCAACTTATCTGTTTTGATCTATCTTTTTGAGAGTGATCTTCCAAGGTACATAGGATGTCTAATACATCCATTGGCAAGCTAAAAGGGCCCACCATCTACTCCTGGAGTTCATTTGGCTGGTGTAGAGCAAAGATTTTGCAACACCTCTTCATCTTCAACACATACCTATCCATCTCTTCACACATCGGCTGGTCGGAACTCCTGGTAAATCGTCTGTGTGATATAATTCTTCCGATCTTTATCCTGTTTACTCCATTTCAGCATGATGGAGTGTCCAAACTGGATGGAGCAAAGTTGTCGTATGCATGCACGCATTGCTTTGCCAGCCGCATCTATCACCGGAGCTCCATCTCGAATACTATACACCTTGGAGTCATCATGGTCATGAGCACCCCAAGGTGTACGTGACCATGAGCATCCCAAGATGTAGGTACTGCATGGCGTACCTACATCTGAGGTACTCGTCCTAGGAGTAGAAGTGGGCGACACAACATCCATCCTAGAAACTCCTGCTCCAGAGCGTGACCTCGATCTATGAGACCGGCAAGAACCTGTATCGCGCTGAGGTGTCGAATGCACATGTCTATTAGTAGACCCAATAGGAGATGGCTGCAAAGATGGTCGTGACGGAGTCACAAAGCTAGGAGACATACCTCCTACAGGAGTAGCACCAGCCGCAGGAGTGACACCAGCAGGAGTGACACCGACGGGAGTGACATCGGCGGGAGTGAGGCCAATGGGAGTGAGGCCGGCTAAGGTCGCCAGGAGTGAGGCCATGAGGAGTGCTACCACGAGCGATCCAATACTGTGATTCAGCGGCCATATACGCAGGAGGAACCTGAGAGATGAACTCCAAAAACTGCTCCTCTGTCATGGAATGTGGAGTGATTGGAGGACTGTCTCCCATCGTGCTCTGTAATTAAAGAACTCAAATAATTAGCATGCAATAAGAAAAGTAATTTAGAGAATAAACAAAAAAAAAAATTAGTACGTACAAGTGTTTTATTCAAAAGTCCTCTATTCTAGCATCCTCTTGAAGATCCGAGGCACCGAGAATATCTATCTCTATATGGATGGCTTCTAAATCGCTTGCTTTGCTGGTTTCCTCCTGATCATTGTCTATTGCTTCGTCTTCTCGAACAATGACCTCTTCTTCTTGAACAATGATCTCTTCCTCCTCGACTATCGAATGAATCTCTGAGTCCACTAGAGATGGACTCTCTTCTACATCTATCTTTTCAAAAAGTTTTCTACTACGTGGAGCGACTTGTAAAACAAATAGCCACTCTGGGTCTTTTGAATCTGGTATAAAAGCAACTTGCTCACAGTGTTCCGGAAGTACAAATGTATCCCTTTCATCTGTCCATAATCTTCTGGAGTCGATTTGAAGCAAACCGCCCTTATCCCGTCTCACTGTTGCGTTTCTTCCAGAGGTGACTACTTTGAACCATTTCACATCAAAAACAAAGTAATCAAACTTTCTGCCATGCTACCCTCTAGATGTGCTCTCTGTCAAACAAACCCTTTTAATGTCTTCATAAAGCGCTCTAAGAAGAACATCCATCGACTATGGACAGTTCTTGCTATTGCAACTTCATCTACCACATGAACTAGTAAATGAAGTTGAATAGTGAGAATACTTGTGGGAAAGTATTTCTCTACCATACAAACAGCCTCGATAGCATTGCGTTTTCCACTCTCTATGCTATCTCTATTTATCTCTTTAGAAGATATCCACCATACTAAAGAACTAATTTTACAAATGGTTTTTTCTACATCCATTAAAAGACAATCGTTTAGGGCTACAAGGAGCACAAACTGTAAAAACTTGTGCCAATCATGAGACTTGAGTCCTGCAAGATCGTCGTTTCGTGCGAAAGAAGTCTTTAGACACCTCATGCATCCAATAGGTGTACGAAACTCTGAAATTGTTTCCTTCACTTGTTGCTCTTCCATCCTGCGAAGCACCCAAGGAGCTCTTGGTAACAATACTCTTCTGTTGGGCTTAGTAATTTCCCACAACTCTCGCATACGACCTTGCTCTTCTAAGTCCTCCCTTTGTGCTTTGCTTTCTTTCTTTCCGATCAAAGTTTTCCAAAGAATCTCTCCCACAATCTTAAAAGTATGCATCGGGTCTACCAAATGATTGATCACCAATTCACTCAAATAAGGGAGTTCATGAAAAATGGACAACCATTTCATGCCAGCAACTCGATTTTCTGAATCCCACAATTGTTTCCAATCTCTAGCTTTCATTTGGTGTTGCGCTTGTTGACCAATTTGTCCTTCACGTAAAACATGTCCATCAGGCAAATATCTATGATGTCCTTCATAGACAGTTTTACGTAGTGCTTTGGAATAGCATGCTTTGAGTCGTTGCCCGCATAAAGGACAAGCATGGTAACCCGGAATCGATAAACCTGAACATTCACCATAACCAGGCCAATCATGCATTGTCCATATAAGTATGCCTTGCACTCGCACGTCTCGTCTTCTTATAGGTTGCGACATGTCACGCACAGTAATCCCATCCCATAAAATGCGCAGTTCTTCCACAAGTGGTGCAAGATATACATCCATGTTTTTTACCTTATGCTTACCTGTTACAATAAGAGCTAATAATAAATGACCTTTCTTTGTGGCCAACCATGGTGGGATATTATAATTGACCAAACATACAGGCCATGTGCTCCATGAAGAACTACGTAATCCAAATGGATTCACTCCATCCATAGCTAGGCCTAGACGTATGGACCGAGGCTCACTAGCAAACTTTGGCCACCTACTATCTATGTGCTTCCAAGCATCAGAGTTAGCTGGCACTCGCATTACATTATCTGTAGACCTGCTCTTTGTATGCCATGACATTAACTCAGCTATATATTTGCATCTAAACATGTTCTTAATTCGTGGAATGATAGGAAAGTGGCGAAGAACCTTTGCGGGCATTGCTTCGCCTACAACGTCTTCTCTAAATCTATTTGCTCCACACTTTGGACATAGGTGGAGATGCTCATACTCATTCCGAAAGAGAATGCAATCATTCGGACAAGCATGAATTTTAGTATAATCCATTCCAATGGACTGTAAAAGTTTTTTCGCATCTCCATGTAGTGGAGGCATGTCATTGCCCTCTGGCAAAAATTGATCTTTAAGAAGCCTGCAATAAGCAATTAAAATGATATTAGTAAATGAAGTTATTGTGATACAACAATGAAAGCAAATTTGTTCTTCACTTACCTGAACAATTCAGTAACAGTACTATCTAACCATCCATAAATGGATTGTTGATTGAGCATCGCGAGTGAAGCATGTAGTACAGATATCTTTGCTCCATTGTAAAGTGGTAAACGAGCTAATCTTCATATGTTTTCATATTCTTCATCAACTTCTGATCGTGGAATTTTTGTTGTGTCTATCTCGACACCTTCTTCACCATCATGATCTTCGTCCATCTCATAAAATGCTTCAAGCATCTCTTCCATATGTTCATTCTGTGTAATATTATTAGTGCTTGCTTGTACGTCTAAGTCCTTTTTGCTCTCTTTTGTCCATGAGAGGTTACCGGTGCAATGTCGTTTGGGTCCATCTGCTCACCTGGGGGACCATGCGAATGATCACGTAGGTTTTTCAGTCGACTCCTATCAAAGGATCCATGCTCTCTAACATGTGCAGTACAAATCCGTCGTTTTCGATAAATTTGATACTTGCACTGTGTGCAAGGACATGCCATTCTCTCTTCAAGATCCAAAGAAGCCATCTGCTACAATAAGGACATTTTAGAACATTTGTTTTTTTATTAAACCTAAAAATCTAACTCTTAAAGACTTAAATCTGAAATACTAAACCTAAATACTTAAATACCTAAAAAAAGTTGAAACCCTAATTTTAAAACCCTAATCTATATAGTTATCCTATTTTATCTATATTTTCAGATTCTTTTCCTCTTAATTGAGTTATATGTATGCCTAAACCCTAAAACCCTAATTTTAAAGATCTAGTCCTAAATTATGTATATTTCTATACACATGTGTATATACATGTATATATGTATTATATGTGTATGTGTATGTGTGTATATATGTTATATAGGTGTTAAAACTCTAAAACCCTAATCCAAATGACCTAGACTTCAAACATGTATATATATATATATATATATATATATATATATATATATATATATATATATATATATATATATATATATATATATATATATATATATATATATATATATATATATATATATGCATGTGTATATATATATATATGTGTATATATATAGGTGTGTAAGTATGTGTGTTTGTGTATTGTATATATATTCACTCTATTTAAAATGATTAAATTGAAACCTATTTTTATATATTTAATCATATATATTTCATTTATTTATTTAAATACTAGCTCTTATCATATTTTATTATCTATATAATTATCCTACCTTATATATATATATATATATATATATATATATATATATATATATATATATATATATATATATATATATATATATATATATATATATATATATATATATATATATATATATATATTATTTATATATTCAGATTTTTTCCTTACTTAATCCTATTTTTATATATTTAATTATAAATATTTAACTAAATTTTTTAAAACACTAGTTCTTTTTATATTTATTTATCTATATAATTATCCTATTTTACATATATATATTTATTTATATATTCAGATTTTTTCATTACGTAATTCTATTTTTATATATTTAATTAAATTATTTAAATAATTAGTTCTTTTTATATTTATTTATGTATATAATTATCTTATTATATATATATATTTATTTATATATTCAGATTTTTTCCATATGTAATCCTATTTTTTTATATTTAATTTTATATATTTAATTAAAACCCTAATCTTAAAATTCTAGATCTAAAATATGTATATTTTTGTATGCATGTGCATCTACATGTATATATGTATTATATGTGTATGTGTATGTGTGTATATATGCTATGTAGGTGTTAAAACCCTAAAACCCTAATTTTAAAGATTTAGACTTAAATTTGAAATACTAAAACCTAAATACTTAACCACCAATAAAAATCTAAACCCCTAATCCTAAAGCCCTAATCATATTTTATACATATATTTATTTATATATTCAGATTTGTTTCCTTATTTTTCTCTATATTTTTCCTTAATATAAATATAATTGAGTTATATGTATGTCTAAACCCTAAAACCCTAATCTTAAAGATCTAGACCTTAAATATGTATATTTCTGTATACATGTGTATATACATGTATATATGTATTATATGTGCATGTGTATGTGTGCATATATGTTATGTAGGTGTTAAAACCCTAAAACCCTAATCTTAAAGATTTAAATCTCAAATATGTACATTTTTCTATGCATGTGTATCTACATGTATGTATGTATTATATGTATATGTGTGTTTGTGTATATATGTTATCTACATATTAAAACCCTTAAACCCTAAAACCGTAAAACCCTAAAACCCTAATCATATTTATATATATATATATATTTATTTATATATTCAGATTTTCTTTCTTATTTTTCTTTATATTTTTTCTTAATATAAATATAATTGAGTGATATGTATGCCTAAACCCTAAAACCTAATCTTAAATATCTAGACCTAAAATATGTATATTTCTGTATACATGTGTATATACATGTATATATAAATTATATATGTGTATGTATGGGTAAATAGCGTAAAAACCCTAATCCTATTTTTATACATTTGATGTAAAAAAAAAACTTCAAAATAAAAATAGGATTATATGTGTGTATGTATGCATTTGTGTATGTGTGTGTGTGTGTGTGTATGCATGTGTACATGTGTGCGTGTTTATGTATGCATGTGTATACATGTGTGTGTATGTGTATGTGTGTGTTTGTAGGCATGCATGTGTCTGCATGTGTGTGTACGTGTGTATGTATGCATGCATGTATGTGTATGTGTATGCATGTGTATACATGTGTGTATGTATACATGCATGTGTATATGTGTGTGTGAATGTATATGTGTCTATATATGTATGTGTGTATATGTGTGTGTGTATGTGTATGTATGCATATGTGTATATATGTGTGTGTATGTATGTGTGTATGCATGTGTGTGTATATATGCATGTGTGTATATGTGTGTATGCATGCATGTGTGTATATGTGTGTGTATGTATGCATGCATGTATGTATATATGTGTATATATGTGTGTGTGTGTATGTATGTGTGTATATGTGTGTGTGTATATGTATGTATGCATATGTGTATATATGTGTGTGTATGTATGTGTGTATGCATGTGTGTGTATGTCTGCATGTGTGTAAATTTATATGTGTGTGTATGCATGCATGTGTGTATATGTGTGTGTGTATGTAAGCATGCATGTGTGTATAGGTGTGTGTATGTAAGCATGCATGTGTGTACATGTATGTGTGTATGTATGCATGTGTGTACATGTATGTGTGTATGTATGCATGTGTGTACATGTATGTGTGTAAATGTGTGTGTATGTGTGTGTGTATGTGTGTGTGTATGTATGCTCTATTTTCCTATCTCTATCTTCCTTTGTTTCATTATTCTTTATCTCTCACTTTCTCTCTTCTCTCTCTTTCTCTCTCTCTATATATATATATTTCTCTCTCTCCTTGTCTCTCTATCAATAGAGAATAAAACAATCACTTACAAGTATGCCCCTCGTTTGGATCGTTGTCGTCAAAGCGTAATGTATGTCATCTATCATCCAATTCCAAACAATCGACGCCAAAGAACTTCTGCAAAATCGAAGAAAAGAGAAATTATAAAACATAAAGCATAGAGAAACACAAATGCTAACACTATGCGCAGCGCTTACCAAGATGTGAGATCTAAGCCGAGAGAGAGTGTGTGTGTGTAGAGAGAGAGATCTGTGTGTGTGTGTGTGTGCACAAGACAATGCAGGTCGCAATTCGGTTCACGTGCGCAAGTTCGACAGAAGACCAACAATATTCAAACACGCGCAAAAATGTGAAGTTTTGCTCTTGGGTTCGCAGTATGTTTAAAACTCACTGTCGGTATGGGCGTCGGTATACGCGTCAGTAGTTCATAGTAAATTATCGACGCGTATACCGACGCTCATACCGAGGCCTATATCAACGCATATACCGACGCACATATCGGCGGCTGCGGGCCACACCGACGATCCGTTTAAAACGGTCATACCGATGGTCACTTGACCGTCGGTATCTCTAAGTGACATTTTCCGAGGCCCATACCGACAGGGACTGTGACCGTCGGTATATGCAGCGTCGGTATGCCCCTCATATGTTGTAGTGAATGTTCTACAGTCATTTTGCAACCAACACATGTCGCATCATATAAGCCCATAACGGGTAGTTGGTACCATCCAACTTATCCTCAACAGCCAACATATGGAATACATCACTCGTTTCAGCCATGGACAGTGACTAAAATACCTTGATGCAAGAAATTGACTGTATCTCAAAACGTTGAACGGAACTGCACAGATAAATTCTACTAGACATGTAGGAGATTTCGAGATGCTTATACTGGCGAACAAAAACTGGTATATACCTTTGGCACAAAAAGACAAAATAGCCTACACAAGCACTGTGATAGTGTGTTCGGAGGACGACACGAGCTCAGGTCGCGATTTCGGCACCACAGAGTGAAGCCATTTTGATCTTGAAAACATGCTGAGTATGCTTACCAAATTTCATGTGATTCTGAGACTGCAAAAGGAGGAGTGTCGACGGCACCCTAGATGAAGTGAGGACCTCCTCTGATAACAATGGTTGGAGATAGACATCTGTGGAAGCACGTGAACAACACAAGGAAGGAGAAGAAGCTTGGAACACAACACACAATACTGAATGTATTACTATAGAATGTACAAAGATAAGTAGCCCATTAGGGCAATATGTGTATATATAAGCCGGGGGCAATATGTGTATATATAAGCCGGGGGAAAAACGTGCCCTAGCGGTCCTAGAGTGTTCACACACATCACTACCTAAATATATCAACAAATTCTCTTCTCCTTCTTCCTTAGATTCCATCATCTTGCAAAGCCTTGTTCTCTCTCTACAGAGCTTGACATCACATGACTAAACACTCATTAAAAAGATGATATTACATTCTATCTTATCTGTATGAATTTTCAAGTCATTTAATTGACCAAAATTAGAGAAATCTTTAGTTGAAGGTGTGAGGGTCATCTTATGCACAGTCCTTGATTAAGTCACGGATACACCCAATTAGTTTTAAACTCAATTGGCATTCATTCATCAATCTAATTGGGGCTTTTAAGCATTATAGCAAGTTATCCCTATATATGAAATTCCCCTACAAGGAATGTTTCCAATCGTAATTGTGTTGGATGTTCTTAGTGTTTGAGATCATAATTTCCATCAAAATATATAAGGTTTTGGTGAGCTCGTGAAGGTGCAAGTTATCTGTTCTGCATCAAATTGTTCTTGATAATGTTTCAAATTAAATATTGGGTTTTATTGCATTAATAACAAGCCCAGAAGGTCTAGTTTACATATCCAAAAATCTAGGGCAGGTCTTGTGATGGTTCGTTGGACCATCTTCACTATCTCATAACCAACTTTTCAAGATTCTTCAAACCTCTTCAACCTCTTTCCGGATTGATCCTGGATCTTGTTGTTTGTTTCAGGTTTATCCTATTTTTGTACATATACAAGTGCATCTCTATAGTTTAGCACTTTTGAAGCTGTATTAGGAAACCATGACTTGTGGATACTTTGCGTTTTCATCTCCTTTTAAAGCATTCCAGGTGTAGTTTGTCTCACGTTTGCTATTCTTTTAAGAACATTTATCCAACATATTATGTACTTCATGGAAGCCTTGCCTAAATATATAAAAGAGAGGGTTCACTTTACTTTAGATTCATTGTTATGCTCACTTTGTAGTTTGAGGAATCTTCAAGTGTGTGTGTGTGTACATATTATAATGCTAGAGAAATTAAGGTAAGATAATGGTAACTAGAAATAAATTACACTCAAAATATGGGCTTGCATGACTATTTTGACTACGTACTCAAAACAGAAAAATAAATATTCCTTTTGTAGTTGTAAAAAATGGGATGCTGGTTAAGGGCTAGTTTCATTGCTATCAACATATAACAGTCATGTTGTACTCTTCGTTGGACAGAATTGGACGGGAAATAATTTCCTAACTAGAATTGAGATGTAGTGGAGTGTGGAGGTCCATGAGATGTAGGGTTGAGTGTGGAGGTCCACGATAACAAGCGGAAGAGTGTACAGACACCATTGGTCCATGACCATCTACGCCGAGCTCAAAATGTGCACACCATTGAGCGGTTCCAAGACATTTTTATCCTCCAACGCTAGCTGTGCCTTTCACACGCGACACCTTTTAACACGAATATGCATATGTTTGACTTTCACTCCATATTGTGACGTGCATCAAGTGTATTCGAGCTCCACGGCTTGAAGCTCCAAATATGGGCTACACGATCATAAAGATTCAACAATGATCCCCACCATCGTTCTCTACTTTTGCGACGATGAACAACATGGCGGCAGTTTCCATATTTCGTAAGTCATATCTTCCTGTACTTATAACATCAACATAATCTTTTAGTCTCATTATATTCTGAACCTTTCTTTACGTCCGAAGCTGGTCAGGTGAAAAATCATCTTGGATTAAAGCATACAGCTTTTGGGCTTTTAACGAGTTTGATGTGCTTCGAAGCAGGTAACACCTCGGTTGCTTTTTGTTTCTGCTGGTGATCATTCTTGCATAATAGATATTATGCACCGCATATTGTACTTCTAACAGTTGACAAAATCAACTCAAGGCTTTCTTGACTACTCCGAAATCAGGTGTCCCTACTGAAACTGCTGAACCACACATAAAGCCTACCCCATTCCATACTCGTTAACATTGATCACCTCTGCAGACTCCATCTCAGCACACCATACTCTACACGCTCTCAGCCCTCACTCACATCGCTTGCACATTGGTATCAGCTCCGTATATCCCTCCAGTTTATCCTACGGATATTTCCCTCTCCTGGGCAACTTCGCCGCTTTACTACAAATTCCCATCGCTCACTGTTACCACTTCCGTAGGGTCGCCGGCCGCTTACTGTTCACTGTCGTATCATTTCCGATCTTTACAACTCGTCTGCATATATTGTTGACAAGTCTGGCCCAGCGAAACTAACTCTCATCTTGAGGGCTTAGGTATCTGAGCACAGTTGTCTAGACCTTTTGTTGCCGTTTGTTCGGATCTTGCTTCCTCACTAACTTTATGTACCGAGCCATCTAATCTTTTCCCTTTGTGTGGATCTCAATCTATTTCTATTGTGGTCATAAGATCAGGTTTCTTACCATTGTAATCCTGACAAACTTGGAAAGATCAAGTTTCTTATCATGGTATGGATCCTTGAGATAGGTTCGCTACTCACTAGCTACATGGCTGTATTTGTTACAACATTACAAAATGTGTTAGCTATATTTCTCCTGTCACGCATTGCTCTAGCAATCTTTGCACTGCACCCATTATTACTCTATACTTCCCCATTTTCTTGGAGTATATAGTTGCATGCTACTTGCCTTTTGATATGTTGATCCCATCAAATATCAGAAAACTCATCGAATAAATATTCTTCCCCTCAATTTGATCTTATCGTCATCATAATTGTAATTGTTCCCTTGTCCACCATTGCTTTGAATGCTTTGAAACATGTGAACTCATTTGATCTTTGTTTAATGAAATATATATAGACGTTTATTCTACATTCATTGAAAAAAGTGAGAAATTATTTATTATCTCCAATGAATTTCTCTTTGGTCGGCCCAACACATCTATATGTATAATCTCTAATGCATATTGTCTAATGTATCCACTTGTCTTGGATGGAAGCCTATTATTCTTACCTAATTGACAAGATTCACATAAATGCTTCATACCTTGTACTCAGAATTTCAGCATCCCTTCACCCAACCTTTCAAGACACATCTCCTTCATTGTTCCTATGTTGATGTAGTGTATCCTCTTGTGCCGTAAGCCTGAATTTGAGACCTAATTATAATTATATATGAAGTGGACTCATCGATTGGTATGAGAGTTCACCTCTAATTTGAAAAGTTGCCCTATTATAAAGTAGCATGTCGAGAGTCAATATCAAGCTAAATTTATTTTCTTCTCGAGTCCTAAACAGAAAATTAGCTAAGCATAGTTGTTAATCCCAAGGATGGGAAGGAAAAGGTCTCAAGTTAAATCCTCACGAATGCATTGGGGAAATTGTTTTGCCAAAGGCTCTTTACAACCGTTGCAAAGCATCCACTTTAGTTAACTAAAATTAATTCAAATAGAACACGCTTGAAACTTACCACATATCACACTCTAAAAGGCCGCGACACATATGGATGTGCTTAAACATGCACATGCTAACAAACGTTTGTGAGGAGATGGATAGATAGGTTTCAAAGATGAGGTGGTGTTGCACAAGTTTACGTGCTTAGTTAACATCAAGGATGCTTAATATAATTCTCAAGCTTCACAATAATGCATTTGTAATCAGTGAGTGCTTTAAATTATCATTACAAAATTTTTGCATCAAAACATATAACTTGTATATGTAAGGAATGTGATGAAACATTCCTGGTATGATTTGACCAGAGAGCATTTGCCCACATCTAATTGGTGTGTGTAGCTAACAGAAGCAAGTTATTTCATCAATTTAGCTATACCATAGTAAGGTGGGTCCTCGTGACATTTTAGAATGTAGAAGGTAAGCAGACATAGTCACCTTCTATGCTTCATATCTCAAGATCCTCTAAAGTAAGCTTGATGAAAATCGATATACACATATTAGAGACTCCAATCTAACTAATCCAAGTTAAACTATAGCAAATGATTGAGTAAATGCATAGAAATCTACTCCACAAGATCCCTATAATTAATTAAGAAGATGCAATACAGTAGGGGAAAACGTGAACCTTACATGGCCCTTGTAAGGATCCCTAACTTTGAGGGATTAAAATTAATTATGCCTTGTATTGAGGAGGCATAAAAAATCACTAGTGTTATTTCATATAAGAGTATTATTTGCATAGGGCATCATTTGATTCATAAATCAAGAGTGAAGTCATGGCTACTTAGAGCCATCCGATGTTTCAAATGGATGGACAAGATTGGACTAGTGTGGGTGTCAGAAGAAGAAAAAAAAGTATTCTCAGTTGGAGAGGGTTCGTGGCCATTTAAAACCCTTGGATATTCACCATGGACGGATGCGATGCGACCAAATTCCTAGTAGAAAAAGACAAAACCAAGAAGTCACATCATTTGTGGGAAGAGAGAAAATCGTGGGCAATGAGAACCCTTAAAGTTTTCTCACCGACAACGCCGATTGGGGCTGGATTGTCTAAATTAAAAAAGACAAAATAAGCCTCAATAAATTCATGTGAAGTGGGAGAAGCAAGAGAGAGATTACATGGGGATGCAAACAATCGTAGAACATTCGATTCTTGTCCAGACATCTCAGATGGAAACACACACTCATTGATTTGAACCAATTCAATTTGCTTCCATCCAATGCTTTTGTCATCATATCTACTTATTGTTGATGCGTAGATGCATATGAAATTTGTATCTCTTTAATCATCATCTTTTCCTTGACATAATGATAGTAAACTTCTATATTTCTAGTCATGGTAGGGTAGATAAGGATGGCAACAAGATGTAATGAAGTAATGTTGTCTCCAAATATATGTGGAGTTAAAGTGCTTAACCCTCAATCTGAGTATAGGGTCCTAATCCACATGGCTTCTTGTGTAGCATTTGCAAGTCCTCGATATTTAGCTTCTGTTGATGAGAGAACAACTTTAGGTTGTTTCTTGGAAGACCATGAAATCAGCTTCGTACTTGCAAAAGTAAGATGACCTGATGTGCTTCTCCTATCATCTTTAGAACCTTCCAATCTAGATCACAAAAAGGTTAACATCTATATCAGATGTATAAGGGTAGTATAACCCTTCATTGATTGTACCCTTCAAGTACTTCAAAATTCTCGTAGGTGCTTCAATGTGAGGCTTCCTTGGAGTGTGCATGGACTGATTTAGCACACTAACGCCATAGCATATATCTAGTCTAGTTAGAGTAGCATAATTAAAGCTTCCTACTTAACTTTGATAACTAATTACATCTTGAATTAGTTCTCCTTTATGAGCACTTAGTTTCAGATTTACGTCCATGGGTGTACCTAAAACCTTTGTGTTCCCCATATTTAATTTGGAGAGCATGTCTCTAATGTACTTCCTCCATGTGAGGAACATACCTTTCTCTGTATATGCCAATTTCAAAGCTAGGAAGTAAATGAGCAACCCAAGATCACTGATCTTGAACTCCTTCTTCATTTGACCTTTCATTTTATTGATTCTATCTATATCACTTCTTTTAATGATTACATCATCCACATATACACAAAGGTATATGACCTCTTAGCAATTCCTCTTAATGAAGAGGAAAGGATCTACCTTGCTTACCAAAAAAGACCCTCTCCTGCAAGTAAGTGACAAGTCTATTATTCGAAGCTCAGAAGCTTGCTTCAAGCCATATGACGTTTTCCTCGACTGACATACATATTCTTATTATGATTGGTCCTCAAAACTAGGAGGTTATACCATGTATACCTCCTCTGAAATCCAACCATGCAGAAAAGCATTTTTAACATCCATTTGATATATCTTCCAATTCTTAGAAGATGCAACACTCATAAGTACTCTAATTGTAGGCATTTTTACCACAAGTCAGATTGTTTATTCATAATCAATACCTTGGGTTTTTGCAAACCCTTTGGCCACAATCCTTGCTTTGTACCGGATAATTGAGCCATCAAAATTCTTCTTTACCTTGTAAATCCATCTTGAGCCAATGACTTTCATAGAAGGTTTCTTGGGTACCAATTCCCAAGACCTATTTTCTTGCAAAGCTTCTATTTCTTCCCCCATGGCATCCTTCCATTTTGGCTTCTACTTAGCTTCTTCATATGTTGATGTTTCTTCAGAATTTGAGTCCTGTGCTATGTATATTGAATGCTTAGTGACCAAAGAAGTATCATAACCAAAGCCTTCTGGCTTTCTTTTCTCTCTAGTAGACCTCCTTATAGTTTGTTGAGAGGATTCTACCACATCTCTCATCTTCTACACTTTGGCTTTGCCTTTGGAGTTCCAAGAATTGATTTCCCTTCTTGGAGACTTCTGGTTGTCATCATTGATGCTTCAAGTGTAAACTCATTCTTCTTTGACAATGTTGGAAATGCTTCCTCTGGGTCATAGGAAAGTTTTATTTTCTTGCAGTCGCCTTCAAACCAAGATTTGTTTTCATCAAAAACAACATCTCTACTTGCTATGAAACCTTTATTGCTTGGATTAGATAGCCTATAACGTTTTTGGCTAATTTCATATGCCACTAAACATGCACTTCTCTGCCTTTGGATCTCATTTACCTTTGATTTGTGAAGGCATGTGAGCATATGGTATGCACTCAAAGTTTATGCAATGATCAAAGCTAGTTCTTCTTCCATTCCATGCCTCATAAGGTTTCATCCCATCTAATTCTTTTAAAGGGAGTCTATTGATCAAATAGGTGGCTACGGATATAGCCTTTGCCCATACTTAGTTGAGGAACTTTGTCTCAACTAGCATTGACCTTGCATCCTCCACTATGGTTCTATCTCTTCTCTCTTCCACTCCATTTTGTTCTAGATTATACTTGGTTGTAATCCCTCTCTTGATTCCTCTCCCTTGGAGATAAGAATCAAAGTCATGAGAGAAATATTCCCCCCTCCATCTGACCTTAGCCTTTTCAAACTCTTACCTATTTGATTATCTACAAGTGCTAGATATTTCTTTAAACATGAAAACACTCCATATTTAAGCTTCATAAAGTAAAGTATTGTCCATATGCTACAGTCATTAATGAATGAAACATAATACCTAGATTGAGAGATTGAAGGCTCCTCACTTGGTCCCCATACATTTGTGTGGACTAGCTCCAATAGGTCTCCATGAATGTATCGCTTCTTTGTGAACGTTTGTGTGTGAGACTTGCCAAATTGATAAGCACTACATTTGTAAATCATGTGTTGTTTGGAGATATTTCATCGATAAAGTATACTCTGATATCTACTAATTTGCTTCATTGCACTTTCACCTATATGAGCTAACCTCTTGTGCCAAATTTTGAACTCTGATAGAGTTGGACTACCATAATTGAACAATGCAATGTTTCTAGTATCTTGGAGCTCAAATGTAAATAATCTAGCAAAATTTTCTCCTCTTGCTATCCTCTTGAATCCTTGATGTAGATCCTGAACAAATGATCCATTCTTTGTGAATATGACTTGCAATCCTTTTTCAACAATCTGACCTATAGATATGAGGGTTTTGCTGATGGTTCGCACATACAATACCTTGCTCAATAGGATCATATTACCATATGAAGTCTTCACATTTCTATCTTTTCCACTAGATGCCTTGTTTCATCTCTTGTTTGGACTTCATGGCTATTCTTTTGATCTTCCGATTCTGAGAGTAAAGCTATATTCCGTGTTACATGATCTGAGCACCTTGATTCTATATAAAATACATGTGCATCTACTTTACCTTGCTTCATTTTCATGTTCATTAGAAGTAATGATTCCTCTTGATTTTGATCATCTACATAGTTTTTATAGTCTCTCCTTCCTCTTTACCTTGTTAGTTGTTGTTATTGTATGAGTTGTTGTTGTAACCATTGTTATTGCTGCATCTACCTCTTGAGCTTCCACAACCTCCTCTATTGTAAACTCTTCCTCTTTAGTTTCTAGGATTTCTGAAAGAAATCACAGTAATGTGATTAGTTAAGCCAGTTATGGCACATGGAGAGGAGCTTTGAGGTTTCACCCTACCTTATCTTCCTCCTCTACCTCTACCTCTATCTTTTCCTGAAAAGTTTTCTTGAGAGGTCCTAATTTCATGATCAAGCTTTTTACCTTTGCCTTTACTATCTTTATTTTTGTTCTTATCTTTATAGAGAGCAAAGAATTGATTACCTTTTGAGTTGTCTCCATTCTTCATAAGTTTTGCGTCATGTGTGAACAATTGTCCCATGGGGGTGTTGAAATCAGGACCTTGCATGTCCATGTAAAGGTCCATGGCTGTGATGAAGGCTTCCCATTTCTCATCTGCCTTTATTACATTGATCACTTTCCTTACTATCTGTTCTTCATCAATAATGTCTCCGATGCTTCCAAGTTGATCTGCTACGTCCTTCATCTTGGTTAAAAAATCAATCACACTTTACTTGGGCATCTTCTCGAGTGTGGTGAACTCCATCCATAGTTGATTCTACCTTGCCTTGGTACTTAATGAGAAGAATGCTTCAAGATCATTCCAAATCTCTTATGAATTCTTGCAATTCCTTATGTGTGGAAGTAGAAAATTAGAGATTGATTTAAGAATATCTAACCTTGCTAGAGCATCCTTTGAACACCATGTGGCTAATGTCTCTTTTTCTTCTTGAGTTTGGTGTCCTCTGCTTCTTAGGATTGGCCCCATCTCATCTCCAAATATGTAACCCTAGAGATTTCTTCCTTAAAGATAAGCTTCCATTCTAAGTGTCCAAGCTTAGTAGTTACCTTGATCCAATTTGTCTATGGATGAAGGATATCCATCTTCCTTGTTGATTTGTTATTGCTCTCATACCACTGTGAGGATATGGATAGATAGGTTCGAAAGATGAGCTGGTGTTGCACAAAACCTTTTCTTCACCTCCCAAGTTAATTTTGGGAATTTTTAATATGCTTCTTTAGCTTCACAATAATAACATTTGGAACCTCTAAGTGCTTTGGAACATCATTCCCAAATGTTTGCATCAAAATAGATAACTTCTATATGTAAGGAATGTGATGAACCCTTCTAGTTTGGGAATAGAAGTGATGAGTAATATGCTCAAAGCTCAAACCTGCTATGAATTGATTAGAGAGATTTTGCACGCATCTAATTTTGAGTGTGGAACTAACTAAAGAAAGTTATTTCATCAATTTAGCTATACCATACACTGAGAAAGGATTCTAACAAGTCAAGGGGGTCATCGTGACTTTTTAGGATCTAAAAGGTATGCAGAGCCAGTGACCTTCCATGCTTCATATCTCAAGATCCTCTGAAATAAAGTTGATGAAAAATGTATCTAAGTAATAGACATTTCAATCTGACTAACCCAAGTTAAAGTATAGCAAATGGGTGAGTACTCATAGAGGAATCGATTCCACAAAATCACTATAACAAAGAAGATGCAACAGTACACAATAGACAGAGATGTAGTTGAAGAAATGTATCAAAATGTATATGCTAATAAATATATGATACAAAGAAAATGTAGTGTCCTACACACAGGTAGTGTGAGGTCAGTGTATGCTTCAATGTCTCTCACAATAATTCACTTTCCTCGGGACTAGAAGCATGTCTATTTAGAATCATATTTTGAGTTTGAATTTCAATTTTTCCTCACCTAAAAGTGATCCTACACTTTAGGAAAATAATTGATTTGATTCCTTCACCAACCAAGTCGTGGCTTGAATCACCTATATCCATGAGATTGCTTATTCTCTTGGCTTCTAAATTTATCCAATGTTAAAACAACCAAAGTGACAAGCAAGTGTTCATATGTGGCTCTCTCTTGTGAAGAGCTAAATGAATGTTTAGTCCCAAGGTTTTAGCAATGCACTTAGCCTTGTTAAATGTACCAACAAAATTGACTTAAGACTAATAGCCTAGTCTATAAGCTGTATAAAGTGATCATGGGTTTCATCTCTCATGTGTAGGTTGAGATTCTGTAACAAGACCTTGCATTTTACTTGATGATGTGTCTCGATATCCTTGATTAGGGTTCTCCAAAAATCATCTATCTTTGTCAAAGCTTACTTGATATCATGTTTCAACCATTTCTCCCTATCAACACTTGGTAATTGTTGGTTTTTAGCCCCATAAGTAAAATAACCACAAAGTAAATAGAGAGAAAAAAAAGGACAAAATTATAGATCAGAGGGATACACAACAATTGGCAAAGGAGAAAAATAGTTAGAAATCTACTAAAGTACAAGTACTTACAGAATTCAGGTCCTAGGTGATCAACCTAAGAGCTAGAACTAGTGTAAATGTGATCATAATATGTAAGGTCTTTTGTCAATAAAAGATAGTGCGTCTTCATGAAAAAACACCAAATAAATCCTCAATATCGCACTTCTATAATTCAAGGTGTAAAAAACAAAAAGCATCTTCTCAAATATTTAAAAGTGTTTTTGACATGAAAAAGTGCTTTTCAAATTTTGAAATATTATTAGATATGACTTTAATCATCTATATATTGACAAGTACCCAAGTATTATGTACGTTTGGATAGCCCCCATTGATCTTTACAACAATATTTCATAAACGTTGTAGTCAAAACTTGGTCATGCTTGAATTTGTTGACCAAACGTTTAACTAGTTTGAACTAGAATTTTGAGATCCCTTGTGGAATGTTTCTCTCATTTCAAACAATCCCCTCTTGACTTGAGACAAGGGGAATATGTAACATGGGTATTTCTAGTAACGTGGAGATCCATATAACCTTTCCTAAATTGTACCGCTTCCCAAAAAAACTAGACCATCAAACTTTTAGAATTAGAGTCATTTCTCAATGATTCAGAGAATGCATCCATTACTAAAATTCATGTTACATGTGAAGCTCTTCATATCCATATCCTTTATTGAAAATTTGACTCTGTTGATATCCTAAAAAAGCCTTGTATGGTAATATGAGAGTTTCCAAATAAAGTTCCTAAAGAACTTGATAATGTTGCAAATCTTTGTGAGTACTCATTTCTTCAAGGTTCTTGATCAAAAGACTCCTCCTACTATGGTCCTTAATCAGGCTTACGGTTCTTGCCACTTTAGAGCATATTCCACCACACATGTTGTGAGTCCATGATTTTCCTCTACCTAGGCTAAATATACTAATATAGAATGGGAATACGTTGTTCATTATTGTAACACATTTGAGTAGAAAAATACGCCATCCCAACATCGATGTGTCGGCTACATGGTGGATCACTTTGAGGGATTGATATATGGCTCATAGGGAACATATCACCTCCTCCTATTTCTTTAGGTTATCAAATATTATAGGTGCAAGTCGAGTGGATATTTTTTATTTAAGACAAAATCTTGATTCGTGAGTGAATCTTATTTCCACATTTTTTTTCAAAAAAACTAATAGCTTTCATCTCATCATCAAACTCCATTTCTCCCTCTATAAGTGAGAGAATATAACATCAAACTCAT
Source organism: Ceratopteris richardii (assembly GCA_020310875.1). Lineage (NCBI taxonomy): Eukaryota > Viridiplantae > Streptophyta > Polypodiopsida > Polypodiales > Pteridaceae > Ceratopteris > Ceratopteris richardii. The sequence goes on along the minus strand of CM035435.1, from coordinate 8,629,660 downwards.
TTAGATGAGCAACAATAATATGCATGTCCTTCACGTGAAGGTCATATAGATCTCTCATGAGATACACTTTATTTGATGCGATTTCTTTGGCATATGTATTGCATAACGTCTTACAAATCTCATCTATACTTTCCCATTCCAATAATATAAAGCAATCATTATGTGCCATGTGCAAAGGACTAGTAAAGCTAGCCATTTCATCCAACTCATCCCTATCATCATCATAATCCATGTCAATAGGCATCTTTGAGATTCCATTTATTGATTTCCACTCTTTCCTCTGAATCAACAAATCTTTCGTTTAATTCTTCCATAGAGAAATTTTTTTGCCATTAGAGTTTTGGATATCAATAGGATCTTTGCCTTGCAAGTCATATTAACTCCTTCTAGCAACAAGGGAAATAAACCCAGATCCACCTGATGTACCTGTGATTTGTGATGGCATGATGCTAGAGAATTGACCAGAATGAAAATGGAGTTTAGATAATCTAATCACCATATAAGGCTCAAAAAAGGATGAGCAAGTGTTAGAATCTAAGAAAACTTTGAGTGACTTCCCAATAAAAGGGATTTATGAAAACAATGACTAACCAAACAGGTTATCTAAGAATGTATGCACTCACTCCAATAACTCTTTCAAGGATTACGATTGACTCAAAAGAGAAGCTGGTGCATATTGTTGTGATACTCATGAAGTGGTGCGATCACAATGGACCATGGTAGATTCTTCTTCAAGTGAGATTCATGATGATTCCCTTGCACTAAAAGACTTTGAGCTCTAGATACAACACACAATGCTCTGCACAACACCTACAAGAATATCCTAGGTTTTACAAATGTTGTTTAACTTAGAACTGCCACTATATGTAAGTCTTAGACAAAGCCTCAAGTGGGTGAGTGGTGGAACTACTTTGATACTAGTCAAGTGGTGTGATAGGGATGCACCATGCTAGACTCTCTTTCATGAGAGGTTCATAATGATGCCTTCACACTTGAAAATCCAAGCTCTAGATGAAGCACACAATACTCTACACATGACCTACAAATATGCGAAAGCCACATTGTACACATAGAACACAAACACATATTTACTAGTTTCTATAGATGTGATCAAATTGACAGTCTGTGGCTAACCAAGCCACTATGTGTTTTATTAAAGAACATATACAAAAGTTTTCAATTCGCCATTCGGTCTTTCACATAGATTCTAACATTCAAAATTTCCATTGGGAAAATTAGAAGGCATGTGATGATACTTGGGGAATTGTCCACTTGAGCCACACTTGGGTGGACTCTTGATCAAAACAAGGACGTGCACCCCCTTGACCTAGAGGTATATATATGGGTGGTTTTGTATGGGTGGAGACATGCTCTCTATTGACCTTGGTGGTTTAGGCTAGTTGATTAGGCTTGTTAGTTACCTTGCTATTAGATCTTTGTAGTTTCATTACATAGATATTCAAAGCAAGTTGATCTTCTTAGAGCTATGCATAGTTCATATGTGAATAGATATTGTATATCAAGCCTTTCAGATTTGTGTGATGGGTTTTATTGAATTCTACAACTAGATTCCATCAAAGCCCTCTATATCCATCTCTTTAAGTGGTTAAAAATAAAATTAGGTGTGACCCCTCACTAGAAGAACCCATAGATGCCATGAAGGCCCCTGTGGGCAGACATGAAGGGCATGAGCAAGGCACATAAAATTGGAAATGTATTCACATACAACCGGATGCGTGCTAACACAAACTTGATCTCCACCTTCTCTTTTCCTTGACAAAAAAGTTACCTCTGGTTTGGCTGGTATAGCCTTCCATATTAATATTTTCTATGATACTTGATATTTTCATGTTGGGGCCCAATTTCATATGAGGGAGACATGTAGAAATGGACAATAGAGGAACATGGAGAGAGCTACTCACAGGAAGAGTATGAGTGCTAACATGTAGAGTATGGAGGGGGAGGGAGAATTTTGATTCTATTCTTTATCCTTGATGTGGGTACATATTTGAACTGAAATCAAAGGAGAAAGAGGATGAATTTCTATCTCATGGAGCAAGATAAAGCCTCAACCATGTTAAATTCACAAATCATAGATAGGAGATGGTTGAAACACACCCTAAGAGGAAGGATTAGAAAGTAATACTCAACCATGGATTTTGGGACAACTCGTTAGCCCATGGTAGTCCTACCCAGTAGGTCTTGAGTTCAATTTTGACAATTGGTATCAGAGCCTGGGAAGTAGGCTTGGACAAGTGGATATAAGGCGTGCATGTTTCTTTCTATGATGAGCTCATCAAATATTAGAGTGTATCTCCCAATTTGTAGGTCAGATTTAAATGTGTCAAATGTAGTTGAAAAGGTCTTGGAAGGAACCGGACCCTAAGAAATAGGTATCTCTAGAAGGGGAGGGGAGTGTTAGACTCAAGAATGATACGCAAAGATGGCTGAACCAAACCCTAAGAGGGAGGATTAGGAAGTAATCCTCACTCATGTCTTTTGGGGCAAGTGGTTAGCCCATCATAGTACTAGCGATTAATTTGTAAATGGTTATCCTATCATACTCCTAGCTCGTACTTCATGAGTTCAATTCTCGCAAACCAATTGAAGATAAGGAAAAAGCAAAAATTTCATAGTTTGAACAAGAAGTTTGCATTTTTCCTTCCCAACCACAACCAAAGGATAGTCTTTAAGTATTTACAAAAGCTAAGTAATTTGTCCTTTATGTTTCTTGAAATTATGTTCATTATGCAATGATACACCAAGTAGATGAAGTTATACCTCACCTCAATGTGCTTGGTCTTTGCATGATAGACCGGATTCTTAGCCAAAGCAATAACACTCTGACTATCACTAAGAAAACAAGGTACATGCTGAGGTAGAACCATATCACAAGCAAGAGGAGAAAGTCACAATGCTTTCTTACATGCTTCACTTGTTGCAACATACTCTAGTTCTATGGTGGAAACAATTGTACATTCTTGAAAACGCGATCTCGAAGAGATAGCATCTCCAGCAAAACAAAAAATCTACCTTGATGTAGACTTATGGTTGTCGACACAACCAGCATAGTGAGAATTTGTGTAACTAATAATGGATGTTTTCTCTCTACCTAAGCATAGACACTTGTACTTAGTCCCAACTAGATATCTCAGTCCCTCAAATCCTTCATATCAAATGTCTTACTCAACTTCTTCTTGAGAATTGACAAGTCATAAGAGGACTTCCTAGCAATCAACATATCATCGACATAAAGTATCAAGCATAACAAACTGCCATCTGCGCATCTTTTTGTGTAGAGACAAGGATCCTCATTGCTTTGAGAATAGCGTTGAGACTTCATAAAAGCATCAAACTTTTGGTACTATTGTCTAGGGGACTCTTTAAGTCCATGTAATCTCTTCTTGAGCTTAGAAACTAGATTTTCTTTGATAGGAACTACACAACCCTCTAGTTGTTCCATACAGATCTCATCTATAAGATCTCCATGCAAGAAAGTGGTTCTCACATCCATTTGGACTAGCTCTAAGTCCTCCATTGCAATGAATCCAAGCAACATGCATAGGGTAGTCATCTTGACCACTAGAGAGAAGATTTCCTCGAAATCAACACCACGTTGTTGCTTAAAACCCGTTGGAACAAGAGGTGCTTTCTATATTGGAGAAGCACTATATGATGTGAATTTCAACTTATATACCCATTTACATGGTAAAGCTTTCCTCACCTTTGGCGAAGGTGCTAAATCCCAAGTACCATTCTTGTGAATAGAATCCAACTCACTCGTCATGGCAAGCTCACCACTGTTGAAGCTCAAAGTCAAGGACAAAGCATGGAAGCACATCAAAAGGTGGACACACAAGGAAAGGGAGCAAGTAGGGAGCTCCAAGAAGTGTATGCCAAATTTTCAAAAGAATCCCCTACAAAAATAGTGATTTCCATCACTAAAACCATTGTCAATACCATTTTCTATTTTTGTAGCTCCTCTTTGTGCAAGCTGAGGAGTCCTCGAGCTTTAGGAGTATTAGAAGTACCATTATACCAATTTCCATAATTTTTAGACTTCGTTTGAGCCCTCAAATAAGCCCTGGAACCTAATTTTTAACTAGGCCGGACACTAGGTCTGGACAGGGCCAAAACTAGTCCAAAACTATAAAAAGAGCTAGAGAGCTCATTTTTGAGGTGAGCTTCTTGTAGATTTCAGTTTTGTAATAGATTTCTTTGTAATCAAAGTCCTTCCATTGTTCCTCTCTTTGATCTTACCTTGTGCGCGTGTGTGTATATGTGTGTGCATGTTTGTGTGCTTTCACTTACGCACTTGTGCCTTCACTTGCTCGTGGTCTTCATACCGGTCCTCACGTCTCCGCGGATTGGCAAGTAAAGGAGGTGGTGCTTACGCTTGAGCTACACCAAATTTTGGCACCGTTGCCGGGGAGAGAGCTTCGAGGACGAGCGTTGTGATGGTAAGATCGTAGATTTGCGACGTTGGAAGGTAAAAAAACTCTCATTCTTGTTCATTTTCTGATTTTTCTTCTTCGTCTTCTTTATCATCATCATCTCCACCTTCTTCCATCTTCTTCTTCATAGAAATTTCTTGTTTTTTAGTGCATTTTCACCATTTTCATACCATTTTTCATGCATTATTGTGTGGGAAGGAGTTGGAAGTGCAAGGGAGAACAAGCACCTGTGTTTTTCATGATTTTCTGCTCATACGGAGCTCCCCATTGCTCGGCGCTCAAAAATTTGAAGTTCTTGCCAAAAAACGTGATTCTGTGATGAAAATCGCAATTCTGTGAAAATTTAAATTTTTTTGAAAATCACGATTTTCTGTTTCCCGCCTAAAAGCTTGCTGAAAGAATCACGATTCTCTGGTCATTCTCAGAATCGGGATTCTGTGGTTGTGCTCAAAATCGCGATTCTCACAAATCACGATTTTCAGCTAAAAACACGATTCTGTGAGAACACGATTCTCTAAAACACGATTTTGTGAAAACACGATTCTCTAAGACAAAATTGCGATTTTCATGTCAAAAAACACGATTCTAAGAGCCACGATTTTGTGAAAAACACGATTTTGTGAAAACACGATTCTCTGAGACAAAATCCCGATTTTCATGTCAAGAAACACGATTCTAAGAACCACGATTTTGTGAAAAACACGATTTTGTGAATCACGATTCTCTGAGACAAAATCACGATTCTCTAGAACACGATTCTGTGAAAACACAATTTTGTGAATCACGATTCTGTGAACTAGATTCTGAGAAAACACGATTCTGTGAGAACACGATTCTCTAGAACACGATTTTGTGAAAACACGATTCTCTGAGACAAAATCGCGATTTTCATGTCAAAAAACACAATTTTGAGAACCACGATTTTGTGAAAAACACGATTTTGTGAATCATGATTCTCTGAGACAAAATCACGATTCTCTAAAACACGATTCTGTGCTCAAAATCGCGATTTAAAAAAAAACACGATTCTGTGCTTGTACTCAAAATCCCGATTCTCTAAATTTTGTAAACCACGATTCTCTAAGACAAAATCGTGATTCTCTAGAACATGATTCTCTAAAACACGATTCTATAAAGACACGATTCTGTAAAGACACGATTTTGTGAATCACGATCCTGTGAACCACGATTCTCTGAAACACGATTCTGTGCTCAAAATCGTGATTTTCGAAAACACGATTCTGTGCTCAACATCGCGATTCTTTGACTTCACAACATCGTGATTCTCTGATTTCACACAATCGCGATTCCCTGATTTCACAGAATCGCGATTTTCTCCAAAAGGTCCTGTTTGCCTGTTTTGACCCCCAAGAGCCTGATTTGACATAACTTTTTCATCCAAAGTCCATTTTTTGAGCTCTATAGCTCGTTGGAAAGCTCGTTTCGAATCCTACATGGTGTTGATTTTTAGATAGGATAATTTGAAGTTGGGCCTCATGTGGGACTAGGAAACCAAGGGGGCTCCAAAGGATTTTTGAGCAATACCAAGGGGGATAAAAATTGTATCATGGGAAAGAAAAAAGCAAAAGAGAGAAGAAAGGGGGCTAAGATGGGAAAAGAGAAGGGAGATAAACATGAAGTGCATGAAATAATCTCACATGAGTGTGAAACATCTAGAGGAAAATTGCAAGGAGTCAAGGAAACGGAGGAAATGTCTAGGGGGGTGGGATCCTTATTTGCAACAAGAGAATATGATAATACTTTTGTGGATATCAGGATAGGATATGACTATAGAAGGTTGAGTGCATATATCAATCCTCAATGTGAGTGGAATTTAATTCATATTGACCTATTGACCATTATTTTTGAGAACATTCAACCAACAACTCATTCTTCTATCCTCATGGATGATGAACATTATGAATGCATGGGTCAAGTTGTGTTGCCTGTTATGGTGGATGATATGCAATTTTTGGAAACATTCTTTGTCATGGATTGTATAGATGAAGACTTGATCATTGGCACCCAAAGGTTCATTACACAAAATCATCAAGAATTTGAGGAGTCTTCTCCACCTATTACCCGTGCTTCTACATATTTGTCAATGGAAAATCCTAATGACTATCCGCCTTAGGATAATTGGGGGCAAAATCATCTTTCCAAAGAGTGTGCTTTCATGAAAATTTTTTTCTTTCTACTCATGTTTTTGAATCTAATCCTTCTTTGAGTAAATCACAGGAAACCTTAGAGAATGGAGAAATGGAGGACTCCAAGTGTTTGGGGGATGTGGAAGGACCCTCTCTTCCTATAAATTTGGCTTCCCCTCATGAAACCATAAGCAGGGATTGTCTACACTCATATGATCAAGAAGGAGATGATCAACCAATGCTTTGTATCACTGATCTGGAAAATGATGTCGACTCTAGGGTGAATCATGACAATCCATCACCCATTTGTACACCTAGGCATTCTATGTGTAATAAGGATAAATGTCTCAATGAATCTCTAGATCAATCTCAAACCACACAACCCATTGATCCCTTGCATAAGCCTGATGTATGTATAGAAGATCAACCCTTGTTGCATTTCCCATGTAAAGATGAGTTTTCTCAAAAAACTCACATCGAAGGCCCAAAAGACCCTTACATCAAGAAACACAAATCACATTTTCTTGGTAATGTCAAGAAAATTTGGGTGGCAAAGAAATTACTTATAGCTCAACCGAATCGCACTATGATATGGGTACCAAAGAAAGCCCTTGTACAAAATCAGCCCCCTCACACTAGACTTCAAAATCTATGGTCTAGGCCTACCATGACTTATCTTCAAGAAAGACCACTTCCAATCGAAGGACACCAAGCAATCAAGCCGAAACTCAGAAAGAATCCAGGGGGGGACTTCAAGGCAACAACCTGCACAACAAAGACACCAAGGGGAGGTAAAGGACTGAGTTAAGCACAGAGCTCCAACAAAGATCAAAGAACCTCTTCTGCAAGGATATGGGTTTGGAAGACGAAAGTACTAGTAGCATCCACCAAAGTAAAGAGCCAACCACGATGGATCAAACCCTCACGAAATCATTCAAACATGAAGCGGCCAAAGGTGATCACTACCCAGTCACAGACCGTTCTCAAATGGATCCCTATAAGGAGGAATGATCAGTTTTCATCTCGACATGCAATGGATACCTCCAACCAAGATGGCATCAACATCTGCAAGTGACATCAAGCCTCGACGAGCGACAACCATGCGCTCCTTGCACAACCCATTCTTCTGCACCATTCAAGTCATGCATTTCCAAAGTGTGCATTAATATAGAGCCACATTACACGGCCGTGCATAGACACACTTGAGAATCCCAAGCACAAGAGCACATTGACATATGTCAAATTTTTTCTATTGATACTAACTTTTGTGTTCTTGTTTTGTGATATTTTTTCCCACAAAAAAAAAGAGAGAGAGAGAGAGAAGAAAAGCAAGAGAGAGCTTGTTCCTAGATTTGGCTTATGGAACATGAATGAGTCATGCTTAGCTGGACCATCAACCAGGGCATTCATCGACAATGATAAACCAACCAATGGTCCATCATGATGAAAGGTGTACAACACGAAGAGATCCGCATCGACAGACCTTTCCTTATGGTAAGAATCTTCTACTTGGGCCACATTATAACCATGATAGAGTAGGAAACCTCTTCATCAGCATACCCTTGAGCACTTAGCTCAAGACCCCAAATTTTTGCACCATACTTCTTCCAATGCATTTACCAAGTAAGCATGCATAGGGCTTCATTACAAGGCCATGCACAAGGCACATAATTTTTTCAACCCATGCACTAACACACTTACCCATCATTCACTATGGGTTATGAGTACTTGGCATGACTACTCTGAACATCATCTTTAGAAGAGCTAGAGGACATCCTGGGGGCAACATCAATACCTAGGAAGCAATTCGAAGCTAGCAATTGCTCCAACTCAATCTTGATAACCTCTTTTGAGCAACTCACAATCTTTGAAAGCTCACAACAACGCATTCATCCGGAATCCACAAAAGAAGCACATACCAAGGGACTATGACTTGCAAAGGCTTGCAGTGACAAATGAAGAACTGGACAACCAACACTACCAAATTTGGAAGTTAGACGGCTCTTGTTCATACAGAATGGATACTACCTCTCAAAGCACTACATGGAACAACCACTACAACAAGGGTCTGTCAAGGACCACAGACTCGAGAGGGGGGGGAGTGTTGAAGCTCAAAGTCAAGGACAAAGCATGGAAGCACATCAAAAGGTGGACACACAAGGAAAGGGAGCAAGTACGGAGCTCCAAGAAGTGTATGTCAAATTTCCAGAAGAATCCCCTATAAAAATAGTAATTTCCATCACTAAAACCATTGTAAATACCATTTTCTATTTTTGTAGCTCCATTTTGTGCAAGCCGAGGAGTCTTCGAGCTTCAGGAGTATTAGAAGTACCATCATACCAATTTTCATAATTTCTAGACTTCGTTTGAGCCCTCAAATAAGCCCTGGAACCTAATTCTTAACTAGGCCAGACACTAGGTGTGGACAGGGCCAAAACTAGTCCAAAAAATATAAAAAGAGCTAGACAGCTCATTTTTGAGGTGAGCTTCTTGTAGATTTCAGTTTTGTAAAAGATTTCTTTGTAATCAAAGTCCTTCCATTGTTCCTCTCTTTGATCTTACCTTGTGCGCGTGTGTGTGTGTATGTGTGTGCATGTTTGTGTGCTTTCACTCACGCACTTGTGCCTTCACTTGCTCGTGGTCTTCACACCGGTCCTCACGTCTCCACGGATTGACAAGTAAAGGAGGTGGTGCTTACGCTTGAGCTACAACCACCATCTGTTTGCATAACAAAATCCAAACTTGGAACATATCTATCAGGTGGACGTGAGACATGCATAGAGTGTCTCCATGGTTGCTCAGCAAAAACATTTGCAAACTAATATGATCGAACATTCTCTTGAACATCCCCTTGTGCAATATTTTTATGGATGCTAACTGGACAAGTATCTTCAAACACCACTCTTCTCACTTCAACCTCCTTAATGGGTTTTTTATGCATCTTAGACTCATTGAAAATGACATCACTACTTTTGATAACTAATCGCGATTTAGGATCCCATAAGCGATATCCAAATTGTCCTTCTTGATCATATCCAAGAAAAATGAATTTCTTTGACTTATGTTCCAACTTTTGTCGAAGATTTTTTGGTATATGAACATATGCTTCACACCCAAAAGGATGATCATAATATGGTGGATACTCCATAATGGATCCAAAAATCACCCCAAAAATGCTTCAAAAATAAGCTTTGAAAGCAAAGAATGAAGCTTTGAGGGCCCAAAGCTTCTTGAGGTAATGTGAATCTTAGTCTTTTCCCTTCTTCAAGCACCACAAGAGTGTAGCTTAGTGGCATGAGATTGCCACGGTTAATCGAGATTTGAGGCGAACAATACTCACATGGGTGATCTCCTAGGAAGTACCGAGAACCTCTATCTTCCTTGATCATTCAAGTCCTCCCTCGTGCACAACGAATGGTGCCAATGGTGAATTTTGTGACTTGGATGACAAGGTATGCCAAGGTCTATTCTTTGGTCGCTACCTTAGTCGAAAGCCTTGGGTGGGTGCGCACTTCTCTCACACAAAAGAAACAAAGCCTTTTGCATCGAAAACCTCTAATACCAGTGAAGTATTTTGATGGTGATGCACTCTAGTGAGCTCTCTTTCTTGAGAGCTTCACAATGATATCCTTGGAGTACAAAAAAAAGCTCTGAATGCTGCACACGATTCTTCATATAGAGGCCACAAAATAGGCAAAAAATAGAGTATGCAAGGAGCACAATCAGAGACTTCTTAGGTGTTACGAATGGAGTCAAACTTACAATCTCTAGCTGACCAGACCACTATATGTTTTATTAAAGAACATATACAAACAAGCATCTGATGGCCATTGGGCTTTTCACATGGACACTGATAACAAGGCATCCATGCTTGGTGATTATGTAGAAAATGGAAAGCCTATGTTAGGGCACATTTTTTACTTTGTTCAAGGTGCTTTGCCTTGGAGATCTCATTTTCGAGAATGTATAGCTATGATGATGATGATTGTGTGGACAATCGAATGTCTATGTTAGGGTAAATTTTTCACTTTGTTGGAGGTGCTTTTTCTTGGAGATCTCATCTTCAATAATATATAGTTGCTTTCACAATAGAAGTAGAGTATGTTGTAGCGAGAGAGGTGTGTAAGGATGAATTCTGGTTTTTCTTGAATAGCGTGTAGTATGGGTCTACCTTAACGTTTACTGTGTTTGCTTAGTGATATTCAAAGTGCTATTGCTTTTTCTAAGAATCGATTCTATCATGCAAACACCAAGCACAGTGACACGAGTTATCAATTAATTTGAGACTACTTAGCCATTAAGCACAATAGGCACCGAATTATGAGAAAGATAGTAGAATGTCATCAGACTCTTTGAGCGCTATTGAAGAAGATGTATAAAGTGATTCGATGGTGATGCACCACAGTGCGTTATCCTTCTTATGAGCTCCACAACCATATCCTCGGAGTAGAAAACCGAAGCTCTTGAGGCCGTGCAAGAAGCTCTGCACAGAGACTGCAAAAACACACAGAAAACACAGTACACAGGGAGCACGAAGATAGACTTCTTAGGTCTTACAAATGCGGTCAAGCTTATAGTCTGTGATTGGCCAGGCCACTATATCTTTTATTAAAGAACATATAAAAGGGAGTGTCTGGTTTCCATTTGGCCTTTCACATGGACACTAACGGTAACAATCTCCCACTAAAGGCATGTTGACGACATGATTCCTCCTACTTCATCTACATTTGTATCCGCATGAGTGCATCTCCATTTTGTATCCAAGAGGCGCTCCATTTCTAGTCTATTTCCATTTTATATTGTATTTCCTTTATGTTCGGGTACCTTGCCATGTGCTTCTACCAATTGTATTCATTCTCCTCTCAGTAGACTTATCCCACATATGATGTACTTTTGAGAGCCCCTCCCAAATCTATATAAGGAGGGCCTCTCCCCTCATTTGTACTTGGTTAGAAGCTTGAGGAGCCTACTCCATGCTCTTGGCAAGCTCATTTCTAATCCACATGAGTTTACCCATTTCATGGTCTACTCATTTTGTGTCTCACACATTCTTTGTTTTGTGAGAGTACTTTAGTTTCATTTTGCTTCCGCATGCGTAATCTCTACATGGTATCAGAGCACTAGGTGGAGGTCTTGGTGGTGCGTTTGGCGGTGATTTTGGTGGTGGTCGTGCTTGAGTTTGGTGGTGTTGCTCTCCACTGATTTGGAGTACCTTTTGCCATCATTTTACTCATTTTGTGGCCTCATTCTATCCATTTGCCCACCCTCCCACCCATCTCATCATTCTCCTACCTCATTTTCCCATTTGCCCACCCTCCCACCCTTTATTGTTGCATTTGTGGATTGTTCATGTCCCTGTCCATGTTTTAAAGAGTTGATAATGTACTCATACTCTTTAGAGTGTTTATAAACACTTTATAAGTCATTACTGTGTGTGTATCCTTTACATTTGACCGCATCTTGTTTGTATTAGTCTGATGGCTTAGCCATTTGAACATACATTACCATATCAAAACCTCAACCTCATCAGCTCTGAAACGTTAGAGTGTTTTTCCTCTCTGTCTCACCATACACACTTTGACAGCAAACATTGATAGAATTCTTTTAGTCCGCCATTGATCGAGCCTAACGTGCTTTATTGAATTCAAGGCATGTTTCAATTTCTGTGTAGAGATGAAGACATAGGGACATCGAAGAACACAGGTGACTGCTGGTGTTAGCTTCCCTACGCTGCATCAAGACTTTGTGGAACACGACTTCTGCTGTTAGATTATGGAGTAACACATTCAAATTTTAAGCATCAGAATCTGCAAGCGAAGGAGGAAGCTAAGGTAAAGATCTGTCAGAGCAGCACCCGGTCATATAGACGATGACTTCTACCCTGAATTGCTTAGCTTCTTATTCAGAGAGGGTGTGAAAGAACTCTTCAGCTTGGAGGAGGTACTCATGTGATCTGCACCTATTGGCTCTCTGAGGTCAAGAGAGAGAGAGAGACAAAGAAAGTTCGGATCAGAGAGAGAGAGAGGGACGGTCTCCACCATAGTCGTAGCTGCAATATGTCTGATTGCCCGTAGTCTGGTAGTCGTAGCATCTCCGCACCAGAACTCAATCCAGACACAAGCAATACTGAGAACACAGGAGAGATTAAGTGGCAAAACGAGTCATCGCGCTCTGTCTGCTGCATCTGCTAGTTGGCCTCGTGATCTTTGTCGGCCCCATTGCAACTCTGGCCGAAAGAGCAAACAAAAGAATGCTCCATTCTAATCTTTAGCACTCACGTGGGTGGGCCTTCTCTGTCATACAGGAGTTACTCGTACTACTGAATATAGCCGCCGGTCGCAGCCATTTTTAGCATCTCTTATAGTGTGCTCTGGCATCAGTCAAATGGAAACTGAAAATGTTGCAGTCCAATCGGGATGATGCCCTCATCTGTGATGTCACAAAAGTATTGAATAATTTTGATTTTAAACTTTGCATTACGGTTCTCATGTACATCTTAATTTCGGCACAGAGTGTGAGCTTGTCCATTCCACGTGATAGTGCCTACCAGCTGATTTTGGATTTGCCACGTAGCACATTGCTTTTGACAGAGTTGCCTTAGTCGGGGGCCATCGGCCTAATTCCATGTGGGCTCTGATTGTAGCAGAAATTAGTTAGATCTTGCAGCTTTCAATACATTCTTATATCTTTTGGTATGACAGCTTGCATACACCTCTTGATTGCTTAACGAAGGATTTCGAATCCCGTGAAGACCTCAGTGATGATTGCCTATGTTCACTATATTGTGACTTTCAAAATTATGTGGACATAAGTTGCATACATCTAAAACTCACGAGTTATCTTTGAAGCGGATCTCCAAGTGCAACTTAGTCTTTGTAGGATCATCATTTGACTTAGGACCCCTTTTTGGCACAAAGTATTAAACTCCTTCCTAAACAGGTTCTTTTGTCTTTCATCACAAACATTTCAAACGTTCATCATTTGGCATCGCTTATAACTTCCCAAGTGTTCAACCCTTAGATTTTGTCACCCCTTTGTTTGTCTTAACAAGGATCATAACCCACTCTATGAAGAACACAAGCTGGCATACTTTGGCACTAAGTGCTCTTCTTGTAATTTCAAACTATAAGAAAACGATCTTGTGTGTGTGTCTTGGGAGGCTACTCTAGGCCCCCAAGTGTGGTTGTTGTTGTGTGCAAAGGGCTCATCTAAGCCCTCCTCTCGCCTAGACTTATCTTGGTGTTGTACAAGTGCATGTTGGTGCAAAACAAGCCTACACACATTGGCTTGGAACATTGGAATCTTGGAAGGCTAAAGCTTGAACCCTTGAAGGATGTATTTACATGAACCTTGAACCATAGGAACCAATGCTTAATTGGTTATTACTTTTTATCTCATGTAAAAGTCTATATGACTTTAAACACTCATGTAATCACACCTAACTAAGAAAGTCGTGGAAACTTTGATTGATTGAATAGGTGAATGATTGAGAGAATATCTCATTCACTTTTAGGTACAAGATTCTAGGAGATTGACATGATTTTGAAATTCAAAATCTCACTCAATCTCTATATAATTTACAAGACAAAAGTCGCGGGATACTTCACTCCTCCCGAGGCAATTCTGAGTCAATCATTGAGTGTGTGTGAGCTACACCATAGCCTACACCTCTGAGTACCATTGAGCATCACATTACATGCCAATGGGAATGTACAATCATTAGATTTAATCAATATACATACATTCATAATCTCTGGTTTCTCTGAGTGACTACCTTCAACTCTGTCAACTTCAACAGGGCATATCTCAAGATCTACTGAACCAAATTGGATGATTCAAAGCACATTGGAACAAGCTTGAAGCACACTATATGCCTAAAAAATTTGAAGGTTATTGGATCAACCATCTGGGAGAAATTGCGGTCGAAGTGATCTCTGGTATTTCTCTGTACAGTTCCTAAAATGTCGGGGATGATCCTAAGTTTGCTAAATTGATTTCTCAGAGTGTAGTTTGTCATTTCCTCTCATTCCACTTGCAAATGAAAGCTTGTTAAGATAATTGATTATGTCCAAAAGCAATTAGATCAATTTTAAGTGTGCTGGTCACACTGAGCATAACACTGAGCAGGTATCAAGACCAAAATAGAAAGTTTTCAAGTCTTGTGATTTCCAAAGTAGTCTGCTTTGATCAAGTCATTACTCAAACCTTTTCCAAAGTACATATAGCATATTTTGGTATCATTTGAAAGCTCAAAGAGTCTACTAAGCATATCTGGAGTCAAAGAAGGGCAGGTGTGAAGCAGGTTTTGCAGCATCATCTCAACTCTTGAGTGCATCCAGCCATCACATCCAACAGTGGTATCAGAGCAAATAAGGTAATCATGGGTGATGGTTTCCCTTCCTTCATTGACAAATTAGACAGGAACAACTACCAAGCTTGGTCTCTAAGGATGAAGACCTATCTACAAGGAAGGAGCTTGTATGGATACATATCAGGAGATGAGGAGTTGCCCTCATTCAAGACTAGAGGCCTACCAACAAAGGATGAACATGAGAGGCTCAATCAATGGTGTGCAAAAGATGCTTTGGCAAGGTCATATCTTCTAAACTCTATTTCTAATCTCCTTCTACCTCATGTAAGGAATTGCAAAACTTCCCAAGAGACTTGGGAAACCTTGTCAACATATTTTTCATCAAGCACAAGGGCCAGAAAGAATCAGCTATGGATTGAGTTTACAACTCTTAGGAAGCAATCAAAACAATGTGTCTCAGATTTTGTCACCAACGTCAAGGACATTGCAGATCAACTTGCAAGTGTTGGAGAAAAAATTGAGGAAGAGCAAATAGTCAGACAAGTGATCAATGGACTAAAGGCAGATGACAAGTGGGAGAGCTTTACCACAGCAATGGACTTATACATGGACATCCAAGCACTTGATCTAACAACTCTGATTGGACAACTCTTTACACATGAAGCAAAGATCACAAAGAATGGAGAGCAATCAAAAGGTAGCAATCCCTCTGCCCTCTATACTGATAAAAAGGTAAAAGACAAAGGTAAAAATAAGAAGGTTGATGAAGAAGGCTCTACCTCCCAAGCAAACTATGCAGGGAGAGGTAGATCATCTAGAGGTAGGGGCAGAGGAGGTAAGTCAGGTAGGGGGAGACCCTACAATCAATCTCCATGCAATATTTGTGGCTTGTCTAACCATACTACAGATGAATGCTACAAAAACTACAAGAACCAAAGAGGAAGAGGTCACCAAAGAGGAGGATACTCTCAAGGCAGAGGCAGATTCAATCAATCTCAAGGCTACCATGGCTACAACAATAATTATAACAACAACTACAATCACAATGGCAACTATCAAGGTGGATACAGGAATAGGAAGGATTACAACAATTATGCAGAGGAGCAAGATGATTCCTTGTTGATCATGAACATGACATCTAAGTCAGGTATCAATGATGATCATTTGTTCTATATTGATTCAGGTTGCTCTAACCATGTAGCTGGAAATGTTGCCTTACTCTCTGATTTGGAAGAACCCAAAGGCAAGCACCAAGTGCAGACAGGTGATGACACTAAACATTCAGTTGTTAAAGTAGGCAATGTCAAAACAAGTGATGGTAATCAGAATTTATTGAGCAGAGTGTTGTATGTTCCAACAATCACCAAGAATCTGATGAGTGTAGGTCAGATTGTGGAAAAAGGTCTACAGGTCAGGTTCACTCAACATGGTGCATATGTGGAGGATCCAAGACATGGATTCAGAAGGATAGCCAAGGGAGAAAAATCAGGTAGATTGTTTATCTTTGAAATTGAAGACACTAAGAATATTGCTTTGTACAACTATAAAGACCAAACCCTATCAGAATTGGAGATTTGGCACAAAAGATTAGGTCACATTGGAGAGAGGACCTTAAAGCAAATGAGTAGGGATCAATGTGTGCTTGGGATACCTAATGTATCCAAGCAACACATGATATACAAGTGTGGGGCTTGTCAATTTGGTAAGTCACACAGATTGCCATATACAAAGAAAGGTTTTATGCATGAAGATTATCTGGAATTGGTGCATACAGATGTTTGGGGACCTAGCAAGGAGCCATCCATATCTGGATCAAGGTACTATGTGTCCTTTATTGATGACTATAGCAGGTGGACTGTCTTATACTTCATGAAACATAAAGATGAAGTATTTAATTGTTTCAAAAGGTATCTTGCATTAGTTGAAAATCAAACAGGTAGACATTTGAAGAAACTAAGGTTAGATGGTGGTGGAGAATACTTCTCCAATGACTTTGAAGATTTCTTGCAGGAAAGAGGCATCAAGAGGGAGATTACTACAAGGTACTCACCTGAACAAAATGGGGTAGCTGAAAGGAGGAATAGACTCATTGTAGAGACAGCTAGGTCTATGCTAAATGAAAAGAAATTGCCAAACTATCTTTGGGCAGAAAGTGTATCTACTGCCACATATTTGATTAACAGGTTTCCATCAAAGACACTTGATGGAATGACACCCTATGAGGCTTGGCATGGTAAGAGACCATCTCTGGATCATTGCAAAATCTTTGGGTGTGTTGCATATGTGCATATTCCCTCACAGGTAAGGGGAAAGCTAGACCCTAAAGCTGAAAAATGTATCTTCATTGGTTATGATTTGAATCAGAAACGATACAGGTTCTATAACCCCTCAAACAAAGGCTTCAAGGTAAGCACAGATGTCATCTTTGATGAAAATGATTCATGGTATGAAAATGAGTGCAGGAAAGTTAGCCTACCTTATGATATGGAAGAAGACTTTCCCAAGCTTATCAGGCAAGAACCAATTCAGAAAGAGGACACAAGCTCAGATGATGAAGACACCATCAACATTGAAGAGTTCAAGGCTTGGAAATCCAAAGGGAAGATGAAGATGAAGCAACTAGAAGATAATCGAGAATCCTCAACTCAAGCTATGAGGAGATCTCAGAGAGAAAAGAAAAAACCTATTAGGTATGGGTATGATACTTCACTTGTAACCAAGCACTCTGTATATCTTGCAAAGGATCTCTTGAATGAAGAACCAGGTACATTTGAAGAAGCAATTACTAAACAAGAATGGAAGGAAGCAATGAATGAAGAAATGGAGGCTCTCAAGGAGAGTGATACTTGGGACTTGGTACCCAAGAAAGACTCCATGAAAGTGATAGGATCCAGATGGATCTACAAACTCAAGAGGAACTCAGATGGTACAATAAACAGGTATAAAGCTAGGTTGGTAGCCAAGGGTTTTGCACAAACCCAAGGCATTGATTATGAGGAGACATTTTCTCCTGTGGCCAAGATGCCAACTATCAGAGTTATGGTGAGTGTAGCTGCATCCAAGAATTGGAACATGTACCAATTGGATGTGAAGAATGCATTCTTGAATGGATGGATATCTGAGGAGGTGTACATGTCACAACCACCTGGCTATGAGGATCCTAATAAGGTAAATCATGTTTGTAAATTGAAGAAGGCTCTGTATGGATTGAAGCAGGCACCTAGAGCATGGAATTACAAGTTGACAACCTATCTTCTAGATCAAGGATTTGTGATGAGTAAAGCAGATACTTCATTGTTTATCAAAAGGAACAATTCAGAGGTAATATACTTGTGTGTCTATGTTGATGACATCATTATTACAGGAAATGATGTTCAGGGAATTAGACACATCAAAGGACAAATGATGAAAGAATTCAAGATCAATGATCTTGGTTTATTGAAGTACTTCCTAGGACTTGAATTGATCTACACAAATTCAGGTATTTTTATTACTCAAAAGAAATACATTCAGGACATGGTCAAGAAGTTTAATTTGCAGGAAGCTAAAGTCTCAAACATTCCTATGGAGGTCAACCACAAACTCAGTGCACATGAAGGAGAAGAAATCAAAGATATTACAGGTTACCAAAGTTTGGTAGGTAGTCTAAATTATGCTACCTTAACCAGGATTGATATATCATATGGTGTTAGTGTACCTAGCCAATTTATGCATAAACCAAGAGTACCTCATTTGGAGGCAGCAAAGAAGATAGTAAAGTACCTAAAGGGAACACAAAATCATGGTTTGTACTTTCCATATTCATCAGATATTGATATTAAGGTATACTCAGATGCAGATTGGGCAGGTTGCAAGGATGACAGGAGAAGCACCTCTGGTTACATATGTTTTGCAGGTGATAAACCAATTTCTTGGTCATCCAAGAAACAACCCACAGTAGCTTTGTCATCTACTGAGGCAGAATATAGAGGGCTAGCCAATGCCACTCAAGAAGCTATATGGTTGAAGCTTTTATATTCAGAATTGGGCCTACATACAAGGCCACCAATCATTTTTGGGGATAACACAAGTTCTCTTCACCTAGCAGCTAATCCAATTTATCATGCTAGGACAAAACACATAGAGGTTCACTACCACTATGTGAGGGAGAAGTTACTTAGCAAAGAAATTCCATTATCATATGTGTCTACTAATATACAATGTGCAGATTTGCTTACTAAAGCTCTGGATGGAAGCAAGCTATGCAGATTTAAATCCATGATTGGATTGCAGGAAATAATTGAAGACTAGAGATGAAGACTTGAGCCAAAGTGTTTGGCTTGAGGGGGAGCTGTTGGTGCAAAACAAGCCTACACACATTGGCTTGGAACATTGGAATCTTGGAAGGCTAAAGCTTGAACCCTTGAAGGATGTATTTACATGAACCTTGAACCATAGGAACCAATGCTTAATTGGTTATTACTTTTTATCTCATGTAAAAGTCTATATGACTTTAAACACTCATGTAATCACACCTAACTAAGAAAGTCGTGGAAACTTTGATTGATTGAATAGGTGAATGATTGAGAGAATATCTCATTCACTTTTAGGTACAAGATTCTAGGAGATTGACATGATTTTGAAATTCAAAATCTCACTCAATCTCTATATAATTTACAAGACAAAAGTCGCGGGATACTTCACTCCTCCCGAGGCAATTCTGAGTCAATCATTGAGTGTGTGTGAGCTACACCATAGCCTACACCTCTGAGTACCATTGAGCATCACATTACATGCCAATGGGAATGTACAATCATTAGATTTAATCAATATACATACATTCATAATCTCTGGTTTCTCTGAGTGACTACCTTCAACTTTGTCAACTTCAACAGGGCATATCTCAAGATCTACTGAACCAAATTGGATGATTCAAAGCACATTGTAACAAGCTTGAAGCACACTATATGCCTACAAAATTTGAAGGTTATTGGATCAACCATCTGGGAGAAATTGCGGTCGAAGTGATCTCTGGTATTTCTCTGTACAGTTCCTAAAATATCGGGGATGATCCTAAGTTTGCTAAATTGATTTCTCAGAGTGTAGTTTGTCATTTCCTCTCATTCCACTTGCAAATCAAAGCTTGTTAAGCTAATTGATTATGTCCAAAAGCAATTAGATCAATTTTAAGTGTGCTGGTCACACTGAGCATAACACTGAGCAGGTATCAAGACCAAAATAGAAAGTTTTCAAGTCTTGTGATTTCCAAAGTAGTCTGTTTTGATCAAGTCATTACTCAAACCTTTTCCAAAGTACATATAGCATATTTTGGTATCATTTGAAAGCTCAAGGAGTCTACTAAGCATATCTGGAGTCAAAGAAGGGCAGGTGTGAAGCAGGTTTTGTAGCACCATCTCAACTCTTGAGTGCATCCAGCCATCACATCCAACAGTGCAGGGCTACTCTAAGCCCCCCCCCCACCCCAAGAATTGTAAGTGTGTTGTTCAGTTGTTCATTTCAAGCTTTGCAATTATTTTGAAGCAGTATTTTTGGCAAGTATCTTTGATAGTGTTTCTAAACACTTTATCTAACTTCTTACCATCTTTCACCCCTATTTTTATGCCTAAGGATGAACACCTCCATGGCCAAAATTACAATTTATGGAAAGATGTCATGTGCGCCTATCTCTACACGAATCTTCTTCATGCAGTCATATATGGTTCAAACCCCGAACCCAATAGAGATAGCAACTTAGACAATTGGCATGTGTGGAATGTCAACGACAAAAGAACTTAGACGTCCAAGGATGCTTGGGACACGTTAGCCGCTTTGTATGAAGACAAGACCTCTTCAAAGATATATGCATTAGAGGCCGAGTTTCATAATTTGACCATTGGGCCACAGGACACAATTACCAAAGTCATAGCCCAATTTGAGGACTGTAAATTAGCACTATTTGGTAGGCAGATCTCTAGTGAAGACATGGCCGTAAGACTTCTCAACCAGTTACCGAAGGCATACGAGACATTTGTCACAACTTTGTATAATCGCAGCCAAGTCTTATCTTGGGAAGAGGTTTGTCGACTATTGCTCCTTCACGACTCACGAGCCAAATCGACTTCCTCACAAGAGTCACCCATGAAGGCCAAAGGCCCATTCAATAAGGGTAAAACCACAAGTCATCAGGCTAGCAATGGATCTAAGCAAGGATTGCATAATTCATCGAAGACCTGTAATTTCTGTGGAAAATCAGGCCACTTAGAAAAGTTTTGCTATAAAAAGAAACAATCACTAAAGGCTTCTATGTCTAGGCAAGCATCCGAAGGCTCCCAACAGAGATCCCACTGCTTGAGTGAGGAACTTTTCATCTCCACAGAAGCAAATGCACTAGTTACTTCTAGCTCCCCCCATGAGTGGATTTTTGATAGCGGAGCTACCTCCCATATGTGCAAAGACAAGGACTCCTTTCAAGATCTCAAAGAGCACGCGAGAGAAGTCTATCTTGGCAACAACAAAAGTTTACCCATCAAAGGAAAAGGGAAAGTTCAAATTTCCAACCATCAGGGGGAATGCAAGTCACTATCCAATGTTCTTTTTGTTCCAAATTTATGTATGAATCTACTTTGTGTCAAGGCCATTACAGATCAGGACAAACAAGTATGGTTTGATAATACCTCAGTTAAGGTAGTTGATCCCCATACAAAGGATGTCATTGCTCAAGGTATAGAAGAAAAGGGCCTCTATAAGCTCACATGCTTTGTATCCAAAGAATCCAACTCAAGTTTGTGGCACCAGAGATTTGGTCACACTTCTTACTTATCAAAAATCTCTTCATCCCAACTTGTGAAGGGATTGCCAAAGATCGGGCAACTTACTGATGTCTGCCAAGCTTGCACCCAAGGCAAGCAACACAGGGCCCCAGTTCCCAAGGAAGCTTCAACACGAGCGAGGAACCCACTTGCCCTTATCCACATGGACTTATGTGGACCTATGAATACCCCATTGCTGAGTGGATCCCTCTACTTTTATCTCCTTGTAGATGAACACTCTCAATTTATTTGGGTGTACTTTTTGAAGTCAAAGGCATACACATGCTCTAAGTTTCAAAGTTGGATCAAGGAAGTTGAGAATGAAGCTTCAACTAAAGTCAAAACCATCAGATCAGATGGAGGTGGCGGGTTTATCAATCATGACTTTGATAACTTTCTCACTCAGAAAGGGATCAAAAGACAAGTCACTCAGCCTCGTACTCCATCACAGAATGGAGTAGTTGAAAGGAAGATACACAGTGTGATGGAAATGGCACGAACAATGCTTCATCACAAGGATCTACCCTACAAGTTTTGGGCAGAAGCTGTGCATACTGCTATTCACATTCTTAATCGAGGGTTTACAAGTGCATTACACAAAAAAACACCCTTCGAAGCATACTATGGAAGAAAACCAAATGTGAACTACTTTCGAGTCTTTGGTAGGGAAGCTTTTGTCCATGTATCAAAAGACGATAGAAACAAGTTACAATCAAAGTCCAAGAAACACATATTCATAGGCTACAGTGACCAATCAAAGGCATACTGTCTATATAATATGGAAAACCACTCCATCACCATTTCGAAGGATGTGATCTTCAATGAAGCTTCATCATACTCAAGAAAATATTCAAGTACAAGTCTTAGTCCACCTATCTACACTTCAGAGGGGGACTCAGTATTTCCAACTTCCAACTCAGACGCAAGTACTTCATAACAACCATGCCGATCTCAAAGGCTTCTTGATAGGCAACAACGCGAACAAAGTGATTATGTTAATTATGTTGTAATGCACCAAATTCAGCAAATTCCAGAGCCATCTAACTACAAAGAAGCTCAAGGCCAACTAGAATGGGAAACAACTATGAAAGAGGAACTCGATGCAATAACAAAGAACAAGACTTGGACATTAGTTCCCAAACCAACCAACCATCAAGTCATAGGAGTCAAGTGGATATACAAAGTCAAATACAAGTCTGATGTCACTCTAGATAAATATAAGGCAAGATTAGTAGCTAAGGGATACAAGCAACAACATGGAATTGACTATGAAGAAACCTTTGCCCCTACCGCAAGATTCACAACCATAAGAATCGTCTTAGCACTAAGTGCTCACTTTAAGTGGCACATTTACCAGTTGGTTGTCAAAAGTGCATTCCTCAATGGAGATCTTCAAGAAGAAGTATATGTTGAACAACCTCAAGGCTTCAAGATCAAAGGCAAAGAAGATCAAGTCTACAAGCTTCACAAGGCACTTTACGGACTCAAGCAAGCTTCTAGGGCCTAGTATTAAAAGATTCACAAGTTCTTTGAAGACAAGGGATTTCACAGAAGCAATGTTGATGCTAATCTCTACATCTATCAAAAGGACTCTTTATATTTCATGGTCTACTCATTTTGTGTCTCACACATTCTTTGTTTTGTGAGAGTACTTTACTTTTCATTTTGCTTCCGCATGTGTACTGTCTACAAGGCCAACATGGCCAAAGTAACTCTGGGAGAAAAATAAAGAATGATAAATAATACCTGAGTGTAAGTATACAAACTATACCTCCCACCTAATGGGCATGTTACACAATATACAATTGACTATGTATGATCAAGAATCAAGTAACCCCCATCAAGTAACAACAATGTCAAAAGCTATCGTGTGGTAGAGCTTTAGTCAAAGCATTTGCAACTCTAGTGTGAACCTTCTCAAGAATAATGCGCTCTGTGGCTAAGCAATCTCTAATGAAGTGATACCTCACCTCAATGTGCTTGGTCTTTGTATGAGAGATCGGATTCTTAGCTAAAGCAATGGCACTCTGACTATCACTGAGCAAGCGAGGTACATGCTGAGGTAAACCCATATCACAAGAAAGACGAGAAAGCCACAATGCTTCCTTACATGCCTAAATTGCTAGAACATACTCTGCTTCTGTGGTGGAAACAGCTGTACATTCTTGAAGACAAGATCTCCAAGAGATAGCACCTCCAACAAAATGAAAAATGTACCCTGATGCAGACTTACGATTGTCTACACAACCAGCATAATCAGAATTTTGTGTAACCAATAATGGATACTTTCCCTCTACCTAAGCATAGAGACTTGTCCTTAGTGTCACTCAGATATCTCAAAATCATCTTGACCGCTTCCCAATATTTCTTGCTAGGATAAGACATATATTTTCTCACAACTCCCATTGCAGATGCAATGTCTGGTCTCGTAGCTACCAAAGCATACATGAGACTACCAACAACAAACTGATAGGCAATTTGGGTTATGAATTCCTTTTCCTCATCAGATTTGGGGCAATCATCCTTGCTCAATTTCACATATGTGGGTAAAGGTGTACTCAATGCCTTTCCACCCTGCATATTAAACTGATGACATACTTTGGATATGTACTCACTTTGAGACAAGTATATGCGTCTTTTAATCTTATCACGAGTAATACACATGCCAAGAATATGTGTGGCATCCCCCAAATCCTTCATATCAAATGGCTGACTCAATTTCTTTTTGAGAACTGACAAATCATAAGAGGACTTCCCAGCAATTAACATATCATCGACATAAAGTATCAAGCATATCAAGCTGTCATCAGAGCATCTCTTTGTATAGAGATAATGATCCTCATTGCTTCGCGAATAGCCTTGAGATTTCATAAAAGCATCAAACTTTTGGTACCATTTTCTAGGGGACTATTTAAGTCCATACAAACTCTTCTTAAGCTTACAAACTAGACTTTCCTTGCCAGCAACTACATAACCCTGTGGTTGTTCCATATAGATCTCATCTATAAGATCTCCATGCAAGAAAGAAGTTTTCACATCCATTTGTACTAGCTCTAAGTCCTCCATTGCAACAAATCCAAGAAACATGTGCAGGGTAGTCATCTTGACCACTAGAGAGAAGATTTCCTTGAAATCAACACCATGTTGTTGCTTAAAACCCTTTGCAACGAGTCGTGCTTTATATTTTGGAGAAGCACTATCTGAAATTTCAGCTTATATACACATTTACATCAAGAAGCTTTCCTGCCCTTTCGCAAAGTTACTAAATCCCAAGTGCCATTGTCATGAATAAAATCCAACTCACTCTTCATGGCACCCTCGCAATTGACATGATCCTCTGTCTGCATAGCCTCTTTGTAGCAAGAAGGCTCGCCGGCATCTGTTAGCATAACAAAATTTAAACCTGGGACATATCTATCAGGTGGATGTGAGACACGTGCAGAACATCTGAATGTTTGCTAAACGAGAACATGTGCAGACTGATTTGAATGGACATTCTCTTGAACATCCCTATTTGCAACATTTTTATGCATGCCAACTGGAGGAATAGTATCGTCAAACACCACTCTTCTGTGACCTCAACCTCCTTAATGGGCTGTTTATGCATTTTTTACTCATTAAAAATGACATCACTACTTCTGATCACTAACCATGTTTCAGGATCCCATAAGCGATATCCAAATTGTCCTTTTTGACCATATCCAAGAAAAATGCATTTCTTTGACTTATGGTTGAACTTTTGTCTAAGATTCTTGGGTATATGAACATATGCTTCACACCCAAAAACTCAAAGATGATCATAATATGGTGGCTTCCCTATCCATAACTCTTGTGCCACTTTCAAACCTTTCGCAGTACTAGATGAAAGGTTAATCACATGAACTGCAATCAATACTTCTTCTGCCCAAGAACCTTGTGAGAGGTTTGCAAGATGCAACATAGAGACTACTTTATCTTGAATAGCTCTATTCATCCTCTCAGCTACACCATTCTGTAGTGGGGTATAAGGAGTTGTAAAATCTCTACAAATCCCTCTAGACTGACAGAAAAGGTTGAACTCATGTAAGGTATACTCACCCCCATTATTTGAATGTAAAGCCTTAAGCTTAGTTCCTTTCTCAGTCTCAACTGAAGCAAGCCATTTTTTGAAAGTAGGGAATACCTCATCCTTCGATTTGATAGGATATACCCAGACTTTTCTAGTAGCATCATATACGAAAGTGACAAAGTAAAGAGAATCACCTAAGGACCTAGTGGGCATAGGACCACACACAACTGTATGAACGAGATTTAAAGGCTGAATTGAAGAGTCAATGTGCATTCTATGCACATTTCTAGTTTGCTTTCCACATTGACAATGCTCACAAAATGAAAAATCAGAGAAACATAACACAGGTAAGTAGCCAGAACGAGATAGATTTTCCATTCCACCACAAGATATATGGCCCAAACGACCATGCCAAATCGAAGCGATAGGCTGTTCAGTAATAGCTAACAATTGTTCTTCCTTTGATACAAATAAAGGATAAAGTGAGCCAACTTTTCTTTCTTTTGCAATAACCATATTGCCCTTTGAAATATGAAAGGACTGAGGATAGAAGAACACCTTGTAACCAAGGTCATCAAGTTGACCAACTGACATCAAACTGCGTGATAACTGAGGTACATGGCATACATTATGCATAGTAAATTTTGAACCATCAATGAACTGCACAACCACATTCCAATCCCCACAACATCACACTAGTAAGAGCCAGCAATTCTCACGGTACCAAAAGACTTTGCTGCATAATTTGAGAACCATTCTCTATGCGGTGTCACATGGAAAGAAGCACCAGAATTTGAAAGCCAGATGTGGGAAAGAGAATGAGCCATAAGCGCCTCAGTTGGCACACTACTGTCAAGTATGAACACATCAGCATCATCAGAAATAGCATTAATTTCTTCAATCTTCACAGTCGAAGTAGATGGTGCAGGTAATTGTTTAACATGCCCATCAACATTATGTCCTTTACCTTTAGCATTCTTTATTGCATAACAGTCTTTCTTCATGTGTCCTTTCTTATGAAAATAATGGCATTCGATATCCCTCTTCCTTGATTTACTTCTAGTCTTATTCCGTTGACCATTCCTTTCCTTTTTCTTGCTCCTGCCACGTTGCTGATTCTTTCCTTGGTAAGAATCACGAACATTATATGCATCTCCACTCTCAGTACCAACCATAGATTTTCTACGAATCTCCTCACTCAAGAGTGCTCCACATATGTCATCATAGAATAGTTTACCACCAGGTGCACTATTGCCAATAGTTGTGCAAAACATATCCCATGATGATGGCAAGGTGCATAACAACAACACTGCTTTCATTTCATTATCCATATCCATTTTCTTAGATTTTAACAAGGAGAATATAGCATCAAACTCATTCACATGAGCAGAAACACTATCTGTGTCCTTCATACAAAGGTCATATAATTTTCTCATCAAAAACACTTTATTTGATGTCGTCTCTTTTTCATATGTATTGCATAACTTCTTCCAAAGCTCCTCTGCACGTTCATAGTCTAATATTGTAAAGTAAACATTATCTGCCAGGTGCAAACAAATGGTAGACCTGGCCATTTCATCTAACTCATCCCAATCCTCTTCATCCATGTCAGCAAGCTTCTTTGAAATCCCATTTACTGGCTTCCATTGCCTCCTTTGAATTAGCAGATCTTCAATTTGATTCTTCCATAGAGCAAAGTTTGTGCCATCAAATTTTAGGATCTCAAAATGATCTTTTCCCTACAAGTTATAGCTCCTCCTCGGAACACTAGCACTCGACCCTGAGCCACCGGATGTGCCTGAGACCTCTGATGCCATGATAGTAGAGAACTCAATAGAGTGATAATGGAGCTAGAAGAGTCCCAACACCAAAAAATAAGTTTATGAAGGAGTAGATCGACCATTGTAAAGTTGACAAAACTAGAAATCTGAAAACATTTTGCTAGATTATCCTCTGCAAAATGGGCATATGATTAGTGTCAAAATATCATAAACCTACAAGTACTGACATGTTTTTTTGAATAGTGAATTAGTGACTCCACTAGATATAATCAATTACCCAATAGAAGCCAACTAGGCTTATCAAGCACCTATGAACAACTATCGTACATCTCCTATGGCGAGGCTGGGTAAGTCTTCCACCTGAATCACGGAAGAGACCCCGACATCTAGGTGTCTCCCAATTAAGAAAACCTCACACGACCCTATTTCTCAAACGTAAAGGTATTTATGCAAAAATCGTAACCGCTATATTGTTGATATATTTAGGTAGTGATGTGTGTGAACACACTAGGACTGCCGGGGCACGTTTTTCCCTCTTTAGGAGGTTTTTTCCCCCGGCTTGTATATATGCCTATCGCCCTAATGGGCTACTTATCTTTGTACATTTTCTAGTAATACATTCAGTATTGTGTGTTTGTGCTCTAAGCTTCTTCTTCTTCCTTGTGTTGTTCGCGTGCTTTCGAAGACGTCTATCTCCAACAATTGGTATCAGAGCAGGTCATCGCTTCATCTAGGGTGTCAATGACACTCCTCCGTTTGCACTCTCAGATTCGCATGAAATTTGGTGAGCATACTCAAGGTGTTTCAGAGATCAAAACGGCTTCGTTCTATGGTGCCAAAATTGCAATCTGAGCTCATTTCGGCCTCCGAACGCACTATCGCAGCGCTTGTGTAGGTATAAGCATCTCGAAGTCTGCTACAGGTCTAGCGGAATTCCTCTGGGCAGTTCTGTTCCACTTTTTGAGATACAATCATTTTTTGCATCAAGGTATTTTAGTCACTAGCCATGGCTGAAAGCAATGATGTATTCCGTATGTTCGCTGTTGAGGATAAGTTGGATGCTACCAACTACCCGTTATGGGCTTATATGATGCGGCATGTATTGGTTGCAAAAGGATTGTGGAACATTGTGCAGGGTGTTGAAAGACATCCTGTTACATCTCTGACTACAGGTACTACAAATATAGGTGCTAGAGCTGATGAAGATGGTCTCGAAGATGATATTCCGCAGATTCTTGTTCATGCTGTTGTTTCTGCTGCACCTATCGTAGAACATATTTGTTGGGATGGCAGAGATGCCCAGGCACATGCATTTATAGCTTTATCTGTCAAACGGGCCACTATTCCTCACATTCACTCTTGCTAAACAGCTAAGGATGCTTGGGATACACTTACCACACTGTACCAAGCTAGGAATGAGGCTCGTGTTGCTTACCTTTGAAAACAATTGGAGAGTGAGCACATGAATGAAGGTGATTCTATGGACAATTTCCTAACAAAGATCAAAGACTTGAACAAACAGTTGATTTCTGCTGATGAGGTTATACCAAATAGCTCACTTGTGCAGACCGTTCTGAATGGTCTTCCTAATTCGTATTAGAGTTTTGCTTCTACTCTTCGGTTGATGATGAAAGGCAATCCAAATGCCTTATCATTTGAGGAGTTAGTCTCTGTTCTGTTGCAGGAAGATCAGTCTAAGCAAAACAGGTCCATTATGCGAGTTGAAGATGAAGTTCTCCTGGCTAGTTAGAAGGGCAAAGGAAAATGGAGCTCTTCAACTAGTAAGCAGAAATCTGCTAATTTTGCATATTCGAAGAAGGAAGATAAAGATGAGAAGAAATCAGAAAAGCAGAAATTGTTTTGTAAGTACTGTAAAGGGAATGATCATATCTTAAAGAATTGTCCAAAACTGGCTTCTAAAGAGGCAAAGAAGGAAGAGGCTGGAATAGTTGTTGTAGAGGCCTCTACACCAAAAACAGAGTCTGCAAATCTTGTGCACGAAGAAGAATGGGCGTTTACTACTGTCTGCAGTTTTGATCCATCTTCTCATGAGTGGTGCATGTCTGCAATAAGCTCAGATGTTTGGTATTTTGATAGTGGGGCGACCAAACATATTACCTCCTAGTGTAGTTTCTTCTCTTCACTCGAGCCTGCCCCTACAGGGAATACTGTTACAAGCGCCAACAACTCCTCTTATCCTATTATGGGAGTTGGTAAGATCGTTTTGACTACTGCTGATGATAGTTCTTTCACTTTGTCAGATGCTTTATTTGTGCCAGGGATAAAAAAGAACCTATTATCAGTTTGTGCATTAGCCAACATTGGCTTGGTTGTGAAATTTGTTAATGACAAGTGTACAGTTCATGATCTGTCAAATGGTGATGTGATTATTGCTTCTGGCATCTTATGTGGTGGGCTCTATAAGTTCATAGACTATGAAAGATTTGTAAATGATTTGGCATGTGTAGTATTTCTGATCGAGGGGGGGAATATATGTCTTCTAATTTTAATGCATTTCTGGCTGAACGTGGGATAAAACACCAGTGTACAGTGCCGTATACACCTCAACAGAATGGAGTTGCTAAACGAAAGAACAGGTCACTCATGGAGATGGCGAGGTGCATGGTCAAGAGTCAGGCTTTACCATATAGTTTTTGGCTTGAGGCTGTCATGTGTGCAACATATGTACTGAACAGGTGTCCCACTAAAGCGTTGCAGTCTATCACTCCATATGAGGCTTGGCATGAATGCAAGCCATCAGTTGCTCATCTCCGTGTTTTTGGTTGTTTGGCATATGCATTAATGCCTGAAAAACATCACAGAAAATCAGATGATAAAGCAGTAAAATGTATTTTTGTTGGGTACAGTTATGAAAGTAAAGGCTATCGTTTGTATCATCCACAAATTCTGGTTAGCCGTGATGTTATCTTTGTGGAAGATGCTATTAAGCCATTGCTTTCATGTACTAAGAAGACATCTATTAGCTCCAAAGACATGTAGGATACTTTGATGCCTCTTTTTTCAGGTGGACAGTCTAGTGCTGGTCCTAATGAGGCAACTTCTCATCCTTCCCAGGCTTCATATGATGATGTAGATCATTCCATTTCCGATGCAGATTTACATGATGCACTTCTTGATGAGAGAGATGATATTGAGCAAGCAAAAACTATGCCAAAATGGCTGGTGGAGACTTTGCGTGACACCAAATTAGATGCACTTTTCTCATATCGTACTCGCTCAGGCTCTCATAGTGCATCCTTTGCATCAGATTGCTATGCTACGGCTGCATCTAGTCTCTTGATGAGAATGAGCCTGTTTCTTTTGATGAAGCATAGAATTCAGAAAATTGGATG
This sequence comes from Ceratopteris richardii, assembly GCA_020310875.1. Taxonomy (NCBI): domain Eukaryota; kingdom Viridiplantae; phylum Streptophyta; class Polypodiopsida; order Polypodiales; family Pteridaceae; genus Ceratopteris; species Ceratopteris richardii. Next base: position 8,598,778 of record CM035435.1, on the reverse strand, counting down.
GCTGTTATGCAATCGGAATATGATGCTATAATGTGGAACAGTACATGTTCTTTATGTGACTTGCCTCCTGGTAAGAAGTCCATTGGCACTAAGTGTGTATACAAGTTGAAGCATAAACCTGATGGTACAGTTGACATGTATAAGGTTAGTCTTGTTGCGAAGGGTTATGCGCACGAAAGAGGCATTGATTTTGATGATACCTTTGCACCTACATGCCGTATGACTACTGTTCGGAGCATTTGTGCACTTGCAGCCCATCATGGTTGGAATGTACATCAGTTGGACATTAAAACAACATTTCTAAATGGTGACTTGCATGAAGAAGTGTATGTTTTTCTGCCCCGTGGCTTTGTGTAGAAAGGACATGAAAACCAGGTGTGCAGGTTAAAGAAGGCATTATATGGTTTAAAGCGAGCACCACGTGCTTGGTATGAGAAGATACATGCCTATCTGATTGCACATGGTTTTGAGTACAATCCAACTGAAAGCACCTTATATGTTAAGTGTGCTAATGATGTGCTTCTGATCATTGTTGTCTATGTTGACGACATGCTGCTCACTGGTCCTATTGAGAAGCATATTGCTGATTTTAAGGCTGATTTGCATGCCTCATTTGAGATGTCTGATTTGGGGCATTTGCATCACTATTTGGGCATTCAGTTTATGCAAGTTGATGGTGGAATGGCTTTGTGTCAAGCAAAATATATTGACACATTATTGCAGCATTTTGGCCTTGAAGACTGTAAGCCTATGGCCACTCCTATGGAGACAGGTTTACGATTGAGTCTTCATGATGCTAGAGATGCATTTGATGTTGTTCTCTATCAGCACGCTATTGGATGCTTGATTTACTTATGCATTACTTGGCCAGATATTCAGTTTGCTATCTCATAGATGAGCAGGTTTATGCATTGCCCAGGAGTCATGCATTGGAAGGCGGTTAACTGCATCTTTCGCTACTTGAGTGGTACTCAGCTACTTGGGTTGTTTTATCCCAAGGGGGGATCACTACCACCAGATTTGTATGCTTTTTCTGACTCCGATTGGGCTGGTTGCTATGACACTCGTGTGTCCACCAGTGGTTTTTGCTTCATGCTTGGTAGCTCATGTATATCTTGGTTGAGGAAGAAGCAGCCCACTGTGGCCACTTCCAATTGTGAGGTTGAGTATAGGGCACCTTTCATAGTGACTGTTGAGTGTGTGTGGCTCAGATGCCTTATGGCTGATTTGGGTGTTGGCTAGTGTTTTGCCACCACCATCTTCATTGACAGTCAAAGCGCATTGGCAGTTGTGAGGAACCCTGTGTTCCATGCTCGCACTAAGCACATTGAGGTGCATTATCACTATCTCAGGGAGAGGTTCTCTGTTGGGGAGATCAGCTTAGCATATGTGCCCTAGCAGGAGAACATTGCAGACCTTTTCATGAAGGCTCTACCTAGGGAGAAGTTTGAAGCTTTCCGCAAAGCTTTGGGCTTACTTCCTTTAGTGGAGTGATTTCCACATAGCTTGGCACTTCCTTATACATGAGTGCTAGCTCCTTGTTCACCACATCACTCCCAGGAGGATTTATTAATATATTTAGGTAGTGATATGTGTGAACACACTAGGACTGCCGGGGCACTTTTTTCCCTCTTTAGGAGGTTTTTTTCCCCCAGCTTGTATATACGCATATTGCCCTAATGGGCTACTTATCTTTGTACATTCTCTAGTAATACATTTAGTATTGTGTGTTTGTTCTCCAGGCTTCTTTGTCTTCCTTGTGCTGTTCACGTGCTTCCGCAGATGTTGGAGATACCAACATATATCAATAACCACATGGACGTACATAAGTGGTATCCACAGAAGCGTACATGGTGTGTATGTGCTCAATATGTAGTAAAACGACACTAAAAAGGCTGAATGCATAGCCTAAAATCTAGCCAACAACACTTGCAAGTGTCTGAAAACTTTGATGATTTAGGCTCAAAAAACCTGCATAAATTTGCAATAGTTGCTCCCACCAAAACTGAAAACCTCTCGAGAAACTTGTAGTTTTACGAGTGTGGCTGAAAACACAGCCCCAAATGTTTATATTTATTGTCGGATAAGTACAAAGAACACTCTTCTTGATGTTCTTGGCCTTGTGTGAAGAGAACTATGTGTGAAAGTACTCCAAAATAGCTCCAAAAGATACCTAAAAATGCTTAAAAAATAGGCTTTGAAAGCAAACAATGAAGCATTGAAGGACCAAAACATGTTCAAGGTAATGTCAACCTTAGTCTTTCCCCTTGTTTAGACACGAGAAGAGTGTAGCTTAGTGGCAAGATATTGCCATGGTTAAGTGAGCTCAGGGGGGAACAATACTGGGATGGGTGACCTCTCGGGAAGTACCGAGAACCTCTATACTCTTTGATTGTTGAGGTCCTCCCTCATGTGCAACCAACGGCGCCAACGGTGACTTCGGTGACTCGGATGACAAGGTATGCCTTGGTCGCCGCCTTAGTCGTAAGCCTTGGAGAAAGCCTTGGGGGGGGTGGGGGATGCTTGCTTCGCTTGCATAAAAGGAACAAAGCCTGTGCCTCAAAATGATCTGATACTAGTGAATTGATTCGGCAGCGATGCACCACAGTGCGTTATCCTTCTTACGAGCTCCACAACGATATCCTCGGAGTAGAAAACCGAGCTCCTGAGGCCGCATACAAAGCTCCGCACAGAGACTACAAAAACACACAAAAAACATAGCACACAGGGAGCATGAAGATAGACTTCTTAGGTCTTACAAATGCGGTCCAACTTACAGCCTATGATTGACCATGCCACTATATGTTTTATTAAAGAACATATACAAGGGAGTGTCCGGTGGCCATTTGGCCTTTCACATGGACACTAATGGTAACAATGTGCACTAATCAAGAGAAAGCACTTCGCTACCAAAGAATATGAGAAAGCATAGATACAAAGATTAGGTGCATTAATTATTGAGAATTGTGCATCAATCTTGTTATGCTAGACGGAGTTGCAGATATGAGTACAATTGCACCTCGATTGACATGAGGATTTGTAAGTACTTTATATTCAATTCAAGTGATAAGCTTATTTCCAAAAAACTTTTGAGTATGATATAACCTTTCTTATCATGCATTTGTGCACGTTTGATTGCTTTTTCCATTAATCCATATGAATTGAGTAGTTTAATTCTCACTCTACATGAGTTAACGGGAGAACATATTAAACCGAGTAGTTGAGAGGATGCATTTTATGTAAGTTGCACTTGTGTTTTGTGTGCTTTCAATTCCAAATATCAAAATTCAATACAAAGGATTGTAATACATTGTTTTGACATCGACGTATCACTGGTGCTCAATTTGTTGTGATAGCAATAATTTAGGGATTCATTCATGCATATAAGATTTTTTTTCCTTTTACTATAGATGAATTAAGTAAGTTCGAATTTCTCTTCATGCCAAAGACCTCAAAAAACGTGAAATAGATGCTTTTGAAATTTCTTATGGAAATTATCCAACATAATGAAAAGGAGGAATGTGGATGTAATTTTATATTACTTAGTGAGCATTTTGGCATGAATATTAGCATGACTTCCAATGTTCAAACTAATTCTTTTGATGCCTCCTCTATACCCTGTAATGTTGATGCAAATTTGATATACAAAGTCTAAAGAGATCTGATTCATGCAGTTATAACCACTTACTAAGATAATATGAGCATTTGGAATTAATATCGATTCACTATTTATCTATGAATTTCTCCTTCTCTAAGTGCATGTCACTATCGTTCAAATACAGTGAAATTCATCAACCACACATAACTAATAGTTGCATCTACATACGCCTAGATCCACACGATAACATTTATACATATAGTCATACACATTCACACATATACACATATATGCATTCATATATATACACACACACATTTACACATACACACATACACAATGATACACAGATTAACACATTCACATACACATTCATACATATATACATACACAATGATACACACATCACATATACACGTATTCAAACACATTACACATTCATACATGCACACATTAACACATTTTCACCTCTAGATTCACACATACACATAGACAAAGATTCCCACATACACAGAGATACACATTCACACATACGTATGCAGAAAGAGAGGTTCATTCACACGTAGATAGATTCATGCACATATACATGCATATATTCACACATATGCACATTCACAAATATTCAGATGTTCACACATGCACACATACACATGCACATGCATGTGTCGAAATTTAAAGTTTTATTGTATCTGTTTTGAAAGTTAAAACACACGCACTATTGCATGGTGATAGAAAATAAGACATGGGCTGATATAGACTGTGAGATGTGGGAATTTTTTCAAAGAAAGTTTCATGTCCAAGAAACTTTAGCAAAAGGTACGTACACTAGCTATTAATGCTGTGAGTTTGAACTCTTATATGTATTTTAAATATTTACATTTAATCAATATACTTCTGTTTCATTAAATAAACATTGCTTGCCATAAAAAGAAGAATTGAAGCTTCTTACACATCTTAATTGGATCATGCGGGTCTGATGCCTTGGTTGAAAAATTTATACGTTTATGTATTATTCAAATTTTAGTTTTTATTTTATTTAACACCAATCATTAGCTTCTTCCAATTTTTATATTGTAAAGAGGATTAGCGTAATAATCATATGAATAATAAAATATACTATGCTAGATATTTTTAATATCATTCTTTGATTCAAAACATAAAAGAAAATCCAAATGATTTCATAACTATTATTAGATTTGATATTGTTTATCTTATTTTGGTTTATTTTCTTTATATTTTATTTATATCCATCATGTGTAATAGAGGATTATTATGGTTAAGAAGACATGGAATAGGTGGAGAGACAGACATAGGAGAGAAGACCTTGGTCATCACAAACTACAAACCCCTCTAGCCATGCTTCTTCTAGATCTCATTGTTCATCACATAAGAGTGATGATCAACATATGATTGATTCTAATAACATTTTATGTAATGTTGAAGCTCAAGGTCAAGGACAAAGCACGAAAGCGCATCAAGGAAGTGGACACACAAGAAGAAGGAGCATATAGGGAGCTCCAAGAAGCACATGTCAAATTTTCAAAAGAAATCCCTATAAACATAGTGATTTTTATCACTAAAAACCATTGTAAATACCATTTCCATTTTTGTAACTCCATTTTGTTCAAGTCGATGAGTCCTCGAGCTTGAGGAGTATTAGAACTATCATCCTACCAATTTTCATAATTTTTCGACTCTGTTTGAGCCCTCAAATAAGCCCTGGAACCTATTTTTTAACTAGGACGGACACTAGGTCCAGACAAGGCCAAAACCACTCAAAAAACTATAAAAAGGGCTGGAGAGCTCATTTTTGAGGTTAGCTTGTTCTAGATTTGAGCTTTGTAAGAGATTTCTTTGGTAATCGAAGATTTCCATTGTTCCACTCTTTGCTCTTACCTTGTGCACGTGTGTGTGTATGTGTGTGCATGTTTGTGTGCTTTCACTCACACACTTGTTCCATCACTTGCTCATAGTCTTCATACTAGTCCTCACGTCTCCACGGATTGACATTTAGGAGGTGAAGCTCCTCACATGGGTACTCACCATGGTGCTAGAGTGACACCAAATTTGGTCCCATTGTCGGGGAGAGAGCTTGGAGGATGAGCGTGTGATGGTAAGACATAGAGTATCCATGTTCGAAGGTAAAAAGATAACCATTTTCAGTTCAGTTTTTGAGTTTTTCTTCTTCTTTATCTTTATCATGATCATCATCTTCTCCCACCTTCATATTCTCTGATTTTTTCCATTTTCGACTATATCTTCACCTCATTTTTCACTTGCGACTATGAGAAAGAAGCTCAGAGGGTGTTCAGAGCTGAAACACTGAAGAAATAGCCTTGGAATCTACCTCAAACATGAAACATTTGAGTGGCGGTATCGCGGAGTGACAAGACCAATGCCTAGTATGGCGAGCATCGAATCGTGAATTTCGAGGGTGACTTTGCATCTACAGGCACCTACAAGTGACAAGGAGGGCACAAGGTACACATATGTGAAAAAAATTTTGAATTTGGGTTTTAAAATCTCCAAGTATTGTGTCCGGTTGAGTTTTTTTATCGCTATACCAGAACTCCTGTGTATCGCGATACTTGTCGAGGTATCGTATCGTGCATATCCACTTCAGGTATCGTGATACCATTCTGGTATCGTATCATCAACTGCGGGTATCCTGATCGCGGTCGCCCCGATTGTATCCTATCGTGGTCCACCTGGTATCATACCATGCACCTTGTGGTATCATATTGTCTCTTGAGTGGTATCATATCGTCAACCAAGTTAGTATCGTATCATCGGCCAAGTTGGTATCCTATCACCCAACTTGGTATTGTATTGCCTCCTGTTTTGGTATCGTATCGTCGTATCCTTTGGTATCGTATCGCTCAAAGAGTCAGTATTGTATCGTATGATTTTTGGTATCGTATCGTGAGGTCAAGTCGTATCGTATTGTTTCTAGACTGGTATCGTATCATCTCGAGAATTCATTAGTATCATATCGTGACCATTTCAGTATCATATTGTGTAGATAACAGTATCGTATCGTAGAAGTTGGTATCGCAATCATAGTCACCCTAGTGGTATCGTATCGTCTAAGGTGGTATTGTCTATAATGGTATCATGTAAAAGGAAGGTATTGTATCGTGAAAATCTGGTATTGTATCGCATGTTCTGAATTCCGAGAGAGATCTTCTTTCCCTGCTTTAAACCCAAGAACCCTGAACTGACATAACTCTCTTATACGAAATCTGTTTGCTATGATTTTGGAGTTGATCCTCAAGTGGACTAGGAAACCAAAGAGCTCCAAAGGATTTTGAGCAATATAAGGGGAAATTTTGGACTTGTAGACAAGGCTTATGAACTTGAGATCTGGCACACACCTAGGAAAAGATAAACAAAGCATTAAATCCTTAGAGGCCAGTGTCAACCACACAGTGAGGTCCTGGGCACAACAACTTAGTGGCCATCCCTACGTGCTAAGTTCAGAAACAAGTGACTCAGAAATGTCTTTTAGCATGGAAAGACCCACACATACCTCAACCACTACCTATTTACAGACACCAGAAGGTCCTTATAAGACACAATTGGAATATATGAGGACAAACCAATTAGGAGCACACATCTATGAGGATGGTTTGAGGCGATTAGTTGTCCAACTCAAAAAAACAAATCAACCCTTTGGACTTGAATACCCAGTGGTCAAGTTGGAAGAGGGATCATAAATTGATAAGGAAGGAACCATGTATGTGCTTATCAGCTTACCTGATAGGACACATGAGTTTGGAGATATCAATCCTGAGGACGAGCTAGGAGACCTAGAGCAAGGAGACCTAGAGCAAGGAGACCTAGGACGAGAACCCAAGACTCCTAGAGGAAAATCTGTTTTGACCAGAGTGCTCACTCCAGAGTGGGTTCCTCAAGACAACAAATGCATAGAATTATTCTTGAATAGAGAAACAAACGAAGCCTTTTGGAGATTCAAGCCAGATCAACCTAGTGTAATAGTCAGCATCTACGAATTCAAAGATCTTGAGATATCAGATAAAGTTTTCTATCTAGATGACACACCGTAGAAAGTGTTCCTGGTAATAGAGCATGACAATCATGCATACACTCGGCAGAGTGAATCAATTTTCCCTCCACTAAGATCTAGCATTTTCCATGGTATCCAAGGGGTTGGATCATCCAAGGCTCATGAAACACAAAGGGAAAGAACCAGAGAGAGGCCTGAGGTAAGCTTTGCACATACAGTGGGCAAAGACAAATCAGGACATGAAGGTGAAAGACCTGAAAGGGAGAGACATAGAGCTCATAGGCATCAAAGAGATGAACATGATTTTTCATTTCCTAGACCCAAGCTCACTCAAGAACCCTTAGACCATCTCAAGTGGTCAAGGCAATGAAGAACTCGCTTGATGGGTTCAGAGATCCTTATCATGTGGTTGAGTTCAAACAAGTGCTAAGAGCTTAACAGGGTGAGCACTTGTTCACTCAGTTTGAGGCATTTGGTTTGACTCTTAAGGTTACTGCCTTAGCTTGGTTCCAACCTCTTAATAGTCGAAACTATTGAGAGATAGGTTAACTGCTAGAGGAATTCATTGTGGAATTTTCCAAGAGTGCTATCAGGCATAACACGTCATCCTTGATCCATAGCTTCAAGCCCACAACCACTACAAACAGCTATATTATAGGCCACAACAACACTATCAACCTCAATACCAGCAATAATACCAGGCATCAAACAAGCCACAACCAGTCCTAGGAAACCAACTACCAGCTCCTGTCAATGTGATTCCAGCCAAGTATGCTGTGGTAGAGGAAAACCCTAATAGAGCATTGGTGCCACTAACCCCATTAGTCTTAGAAAATGACTCTCACGCTCATGCTTCAGACTACTTCCATGAAGATAGTTCACAGGCTTATTACATAGATTCACCTGAGCAAAGTGAGACTTCTCCATATCAATATGAGGCATCACCTATGGAACAACATTGGGAGCCAGAATACTCCAATGTCATGTATACGAATCCAAATCCTAGGCCCTAAGTGAGGCAAGTAAGACCACAAGCCATTAGAGGACCATGTTTTAGATGTCAAGGTGACCATTTCATTCGTGAATGTCCCCACTCACGGACTCGGAAACAAGGATAGAACATCACAATACAAGGCTTTTGTCCCAAGTGTGGCAATGAGCATCTTCCGCGAGAGTGTCCTAGGAATCCCTCTAGTGCGCCCAAGGTTACACCCATCAATGTGGTAGGATTAGTGGCGGATTCAAGTTCAAGTAGTAGTAATGTGGCTCCTATATAGGTAGTCACTAGGGCACAAGCATTGAACTAGGATAAGATCGCGAAACAATTAGAGTCAAGTGAATCAGGAGAGCCTATTAAGAGGAAAACAAGAACATGTAAAGATACCACGGAGAGAACCAATCAAAAGTGGAATAAAAAGATATCTGAACTAGAAGAGAGCTTGAACGACATAAAAACAAAAATAGAAGATATTGCATCTCAAAGCCCCTCGCATGCCGAAGCTCCATCCACTCCACCTCATCCCACCCCACCAGCCATTGTAAATAGACCACAACTAGGGTCTGTTCTTGTAGATCCAACCCCAAAAGGCTCGGACATGATGTTCAAGGCCTATCAGGCTCGACTTCAAGAAGGACCAACAGCTACAAACCTAGACAAGAGTTAGCCTATAGCAGATTTAGAGATTGAATGGAAACAAATATGCATGGAAATGGTAGAAGTAGCTCAAGCTATGCTCGAGACAAGTCAAAAGTTCAATCAGACAAACTCTATCAAACTGGATTTGCATTTCTAGCGCTTACTAGAAAAATTAGAGCAATTGGTAAACAAACCGCAGGTTTCTGTACCTCCACAGGCTCAACCAAATATGGAAAGAGAAAGCTTACTGCCAAGGAAAGCTTATGTTCCTGATTCCATGGATGATGGAACAACTCTTTTAGTTCAGCAGTACTCTCAAGAGTTCTTGCAGGAAACACATGAAGAGAAATGGGCCAAAGAGAAGAGACACTCCATATGAGGCTTGGCATGACCGCAAGCCATCTGTTGCTCATCTGCATGTTTTTGGTTGTTTGGCATATGCATTAGTGCCTGAACAACATCGCAAAAAATTGGATGATAAGGCAGTAAAATGTATTTTTGTTGGGTACAGTTCAGAAAGTAAAGGCTATCGTCTGTATCAACCACAGACTAAACGCATTCTGGTTAGCCGTGATGTTGTCTTTGTGGAAGATGCTATTCAGCCATTGCTTTCATGTACTAAGGAGACATATGTTAGCTCCAAAGACATGTATGATACTTTGATGCCTCTTTTTACAGGTGGACAGGCTAGTGCTGGTCCTAATGAGGCAACTTCTTAGCCTTTGCAGGTTTCATATGATGATGCAGATCATTCCATTTCTGATGCAGATTTACATGATGCACTTGATGAGAGAGTTGATATTGAGCAGGCAAAAACTATGCCAAAATGGCTGGAGCAGACTTTGCGTGACAGCAAATTAGATGCACATTTGTCATATCGTACTCGTTCAGGCTCTCATAGTGCCTCCTTTGCATCAGATTGCTATGCTATGGCTGCATCTAGTCTCTGTGATGAGAATGAGCCTGTTTCTTTTGATGAAGCACAAAATTCAGAAAATTGGATGGCTGCTATGCAATCTGAATATGATGCTATAATGAAGAATGGTACATGGTCTTTATGTGACTTGCCTCTTGGCAAGAAGGCCATTGGCACTAAGTGGGTATACAAGCTGAAGTGTAAACCTGATGGTACAGTTGATAGGTATAAGGCTAGGCTTGTTGCAAAGGGTTATGCACAGGAAAGAGGCATTGATTTTGATGAGACCTTTGCACCTACATGCCGTATGACTACTGTTCGGAGCATTTGTGCACTTGGAGCCCATCATGGTTGGAATGTACATTAGTTGGACATTAAAACAACATTTCTGAATGGTGACTTGCATGAAGAAGTGTATGTTTTTCAGACTCATGGCTTTGTGCAAAAAGGGCATGAAAACCAGGTTTGCAGGTTAAAGAAGGCATTATATGGTTTAAAGCAAGCACCACGTGCTTGGTATGAGAAGATACATGCCTATCTGATTGCACATGGTTTTGAGAACAGTCCAACTGAAAGCACCTTATATGTTAAACGTGCTAATGATGTGCTTCTGATCATTGTTGTCTATGTTGATGACATGCTGCTCACTGGTCCTATTGAGACACATATTGCTGATTTTAAGGCTAATTTGCATGCCTCATTTCAGATGTCTGATTTGGGGCATTTGCATCACTATTTGGGCATTCAGTTTATGCACGTTGATGGTGGAATGGCTTTGTGTCAAACGAAATATATTGACACATTATTGCAGCGTTTTGGCCTTGAAGACTGTAAGCCTATTGCCACTCCTATGGAGATAGGTTTACGATTGAGTCTTTATGATGCTGGAGATGCATTTGATGTTGTTCTCTATCATCAGGCTGTTGGATGCTTGATTTACTTATGCATTACTCGGCCAGATATTCAGTTTGCTGTCTCACAGATGAGCAGGTTTATGCATTGCCCAGGAGTCTTGCATTGGAAAGCGGTTAAGCGCATCTTTCGCTACTTGAGTGGTACTCGGCTACTTGGGTTGTTTTATCCCAAGGGGGGATCACTACCGCCAGATTTGCATGCTTTTTCTGACTTAGATTGGGCTGGTTGCTATGACACTCGTGTGTCCACCAGTGGTTTTTGCTTCATGCTTGGTAGCTCATGTATATCTTGGTTGAGCAAGAAGCAGCCTACTATGGCCACTTCCAGTTGTGAGGCTGAGTATAGGGCAGCTTTCACAGCGACTGTTGAGTGTGTGTGTGGCTCAGACGCCTTATGGCTGATTTGGGTGTTGGCCAGTCTTCTGCCACCACCATCTTCACTGACAGTCAGAGCGCATTGGCAGTTGCGAGGAATCCTGTGTTCCATGCTCTCACTAAGCACATTGAGGTGCATTATCACTATGTTAGGGAGACGTTCTCTGCAAGGGAGATCAGCTTGGCATGTGTGCCCACGCAGGAGAACACTGCAGACCTTTTCATGAAGGCTCTGCCTAGGGAGAAGTTTGAAGCTTTCCGCAAAGCTTTGGGCTTACTTCCTTCTGTGGAGTGATTTCCACATAGCTTGGCACTTCCTTATACATGAGTGCCAGCTCCTTGTTTACCACATCACTCCCAGGGGGGATTTGTTGATATATTTAGGTAGTGATGTGTGTGAACACTCTAGGACCGCCGGGGCACTTTTTTCCCTCTTTAGGAGGTTTTCTTCCCCCGGCTTGTACATACGCCTATTGCCCTAATGGGCTACTTATCTTTGTACATTCTCTAGTAATACATTCAGTATTGTGTGTTTGTGCTCCAAGCTTCTTCTTCTTCCTTGTGCTGTTTGCATGCTTCTGTAGACGCATATCTCCAACATCGTCCATGAGACCATAGTGCACTGTATTTAGTATACTCCCAATCACATCCCTTTGCGAGTTCTTCTTCTTCTTCAGAGATATGATGCCTTTGCTTGTGAAACCGCTGTATCTAGCCATCTGCTTGTTGGAAAAGGTGGAAGATGTCGAAGACTTTCTGGAAGAGGCAAAACTCGAGTGGAATGATTCTTTCGAAACTGAGCTCTTTCCTTTGCTTTGGTTTCCTTGGAAAGCTCATACCTTTCTAAGCACTTCTGCATAGGCTCAAAGTTAAATATTGAAAACTTCATTGCCTTCTCTCTGAAAGTTGCATCCGTTTTCCTTTGCAGTCCTTTACCTTGTGGTTCATCGCCTACGAGACGAACATCTTCATCATCGCTCCATAAGCGAGGCATTTCGGGATCCGGCATACGTAGAAACTCAGTTATGAATACAAGAGACTCTTGTACAAGCCATCCCTCTGCCATGCTACCCTCTGGACATGCTCTCTGTCAAACAAATCCTTTTAATGTCTTCATAGAGCGCTCTAAGAAGAACATCCATCGACTATGGACAGTTCTTGCTATTGCAACTTCATCTACCAGATGAACCAGTAAATGAAGTTGAATAGTGAGAATACTTGTGGGAAAGTATTTCTCTACCATACAAACAGCCTCGATAGCATTGAGTTTTGCACTCTCTATGCTATCTTTATTTATCTCTTTAGAAGAGATTCACCATACTAAAGAACTAATTTTATAAATGGTTCTTTGTACATCCTCCGAAAGACAATCTTTTAGGGCTACAGGGAGCACAAATTGTAAAAACTTGTGCCAATCATGATACTTGTGCCCTCCAAGATCGTCGTTTTGTGTGAAAGCAGTCTTTAGACACCTCATGCATCCACTAGGTGTCCGAAACTCTGAAATTTGTTTCTTCACATGTTGCTCTTCCACCCTGCAAAGCACCCAAGGAGCTCTTGGTAATGATATTATTCTGTTGGGCTTAGTAATTGCCCACAACTCTTGCATACGACCTCGCTCTTCTAAATCCTCCCTTTGCGCTTTGCTTTCTTTCTTTCCGATCAAAGTTTTCCAAAGAATCTCTCCCACATTCTTAAAAATATGCATCGGGTCTACCAAATGATTGATCAACAACTCCAATAAGGGAGTTCATGAAAAATAGACAACCGCTTCATGCCAGTGACTAGATTTTCTGAATCCCACAGTTGTTTCCAATCGCTAGCTTTCATTTGGCGTTGCGCTTGTCGACCAATTTTTCCTTCACGTAAAACATGTCCATCAAGCAAATATCTATGGTTTCCTTCATAGGTAGTTTTACGTAGTGCTTTGGAATAGCATGCTTTGAGTCGTGGTCTGCATAAGGGACAAGCATGGTAACCCAAAATCGATAAACCTGAACATTCATTATAACCAGGCCAATCATACATCATCCACATAAGTATGCCTTTCACTTGCACGTCTCGTTTTATTATAGGTTGAGACATGTCACGCATAGTAATCCCATCCCATAAAATGTGCAGTTCTTCCACAAGTGGTGCAAGATATACATCCATGTTTTTTACCTTATACTTACCTGGTACAATAAGAGCTAATAATAAATGACCTTTCTTTGTGGCCAGCCATGGTGGGATGTTATAATTCACCAAACATACAGGCCATGTGCTCCATGAAGAACTGTGTAAACCAAATGGATTCACTCCATCCATAGCTAGGCCTAGAGGTATGGACTGAGGCTCACTAGCAAACTCTGGCCGCTTACTATCTATGTGCTTCCAAGCATCAGAGTGAGCAGGCACTCGCATTACACTATCTGTAGACCTGCTCTTTGTATGCCATGAAATTAACTCAGCTATAGATTTGCATCTAAACATGTTCTTAAGTCGTGGAATGATAGGAAAGTGGCGAAGAACCTTTGCGAAGATTGCTTCGCCTACAAAGTCTTCACTAAATCTATTTGCTCCACACTTTGGACATACATGGAGATGCTCATATTCATTTCGAAAGAGAATGCAACCATTTAGACAAGCATGAATTTTAGTATAATCCATTCCAATGGACTCTAAACATTTTTTTGCATGCCCTTGTATTGGAGGCATGTCATTGTCCTCTGGCAAACATTGATCTTTAAGAAGCCTGCAATAAGCAATTAAAATGATATTAGAAACTAAAGTTATTTTGATACAACAAGGAAAGCCAATTTCTTCTCCACTTACCTGAACAATTCACTGCCACTACTATCTGACCATCCATAAATGGATTGCAGATTGAGCATTGTGAGTGACGCACGTAGTACAGATATCTTTGCTCCATTGTAAAGTGGTAAACGAGCTAGTCTTCACATGTTTTCATATTCTTCATCGACTTCGGATCGTGGAAATTATGTTGTGTCCATGAAACTCTCGACATCTTCACCACCATCATGATCTTCGTCCATCTCATAAAATGCTTCGAGCATCTCTTCCATATGTTCATTCTGTGTAATACTATTAGTAATTGCTTGTACATCTAAGTCCTTCTTTGTTCTCTTTTGTCCACGAGAGGTTATCGCTGCAATGTCATTTGGGTCCATCTACTCACCTAGGGGACCATGCGAATGGTAGCGTAGGTTTTCTATTCGACTCTTATCAAAGGATCCATACTCTCTAACATGTCCAATACAAATCCATCGTTTTTGATAAATTTGATTCTTGCACTGAGTGGAAGGACATGCCAATCTCTCCTCTGGAGTCCAAGAAGCTATCTGCTACAATATGGACATTTTATATCATTTGTTTTTTATTTAACCTAAAATCTTACTCCTAAAGACTTAAACCTGAAATATTAAAACCTAAATACTTAAACACCTAAAAAAACTTAAAACCCTAATCTATATATATTTAATTATATATATTTAATTAAATTATTTAAAACACTAATACTTTTTATATTTATTTATCTATATAATTATCCTATTACATATATATATATATATATATATATATATATATATATATATATATATATATATATATATATATATATATATATATATATATATATATATATATATATATATATATATTAATTCAAATTTTTTCCTTAAATCTTAAAACCCTGAAACCCTAATCCTTATCCTAAAAACCTAAAACCCTATTTTCTATATATATATTTATTTCTTTTCCTTAAGCCCTAAAACCCTAAAACCTTAATCCGAATCCTAAAAACCTTAAACCCTAATCCTAATCCTAAAAACCTAAAACCCTATTCTATATATATATTTATTTATATATTCAGATTTTTTCTTAATTAGTCCTATTTTAATATATCTAATTATATATATTTAATTAAATTATTTAAAACTCTAATACTTTTTTTATTTATTTATCTATATAATTATCCTATTATTTATATATATATATATATATATATATATATATATATATATATATATATATATATATATATATATATATATATATATATATATATATATATATATATATATATATATATATATATATATATATATATATATATATATATATATATATATATATATATATATATATATATATATGAATTTATTAATTCAGATTTTTCCTTAAATATTAAAACCCTAAAACCCTAATCCTAATCCTAAAAACCTAAAACCCTATTATCTATCTATATATATATATATATATATATATATATATATATATATATATATATATATATATATATATATATATATATATATATACATATATATATATATATATATATATATATATATATATATATATATATATATATATATATATATATATATATATATAGATTTTCTTCTTAAACCCTAAAACCCTAAAACCCTAAAACCCTAATCCTAATCCTAGAAACCTAAAACCCTATTTATATATATATATTTATTTATATATTCAGATTTTTTCTTAATTAATCCTATTTTTATATATCCAATTATATATATTTAATTAAATTATTTAAAACACTAATACTTTTTATATTTATTTATATATATAATTATCCTATATATATATATATATATATATATATATATATATATATATATATATATATATATATATATATATATATATATATATATATATATATATATATATATATATTAATTCATATTTTTTCCTTAAATCTTAAAACCATCAAACTCTAATCCTAATCCTAAAAACCTAAAACCTTAATCCTAATTTTGTTGAGGTGTATACAACACTATACACTGATGTTTTATCCTAGGTTGAGCCAGAAATGCATTAAACGCAGAAGACATACATTCCCCCCCTCGATGAGAACAAAGGGTTCCCATTTTACATGATGATAGATTTTTTGCCAAAACCAAAAACTATCTGACACACATAAAAACTTGTAACTTTACTTTCAATGGATATACCCATGCATGCCTAGGAAAACCATCAATGAAAGTCATAAAGTAAAGATAATTTCCAAAATAGGGAGTCTGCATAGTACCATAGACATCGCTGTGAACATGTTGCAATTTCTGTGTAGCTTGAATTGAACCATCTTTTGGAAATGAAGAATGCTGCATTTTGCCAAAAATACAGATGTTAGATACATGTTTACCGAGTGCCTCAAGTTTGGGCAAAGGGCACACCATTTGCGATTTCTATAGGTGTAGCAAACTAGTAAAATTCAGATGACCAAAGCATGCATGCCAAAGCTCTGCATCTAACATAGCCTGAAAATCATGTATTGCATATGCTAAATAATTCAAAGATTTTTCATAATCTATGAGCTTATAAAGCCCACGAGATAAAACTCCAGAAGCAATAATCACAACCATTTGACAAATTATGAAACGCACATCTGTCATCAACAAATTTCACAACCAAGCCAATCTTGGCTAAAGGCAAAATTGCACCATCATCAGCAGTAGTCAAAATGATCTTACCAACTCCCATGATAGGATAAAAGGATTTGTTGGTGCATGTGATAGTATTCCCTGTAGGGGTAGGCTTCCGTGAAGAGAAGAAACTACGTTGCAAGGTAATATGTTTGGTTGCCCCACTATCAAAGTACCAAACATCTGAGTCTACTGCAGACATGCACTACTCATGAGAAGATGCGTCAAAACTGCAAACAGTAGTAAACGCCCACTCTTCATCCTACACAAGATTAACAGACTCCGTTGTCCATGTAGAGGCCCCTACAACAACCATTCCGGCCTCTTTCTTCTTTACCTCTTTAGTAGCCAGTTTTGGATAGTTCTTAACGACATGATCATTCGCTTTAGAATATTTGCAAAACAATTTCTGCTTCTCTGGTTTCTTCTCATCTTTGTGTTTATTCTTCGATTATACAAAATTAGTATATTTTTGGTTACTACTTGAAGAGATCCATTTTCCTTTGCCCTTTTGACTAGCCAAGAAAGCTTGATGTACAACACACATAATACACCTGTTCTGCCTAGACTGATCTTCTTGTAACAGAAGAGAAACTAACTCTTCAAATGTTAAGGCATCTGGATTGCCTTTCATCATGAACCGAAGAATAGAAGCAAAACTCTGATATGGGTTAGGAAGACCATTTAGAACATTCGGTATAAGTGTTGTTGCAAATATCCAAGCCTTCACATTTGGATAGGCATGGAAGCAATTGTGTGCAACAACTTGATGAAGCATCTGAACCATTGCTTTTAACATTGGATCGTTCACCATTTGTAAAAGGTTAAATCATTGAGAATCTTTCAACAGCCTTGTATCCGGGAAGTAGGAAGCATATTAGCTACGGGTTACATTCGATGGAATAACTCCTAATTTGGAGGAAGCACTTTTAGGTGGAGCCTTAGTTTGAATTCAAATTCAAATTTGAAGAAAATCCTTATAAAAGGCATGTAAAAACTCATGGCCTTGTGGCCTCATTTGAGAGCTCTTCCATTGATCATTTGTAATACTTGAGTAGCTCACACCATAGCTCACTCAGTCTCTTGTCATTGGGCATCAATTCAATGCAAATGATCTTGTACAACAATGTTCTATAATACATATATTTCATTCATTATCTCTGTCTACTTCTCTGCTATGACTACTCAGAACAGTGAACTTTGGTTGATCATATCTCTATGAGTTCTCCATCATTTTGCATGATCTATAGCTTGTTGGAACTAGCACAAAGTCTATTTTATTCTATACACGTTTCAAGGCATTTGGTTCATCCGTTCGGGATACATTCCCCTCGAACTTCTCATTGACCATTTACTATTGAGACCCTAAAAAATCAAAAGTAAGCCTAGGATTGTTAAAATCATTTCTTAGTTCATAGTTTATCTTTTTTGATGATTCCACTTGTAATCATTGATGGGGGAAGTATCTCAACCCCTAAGCAACGATGAAGCGCGAATGACCTCCACAGGTATACTTCTTTGACCTCTGCACACCAAAAATTCTCTTACTCAGAGCTTATGCAGAGAACTCCAGTGCGCTTTTCTAGACATGTAGTAGACACCAAGGGCTTTCCAACAAAACAAATTTCACTTGAAATGGATGCTTACACAAAGAGAAACAATGTCTACAACATGAGCTAGTTGAATGCTCACAACTGCTAGTCAAGCAGAGACCTCACTTCACTCCAGCAAACTTTTCTCAGCGATTATACAGAGAATAAATCTCAAACTTGAGTCAACTTTAGAGCACTCTAATAGCTACCCAATGACACCAAAATCATAGCACATGGATACATAGAGAAGGAGAACCAGCCCTTACAACAGAGAGCAAAATATTTCCAACAGAGCCTACACAAAGAGAGAGATATCAATCCCACAACTTCACTAAAATGAATGTTGCTCCCATCTTACTCAGAGAATGCTCTAGAGAATTGGTAAGCATAAAATAGACTCTTATAGCTATCCAATGAGACAAGAATTACATCAAATGGATACCATATGAGGGAGAACCAATGCTAACAACTCAGGGGCAGAGAGTTGCAACACTGCCTGCGCACACACATAGATATGCCTACTAAAAGAAAACAAACAAGCAAGCAAGGGGGTTGCTTAAGCAAGGGGCTTGCTTATCACAACTCCAGCACTTAGTGCTCACTTTACATGAGCTAAAACTCCAAGAAGATGGCCCAAACGAAGTCGGGATACATGCTCCTTTTATAGTGAGAGGTGTGCCCCTAAAATCTAGGAACTACCTTTCCAAATCAGCCTCCTAACTTGGAGGAATTAGTTGAGATGACTTGGGGAGTGGTTGAGTGACTTTTCTTGATGGAATCTCGTGGCTTTTGGCTTCCTTTGATTGCTCCACATGTCCATAAAAGATTCCCCACGAATTTTTAGCTTGAAGCTTGACTTTTAACACTCCCCCTCAAGCTTCAATTCTTCATCCTCATCCAAGCTCCTTCATGTTGATGCATTGCTTGAATTTTGAAATCTTCATCCCATCCAAAGCCTTTGTAAACATGTCCGCAACTTGGTCCTTGGTACCAATATGATGTACTGAAACTTCCTTGGATATCACCTTTTCCCTTATGAGGTGATAGTGCACTTCAATATGCTTGGTTCTAGCATGATAGACAGGGTTCGATGCTAGATGAATGCTACTCATGTTGTCACAAAAAATTGGATATGTGTCAACCTGCAAATTAAGCTCCATAAATAACTTCTTAATCCACATTAGCTCACATGTGACTTGAGCCAAAGCTCTATACTCAGCCTCGGTGGAAGATAATGCCACCGTTGGGTTGCTTCTTTGAATTCCATGAGATGATCTTGCTACCTAGCATGACTAGGTAACCACTTGTACTCCTTCTATCTTCCTTCGAAGCGGCCCAATCGGCATCGGAATAAGCTTTGACCTGCATATCATCATCAAATGAGTAGAACAATCCTTCATTTATAGTGGCTTTGAGATATTCCAACATTCTTCTTGCAGCTTGCAAGTGTGTAGTCCTTGGACTATGCATAAATTGTGATAACACTCCAACTCCATATGCTATGTCGGGCCTGGTTATTGTGGCATAATTGAAAGAGCCTACAATAGATCGATACAAAGTTACATCCTCTAATGGCTCTCCATCAATGGAGCTTAGCTTTACATTAACTTCCATGGGATTTGAAATAGGCTTGCAATGTAGCATCCCAAACCTCTCAAGTAGGTCTAGAATATACTTCCTTTGTATGAGAATAATACCTTCTTCTTTGTATACAACTTCAATGCCAAGAAAATACCTAAGATCTCCAAGATCAGAGATCCTAAACTCCTTTCCAAGCTTTGCCTTGATCTCCTCAATGCCCTTTGTATCATTACCTATAATGATAAGATCATCTACATACACACACATGTAGACCACAAGTTCTCCTCTTTGTTTGATGAAGAGAGATGGATCCGCCTTGCATTGATTTTAACCACATTTGATCAAATAGTCCACCAATCTTTGGTTCCAAGCCCTTGGAGCTTGCTTTAGGCCATAAAGTGCCTTCTTCAACCTACAAACATGATGTGGAAACTCTTTATGAACAAAACGTAGTGGTTGCTCCATGTATACCTCTTATTCCAAGTCTCCATTGAGAAAGGCATTCTTGATATCCAATTGGAAGAGCTTCCATCCTTTGCTAGCAGCCATTGCAATGAGTGTCCTAATGGTGCTCATCTTTGCCACGGGGCTGAATGTCTCTTCAAAGTCCACTCCATAGGTTTGTGCAAAACCCTTGGCCACCAATCTTGCTTTGAACCTAGAAATAGATCCATCTGAATTCCTCTTTACTTTATACACCCACTTATTACCTATTACCTTCATGTTCTCCTTCTTGGGCACTAGAGTCCATGTTTGATTTTCCTCAAGTGCGTCGATCTCTTCTTGCATTGCCTCTTTCCATTCAGTGTACCTGCTTGCATCTTCATAGCAATCGGGCTCATGATCTTCTACTACTTTGTTCATATATGCATAATGTGTTGCCATGTATGAATCATAAGTAAACCTTTGAGTTTGATACTTAACTCTAGAAGACTTCCTTTCTTCACCTTTTGGAGGAATAAACCTCCTTTGCCTTGGGAACTTGATCTCTTTCTTTTACGTGGCTTCTTTCTCCATCATGTGTCCTTCATCATCTTCAACTTCATTACCTTCTTCATCCAACTCCACCAATGTTGCTTTGCCTTTGTTGATTGATTGTGCTTCATAGCTTGATGAAGATCTCCCCCTCCATGGTGAGTTCATGCTTGAACTATCTTCATTGATGGAACACCTTGGGCCGCTTAGCTCTAGGTCGATTTGTTCTTCATCATGTCCATGCTTTTCTTCTTCATAGTCCTGCATACAATCATACTTCTTATACCAAGGGAGTAGCTCATCAAATGCTACATCCCTTGATATCCTCAAGTCCTTTGTGTTTGGGTTGAAGCACCTGTAACCTTTATGATCATTTGAATATCCTAGAAACACACACTTTTCTGCCTTTGGTTGTAGCTTGTGCCTCAATTCACTTGGCACATGTACATAACAAGTACATCCAAATATCTTCAAGTGGGAAAGATCAGGTTTCTTACCATAATAGGCTTGATATGGTGTCAAGCCATGGATCCCTGAGGTAGGAGCCCTATTCATTAGATACACGGCGGTATTTGCTGCATCACTCCAAAACATGTTAGGTACATTCATCTCATTAAGCATTGCTCTAGCGATCTCGGCAATGTATCTATTCTTTCTCTCTGCTACTCCATTTTTTTGGGGTGTGTACCTGCATGTTACTTGCCTCTTGATGCCTTGATCCATTAAAAAATCAGAAAACTCATTTGAGAAATATTCTCCCCCTCCATCGGACCTTAGCTTCTTGATATATGTACCTGTTTCCTTCTCTACCATTGCCTTGAATGCTTTGAAACATGTAAACACATCTGATTTGTTTTTGATGAAATAAACCCAAACCATCCTTGTGCAATCATCTATAAAAGTGACAAAGTACTTGTTACCTCCAATGGATTGCTCTTTCGTTGGCCCCCACACATCTGTATGTATCAACTCCAATGGATGTTGGCTTATGTAGCCACTCTTCTTGAATGGAAGTCTCGCTTGCTTCCCTAGTTGACAAGATTCACATAAATGCTTCATACCTTGTCCTTGGAAGTTGGGAAGACCTTCAACCAGCCTCTTGAATTGCATTTCCTTCATTCTTTGTATGTTGATGTGACCTATCCTCTTGTGCCACAAGTCCAACTCCGAAATCCTCTTGTTTCCATATGTGAAGTAGACATGTTGAGTGGAATGAGAATTTACCTCCAAAGTGAAGAGTCTCCCTTGCTTCTTTCCTCTTGCTATGACCTTGTAACCTTGCTTAGGGTTCTCCACAAAGCATCCACCTTTGTTGAACTTTACTTGATAGCCTCTTTCAACCATTTGCCCAACGGACACCAAGTTCTTTGTGATAGTAGGTACATGCAAGACATCCTTGAGACATCTTCCTTCCTCCTTGTCATCCAAAGCTACATCTCCAACATGGGAGATCTCATGGGCTGTATCATCACCTGTTTCTACATGTCCTTTACCTTTGGGAACATGTAGATTAGTAAACCAAGAAGCATTGCAACTCATATGGTTGCTACATCCACTATCAATATACCAAGTGTTATCTACTTTGCTTGAATTCCCATTCATGTGCATCATCAAGAGATTGTCGTTTTCTGAACTTGTAGAAGCATAATTACCTTGGCCTTTGTATGAAGAACCTTGATTATAGCTCCTTTGGTTTCTTCCTTGGTAGCAATCTCTAGCATAGTGGCCAAACTTGCCACATATGTAACATCCTTCACCATCTTGATTCCTGTTTTGTTGATGTCGTCCTCCTCTTCCTCTTGTTCTTCTTCTCCCTCTTTGTGATGAGGTGCCTTGGTCATGTCCTTGATTGCTTGAGTGGCCTTGCCTTCCTCCAAACCTTCCTTTGCCCCTTCCTTGTCCTCGTATTCCTTTGCCCCTTTGATTACCTACATAGAAAACTTGTGCATCCTTGCTTTTAGTTGAACTTCCACCTATGTTCATTTCTTCGGTGACCATGAGAGCAACCAATTGCTCAAAATCGGGAAGATTATCCCTTACATATACTGAAGTGGTAAAGGGTTTCCACTTCTCATCATCTCTCAAACCATTGAGAGTATAAGCCACAAGATCGTCATCGTCTACGTGGCTTCCAATGGATCCCAATGCATCTGATAACTCCTTGACCTTAAGTATGTAGTCATTTATGCTACTCCCTGAGCTCTTCCTAAGGTTGTTGAGCTCATTCTTGAGTTGGATCTTCCTTGCTTGGGTGCTTGTTGAATAAAGCCTTTCAAGTGTCTCCCATACCTTCATGCTTGAATCCAGGTCTTGGATATGGCCGATCATGCTATTGCTAATGTGTTGGGAAAGAATAAAGATAACCCTCTTGTCTCTTTCATTCCATTCCCTAAAGGCCCTTCTCTGGTCATTGGTTGGATTCTCATCCAACCTAGGTCTTGGTTCACTTCCACTAATCAACCCCCAAAGGCCCTTGCCCATAAGATAGTTGGAGACCCTAAATCTCCATGGTTGATAGTTACCTTTGTCTAGCTTTTCAATTTGAGTGTTGAAGTCTCCCATATCTAGTCTTTGATACTTGACCTAGCCCTTGGCTAATGCTCCAATGTGTGTAAAATGAAAATGAGGCTCTGAGGTTACCTCAATCCAAAGCTTTCCTTAGATGGACACCTTGTGCTCTTGCAAATTTGAGTAGAATAGCTCCCCCTTGATGTGAGCTACCTCCAAGAAGCTTTTGTTGATGCAACTCTTCAACCACCAACTCCAAGAGGTCTTCTTGCTTGTATGTGATACCTCCAAGATGCCCAAATGCTCTAATACCACTGATGGGGGAAGTATCTCAACCCCTAAGCAACGATGAAGAGCGAATGACCTCCACAGGTATACTTCTTTGACCTCTGCACACCAAAAATGCTCTTACTCAGAGCTTATGCAGAGAACTCCAGTGAACTTTTGTAGACCTGTAGTAGACACCAAGGGCTTTCCAACAAAACAAATTTCACTTGAAATGGATGCTTACACAAAGAGAAACAATGTCTACATCATGAGCTAGTTGAATGCTCACAACTACTAGTCAAGCAGAGACCTCACTTCACTCCAGCAAACTTTTCTCAGCGATTATACAGAGAATAAATCTCAAACTTGCGTCAACTTTAAAGCACTCTAATAGCTACCCAATGACACCAAAATCATAGCAAATGGATACATAGAGAAGGAGAACCAGCCCTTACAACAGAGAGCAAAATATTTCCAACAGAGCCTACACAAAGAGAGAGATATCAATCACACAACTTCACTAAAATGAATGTTGCTCCCAGCTTACTCAGAGAATGCTCCAGATAATTGGTAAGCATAAAATAGACTCTAATAGCTATCCAATGAGACAAGAGTTACATCAAATGGATACCATATGAGGGAGAACCAATGCTAACAACTCAGGGGTAGAGAGTTGCAACACTGCCTGCGCACACACATAGATATGCCTACTAAAAGAAAACAAACAAGCAAGCAAGGGGGTTGCTTAAGCAAGGGGCTTGCTTATCACAACTCCAGCACTTAGTGCTCACTTTACATGAGCTAAAGCTCCAAGAAGATGGCCCAAAAGAAGTCGGGATACATGCTCCTTTTATAGTGAGAGGTGTGCCCCTAAAATCTAGGAGCTACCTTTCCAAATCAGCCTCCTAACTTGGAGGAATTAGTTGAGATGACTTGGGGAGTGGTTGAGTGACTTTTCTTGATGGAATCTCGTGGCTTTTGGCTTCCTTTGATTGCTCCACATGTCCATAAAAGATTCCCCACGAATTTTTAGCTTGAAGCTTGACTTTTAACAATCATTACCTACCTAAGCTATTTTGATTCCCTCAAAAGGAATTTAATGAATTGTTACTCTACTCTGAGCATTCAACAAAAGAACCAGCATGTGTGTGCATCAAAATAGCAAGTTTTGCGACAAAACCTATTTACAAAGTAGTGTGTTTTGATTCAATTGTTTCAAGCATCTAACCCAAAGTACATAGGTACTTTTTTGTGTCACTTTCAATTTAAAAGGGCCTACTCTCAAACTTTGAAGTGAAATAGGGCAGGTACAAATGAGAGTTTAGCAGTACCTCCTCAATTCCTAGAGGTATCCATCCATCACTTCCAATAGTGGCATCAAGGAAAGTTAAGGTAAAATGGGAGATGGTTTCCCTTCTTTTATTGATTAAATACAAAGAAATAATTATCCAACATGGTCCTTGAGGATGAAGACCTATCTACAAGGAAGGAGTCTTTATGGTTACATATCACGAGATGAGAAGATGCCCAACTTTAGGAGCAAAGGTCAACCTACAAGAGAGGAGCTAGAAAGACTCAACTCATGGTGTGCCAAAGATGATTCAGCAAGGTCATATCTACTTACTTCTGTTTTTGAATTCCTTCTTTCTCAGATTAGGAATTGTAAAGCATCCGAAGAGACTTAGGATACATTATCTTCATAGTTTTCTTCCAGTACAAGAGCCAGAAAAAATCAATTGTGGATTGAGTTTACCACTCAAAGTAAGCAACCCAAGCAAAATGTTTTAGAGTATGTGACCAAAATAAAAGATGTGGCTGATCAATTTGCAAGCATAGGAAAGGAGATTGAAGAGGAGTAAATAGTGAGACAAATAAGCAATGGCATCAAGGCAAATGATAAGTGGGAAGCTTTCACAACTGCTATGGAGCTTTACATGGACATGCAAATCCCAGATCTTACTACACTCATGGGACAACTCTTTACCCATGAAGCCAAGCTCAAAAAAAATGGAGAGCCATCAAGAGGTAACAATTCTTGTGCCCTCTATACAGATAAAGAAAAACCTAAAGATAAAGGAAAGAGCAAGAAGGTTGAAGATGAAGGTACTACTTCTCAAGCTAACTATACAGCGAGAGGTAGGAGCTCAAGAGGAACGGGTAGAGGAGGTAAGAAAAGTAGGGGAATACCTTTCAACTCCTCCCCATGCAATATATGTGGACTGTCTAATCACACAACAGATGAGTGCTATAGGAACTTCAAGAACTAGAGAGGAAGAGGATTATGTAGCAGTCAATGTAGCCCTCCTTTCTGATCTTGAAGAGCCCAAGGGAAACCACCAAGTGCAAACATGTGATGACACAAACCACTAAGTGGTCAAGGTAGGAAATGTCAAAACGTCTTATGGGAATAGGAATCTGTTGAGCAGAGTACTTTATGTACCTACTATCACAAAGAATCTGATGAGTGTTGGACAGATAGTGGAAAAGGGTTTGCAGGTTAGGTTCAACAAATATGGAGCTTTTGTGGAGGACCCCCAACATGGATCCAAGAGAATTACCGAGGGAGAGAAAATAGGTAGATTATTTAAAGTTGAACTTGAGGACACTAGAAATATTGCACTTTACAGCTATAAGGATCAAACCTTATCCGAGTTAGAGATTTGGCACAAGAGATTAGGACACATTGGTGAGAGAACCTTGAAGCAGATATATAGAGATCAATGTGTGCTTGGGATACCTAATGTATCCAAGCAATATATGATCTATAAATGTGGTGCTTGTTAGTTTGGTAAATCACACAGGTTACCCTTTACAAAGAATGGCTATATCCATGAGGATTATTTGGAACTTGTCAGCACAGATGTGTGGGGAATAAGCAAGGATCCTGCAATTTCATGCTCAATGTACTATGTTTCATTCATTGATTATTTCAGTAGATGGACTATATTGTATTTCATGAAAAATAAAGATGAAGTTTTTAGTTGCTTCAAGAATTACCTTGCACTTGTGGAAAATCAAACAGGAAGAAGCCTAAGGAGGATAAGGTCAGATGGAGGAGGTGAGTACTTCTCCAATGAATTTGATGCATTTTTTCAGGATAGAAGTATCAAAAGGGAGATTATTACTAGGTATATTCGTGAGAAAAAAGGAGTAGTAGAGAGGAGGAACAAATCAATTATGGAAGCACCTAGATCAATGCTTAATGAAAAGAAACTGCCAAATTATTTGTGGGCACAAAGTGTTTCTACTACCACTTATCTTATTGAGAGGTTACCCTCTAAGTCATTTGATGGGATGACCCCATATGGAGCATGGCATGCTAGGAGACCATCACTTGAACATTGCAAAATATTTGGTTCTAATTCTTATGTGAATGTTCCATCTCAAATAAGAGGTAAGCTAGACCCTAAGGTAGAAAAATGCATCTTCATAGGGTATGATTTAAATAAAAAAGGATATAGGTTTTATAATACATCTAACAAAGGATCTATGGTTAGTAGAGATGTTTTGTTTGATGAGAATGATTCTTGTTTTGAACGTGAATGTAGGAAGGTCAAATTGCCATATGACTTGGAAGAAGAATTTCCAAGCCTCACCAAGGAGGAGCCAAGCATAATTTAAGACATCAAATCAGATGATGAGGACACCATCAACTTGGAAGAGTTCAAAGACTGGAAATCCAAAGGGAAGGCCAACATGAAGAGAGTAAAGGATATTCCTGAATCATCCAACCAAGCTCTAAGGAGATCACAAAGGGAGAGTAAGATGCCAATCAAATATGGGTATGATACTTCATTAGTTACTAAACATTCCATTTATCTTGTTAAGGATTCATCACTTGAAGAACCTTCTTCATATGAAGAAGCAACTACCAAAGTAGAATGGAAAAACGCCATGGATGAAGAAATAGAAGCACTTCAAGAGAATGATACTTGCGAGCTAGTACCAAAGAAGGCATCAATGAAGGTAATTGGCTCTAGATGGATTTACAAAATCAAGAGGAACTCAGATGGATCCATAAATAGGTATTACGCTAGACTTGTGGGTAAGGGTTTTGCACAAACCCAAGGAGTTAATTATGAAGAAACTTTCAAACCTATGGCTAAGATGCCAACCACCAAAGTCTTCGTAAGTGTGTCTGCATCTAGAAATTGGATTATGTATCAATTAGACGTGAAAAATGCATTTCTCAATGGCTAGATTTTAGAGGAGTTTTACATGGCTCAACCTCCCGGCTATGAAGACCCAAGAAAGGTAAATTATGTGTGAAAATTGAACAAATCTCTTTATGGTTTGAAGCAAGCACCTAGGGTATGGAACCATAGGTTAACTACATATCTTCAAGACCAAGGATTCATGATGAGCAAGGCAAATTCTTCTTTATTTGTCAAGAGGAGTAACTCAAAAATGATATACTTATGTGTAATATACTCAGATGCAGATTGGGTAGGCTCCAAGGATGAAAGAACAAGTACTTCTGGATATCTATATTTTGCAGGTGATAAGCCCATTTCATGGTCTTCCAAGAAGCAAGCAACTGTTGCTCTATCTTCAACAGAGGCTGAATACTAGGGATTAGCAACTGCCACACAAGAAGCAATTTGGATTAGATTGCTATATTCAAATTTGGGACTTCACACTCATTCACCTATGATCTTTGGTGATAACACAAGTTCTTTGCATCCTCCAGCCAATCCCATTTATCATGCAAGAACCAAGCATATAGAAGTACATTATCACTATGTTAGAGAGAAGTTATTAAGCAAAGAGATTCAGTTGGCATATGTATCTAAAAATATGCAATGTGTAGATTTGTTAACCAAAGGAATACTAAACTTTGCAGGTTTAAAACCATGATTGGATTGCAAGACATTCAAGAAGATTCATGAAAAAGGACAAGCCAACATGTTTGGCGTGAGGGGGAGCTGTTGGAGCAAATATCCAAGCCTTCACATTTGACTAGGCATGGAAGCAAATGTGTCCAACAACTTGATGAAGCATGTGAACCATTGCTTGTAACATTGGATCATTTACCATTTGTAAAAGGTTAAATCTTTGAGAATCTTTCAAGAGCCTTGTATCTCGTCGAATTAGGAAGCATATTAGCTATGACTTACATTTGATGGAATAACTCCTAATTTGGATGAAGCACTTTTAGATGGAACCATAGTTTGAAAATCAAATTCAAATTTGAAGAGAATCCTTATAAAAGGATTGTAAAAACACGTGGCCTTGTGGACTCATTTGAGAGCTCTTCCATTGATCATTTCTAATTGTTGAGTATTTGACACCATATCTCACTTAGTCTCTTATCATTGGGTATCAATTCTATGCCAATGATCTTGTACAAAAATGTTCTATAATACATATACTTCATTGATTATCTTTTTCTACTTCTCTATTATGACTACTCAAAACAAGGAACTTTGGTTGATCATATCTTAGTGAGTTATCAATCATTTTGCATGATCTATAGCTTGTTGGAACGAGCTCAAAGTCTATTGTATGCTCTCAAAGTTTCAATGCATTTGGTTTATCCATTTGGGAGAAATCCCCATCGAAGTGCTCACTGGTCATTTATTGTTTAGTCCTAAAAGAATCGGGGGTAAGCCTTGGATGGATAAAATCATTTCTCAATGCATAGGTTATATTTTCTTATGATTACACTTGTATTCATTAGCTATATAATCTAGTTTGATTCCCTCAAAAGGAATTTGATCAATTGTTACTGTATTGTGAGCATTGAGCAAAAGAACCAGTAGGTATGTGTACGAAAATAGCAAGTTTTGTGACACAAGCTATTTTCAAAGTAGTCTTTTTTTATTCAATTGTTTCAAGCATCTACTCAAAATTAGATAGGTACTTTTTTGGTGTGCGTGCAAGCAAAAAGGGCCTACTATGAAACTCTAAAGTGAAATAGGGCAGGCACAAAGCAGTGTTTAGCAGTACCACCTCAATTCCTAGAGGTATCCATCCATCTCTTCCAACAATAAGTGAACTATCTGGAAGGACTTCATCAATAGAAATCAATTGTTCCTTCAAATCCTTGATCTTTATCAAAAAACTAACCATAGAATCACCTTCTTTAATGTGCTCACTCTCCAACTATTTTCGAAGGTAAGCAATACAAGCCTCATTTCTAGCCTAGTACAATGTGGTAAGTGTATCCGAAGCATCCTTAGCTATTTTGCAAGAACGAATGTGAGGAATAATGGCACATTTGATAGACAAAGCTATCAATGCATGTGCTTTGGGCATCTCTGCCATCCCCATAAATTTTCTCTATAGTAGGTGCAACAAAAACAGCACCACGAGCAGGAATCTGCTGAATACCACCATCTTCGACACCTTCTATGTCAACTTCAGTACTTGTAATTGTAATAGTTGTAGGTGTGATAGGACTTTTTCAACACCCTGCACAATGTTCCACAATCCTTTTGCAACCAATATGTGTCGCATCATATAAGCCCATAACACGTGGTTGGTACCATCCAACTTATCCTCAACAACCAACATATAGAATACATCACTGCTTTCAGCCATGGTTAGTGACTAAAATAGCTTGATGGAAAAAATTGATTGTATCTCAAAACGTTGAACAAAATTGCCCAAATGAATTCTACTAAACCTATACTAATGAACCAAAATTGGTATACTTATACTAATGAACCAAAATTGGTATATACCTTTGGCACAAAAAATTGGTATACTAATGAACCAATTTTTATACTAATGAGATTCTTATACTAATGAACCAAAATTGGTATATACCTTTGGCACAAAAAGATGAAATAGCTTGCACAATTGTTGTGATAGTGCGTTTGGAGGCCAAAATGAGCTCACCGGGATTCATGCAATTCTGAGACTGCAATCGGAGAGGTGTCAATGATGCCCTAGATGAAGCAACATTCTACTTTGATACCAATTTTTGGAGTTAGACATATGCGGAAGCACGTGAACAACACAAGGAAGAAGAAGAAGCTTGAATCAAAACACACAATACTGAATGTATTACCACTAGAATGTAGAAAGATAAATATCCCATTAGGGCAATAGGCATATATACAAGCCGGGGGAAAAAAACCTCCTAAAGAGAAAACAAAGTGCCCCGGAGGTCCTAGAGTGTTCACACATATCACTACCTAAATATATCAACATATTCATGTATGTGTATGTATGTATTTTGTATCTATGTGAATTTATGAATAGAATAATTTTGAATCCATTAACACAATCCAAAATTACCTATAATAATGAGCCATATTCTTTGGCCTATCTACTTCTTTGATAAGGTTAAAAACAAAAGAAAATAGTTGGAGAGAGAAAGAAAGAGATAGATAGAAAAATAGAGATAGATAGAGAGAAAAGAGAGAGAGAGAGAGAGACATAAAGAAAGATCGTTTTCAAATATCTCAATGTTTTTTCACTCTTTACTTAGACATGGAAAGTATGCTTGATTGATGTGGGTCATGTTATTATTTTATAATAGTCGAGTCATTACTTAAATGATTTATAATCATCCTTTCAATGTTTATTATTTGCCATCATATACACATTAATATCTTATTTCACCTAGACATAATAACCATGCATATGTGACCAAGTCCTATATGCAAATTAATGACTATATAACCATCATTTTGATCCTTGTGAAAAAGAGAGCATATATGATGGTCTATGCATGATGCTTTCAACAACTAGGCAAGTCGACACCAACAAAAACATTGTGGCTTCTACAAGGGGTACATGCATTTTTTTGGAACTGCATATTTAATGACTATATAACCATCATTTTGATCCTTGTGAAAAAGAGAGCATATATGATGGTCTATGCATGATGCTTTCAACAGCTAGGCAAGTGGACACCAACAAAAACATTGTGTTGCTTGAGTGGCTGCTAGAAGGGGTCCCTTCGTATAACAACTTTTCCTTATACTTATCAGTTTTTCCATAAAGCTTACATTTCACCTTATATAAATAGCCAATATCCTCTTTGCCTATAGGGAAATCACATGAAGATCAAGTACCATTCTTTGCAATATCATGATATTCTAAATTCGTATAAGTGGTTCAATTTTGTTTCTATTTATTGAGAGAAATAGGCTGTTTCTCATCACAAAGACTAGATAAAACCCTCGCATAAAAATATGATGGAAAAGAATCATTATGAGAGCATGAAGGAGTATGGTATGAAAAAGGTGCATCTAAATTGCTGCTCTTAAAGTCTACAACAAGAATTTTGGCATACCTTTTGACACTTCTATGTTAGATCTCTCATCAACAAGTGCATCATGTAAACCTACAATAGAAGTGGAACGATCTGCATTATCATTTGAAACTCGTAAAGGTTATGGAAGTCTTCACTAGGACCAACACTTGATTAACCAACTATAGAAAGAGGCAGCAAAGTTCCATACATATTCTTTGAGCTAAGTTATTTCTCGTTGCTACATTAAAGTAAGGATTGAGTTGCATCTTCCACAAAAACAACATCACGTCTAATCAAAATGTGCTTATTTTGGGGATGATATAGATGATAGCCTTTGCTTTCACAAATTTACCTAAAAAAATACATTATACAACCTTATATTAAATTTTCTTTTGCTTGTTTAAACAAGAATTCATTAAATGGTTTTCAACCATGCAAAGCTCATATCGAGTGATAGATTGCAATGCTTTGATGGGATATATGTTAAGTACATATGCATATTAAGTTCTTGTACCTGAAGTGCAAAGATCCAACTAACCTAGTTAATTGTAAAGACATTAATGTATGGATGTAGGAGTTATCCTTCCTCCCTAGTTTTATTTTCCTCCATGAGCTTAAGGTACATGGAAACAAACTTCTTTTCAGCCCCAAAAAGGTACCATCTATGAATGATCCATTTTTCACCAAACCTACTATTGTTAGTAGGAGTGTTTTTAATGATATTGCATATTTCTTTCCCTATCGCGCTTAGGAGTGTCTCCTATTAGACCCCCTAGTTAGTGGTTTATCCTTCGTCTTGAATCTTCTATTCATTTACCTATTGTGATTTTGAATGCTTCTAACTCTTTCGTAGCTAGAAAGGATTCTTCGAATGACCTTTCCTCTTTGCAAGCACCCATACTTCTCGTAGAGGATTTTAACATGGTGATTGATTTAGGTGATAGACTTCACAACAAAGAAAATGTGATTAGTAGCATTGAAATCTTCAGTGGCTCAAGATTGTATGGACATTCCCTCCAATGCTAGTTTCTCTTAAGCTTGATATATGTTACCCCAATGGCTTCTGCCTTCAAAATCCTTGGAATGTGGACCATGAGCTTGATTAAACCATTCTTTTCTCTATTCATAGAACTATTCGAGTTACCATTCATAGAGATGTCCCTCTTATACAAATGGTTGGCCCAACTTGACATATCCCTCATCAACCTTTGAAGTGTTAAAACTAAAACAAAGAAAATCCTTATCTTTAAATTCTATAAAGTTTTTTTTTTCTATTGATATATTTTGATAATGATGTGTGTGAACACATTAGGACTATTAGGGCATGTTTTTCCCACTTTAGGAAGTTTTTTTCCCAGCTTGTGTATGCTTATAACCCTAACAGGTCATTCATCTTTGTACATTCACTTGGTAATACATTCAGTATTGTATGGAGTGCTCCAAGATTCTTCTTCTTCTTCCTTCCAATGTTTGCTTGCTTCTCTAGCTCAAACTCTAGCAATTGGTATCAGAGTACATTGTTGCTTCATCTAGGGCATCATCGACACCCCTCTAGTCATAGTCTCAAAATCACACAAAAATTGATGAGCATACTTAGCGTGATTAGATGCTCAAAACAACTTGGCTATGTGGTATCAAAATTGTGATCTGAGCTCCTTTCAGCCTCCAAATGCACTATCACTATTCTTATGCATTAAAAATCATCTTTTTGTGCCAAACATACATATAGATTTTAGTTTTCCAATACAAGCACCTCAAAGTCTCCTACAGATCTAGCATAGCTTGACAAAGTACTTCTGTTCAAGTTTTAGAGGTAGAGTCATTTTTCTACATCAGGATATTTTAGTTAGTGGCCATGGCTAAAAGGAATTATGTATTCTGTATGTTGTTTGTCGAGGATAGATTGGACGATACTAATTACCCGTTATGGGCATATATTATGCACAATGTATTGGTTGAGAAAGGACTGTGAAATATGTGCAACGTGTAGAAAATTGATGTACTACATGTCCAAATACAGTTATTGAAGGTGATGCAGATGACATTGATAATGAAAATCTTGAAATTCTTTGTGTGCTATGGTTCCTACTCCACCTACTATAGAGAAACTTTTTTGGGATGGTAGAGATGATCAAGCACATGCAAATTGGTGATTGGTCTGCACCAACAGCTCCCCCTCAATCATCAATTGAGGTTTCTCTTATCTTCTTTATGCCTGCCATGTCTTTAAACTTCTGTAACTTTGGTCCATCCAAGCTCTTTGTAAGCATATCAGCTATCTGATCTTTAGTTGAAGTATGTATGACTTCAATCTCCTTATCCATCACTTTCTCTCTTAGAAAGTGATACTGAATCTCAATGTGTTTGGTCCTGGCATGAAAAACAGGATTAGCAGCTAAATACAATGAACTCATGTTATCTCCATATATAATTGGTATCCCATGCACAATGTCAAAACTCTTCATCAAGGTCTTGAGCCAAATCACTTCCTTTGCAGCTTCAACCATGCCTTTATATTCAGCTTCTATAGAAGACAAAGCAACTGTATGTTGCTTCTTGGAACACCATGAGATAAGTTTATCTCCCACATAACACATGTATCCATAGGTTGACCTTCTATCATCTGGATTACCTGCCCAATCTGTATCACTATAGATCTTGATATTTGTATCTGATGTGAACCCATAATACAAACCTTCATTGAGTGTACCCTTAATGTACCTCAACACTCTTTGTCCTGCAATCGAATGCTCTTTCCTAGGACAATGCATAAATTGAGACAAAACCCCTACTGCATATGATAAATCAGGTCTAGTTAAAGTAGCATAAATAAGACTACCAACCAAACTCTGATATTGTCTCATGTCCTTGAATTCTTCACCTCCAAATTTACTCAATCTGTGATTCACCTCCATTGGTGTAGGTGCTACCCTGCAATCATCCATTTTAAACTTGATTAACAAGTTCTTCAAATACCTTTCTTGAGTCACAAATACTCCATGTTGAGTATATGTAATCTCCATGCCCAAGAAGTATGACAAGTCTCCCAAGTCACTTATTTTGAACTCCTTTTCCATTTGCTTCTTTAGTCTTTGTATTCCTTCCTCATCTCTACCTGTAAGAATTATGTCATCAACATATATGCACATGTATATGAAACCATTATCACTTGCTTTGACAAGCAAGCTACTATCTGCTTTAGACACCTGAAATCCAAGTTCTTTCAAGAACTTTACAAGTCTATAATTCCATGCCCTTGGGGCCTGCTTCAAGCCATACAAAGCTCTCTTGAGCTTGCAACACATGATCTGGATACCTTTTATCTCTGAACCCTTGAGGTTGCTCCATGAACACATCATCTGAAATATAACCATTCAAAAAAGCATTTTTCACATCAAGTTGACATAACTTCCAACCTTTACATGCAGCAGTAGCTATAAGTGTCCTGATGGTTGTCATCTTTGCCACAGGACTATAAGTCTCATCATAGTCAACACCATATGTCTGAGCAAACCCTTTGACAACAAGTCTAGCTTTGTATCTAGACACACTTGCATCTGCAAACCTCTTGGTCTTGTAAACCCACTTGCATCCAATAATTTTCTGACTATTTGGTTTAGGAACCAAATCCCAAGTTTGATTTTCCAATAGTGCATCATATTCTTCCTGCATATCTTTCTCCCATTTTTCCTTACCTTTTGCCTCTTCATATGTAGAAGGGTCTTCATTTGTTTTCATCATATAAGCATAATCTTTGGTAGCCAGAAATGAAGTATTATAGCTATACCTTGTAGGTTGCCATTTGTTCCTTGTAGACCTCCTAAGTTCTCCACTTCTTGAGGTTTCTGGTTCTTCATATTCAGGATCAAATCTTGGTGTTTCTTCCACTTCAACCTGCACTGCATTATTCTCTTCTTCATCAATTATTTGAATCTTTGACTTACCTTTCTTTTGACTCACTTCTTCTTCATCACCTGTATTGATATTGATTGTACCTGCATACCAAGTACTTTGCTCATCAAATGTAACATCTTTAGAAACCATGAATTGTTTTGTAGATGGACTCCACAATCTATAACCCATCTGCTTATCATCATAACCAATGAAAACATATTTTTCAGCTTTAGGTTCCAATTTGTGTCTTAATTGTGATGGCACATATGCATATGCCACACATCCAAAAACTCTGCAATGATCCAAGGTAGGTCTCTTACCCCACCAAGCCTCATATGGTGTCATACCCTGCAAGGCTTTACATGGTAACCTATTGACCAAATAAGTATCTGTATTTACAGCCTCAGCCCACAAATAATTAGGGTAATTTTTCTCCTTCATCATGGATCTTGCAAACTCAACAAGAGTTCTATTTCTCCTTTCTGCTACACCATTTTGTTGAGGAGAGTACCTGCAAGTAACTTCCCTTTTTATACCTGCATTGCACAAGTAATAACTGAACTCATTAGAGAAATACTCTCCCCCTCCATCTGACCTTAGTCTTTTCAACTTATGACTTGTAATTCTTTCTGCATATGCATGATAGTGTTTAAATGTATTAAACACTTCTGACTTATCTTTGATCACATAAATAGTGATCCATCTAGTAGCATCATCAACATAAATCACATAATACCTTGACCCATTTATACTGAAATCCTTTGATGGTCCCCACACATCTGTGTGTACCAATTCAAGCTTCTCTGAGTACATAAAACCATGCTTGGAATAGGAATGCTTATGAGCTTTACCTAATTGACATGCCTCACATTTGTATGTCATATGTTGACCTGCAACATTAGGCAATCCAAGCACTGAACCATTGTTAATCATGTCTTTAATACCTCTTTCATTGAAATGTCCAAGCCTCTTGTGCCAAAGATCTAACTCAGAGATCTTATGTCCTCCATATGTGAACATAGCATGACCAATATTGCCTTGAATCTTTAATGTAAATAATCTTCCTTCTTTCTTCCCTGAAACAATCTATTTATACCGTTGACTAGGGTCTTCCACATATACTCCATCATTAGTGAACCTTACTTCATATCCCTTTTCAACAATTTGTCCTACACTTATCAAATTCTTAGGAATTGTAGGAACATACAGAACCTTACTCAATAAGGTACTACCATCCTTAGCCTTCACTGATCCAATTGACTTCACATTGTGCTTTGTGTTGTCACCTGTTTGAACAACATGATTAAAAACCTTATTCTCCAAATCAGTCATCAAAGCTATATTACCACTTAGGTGATTGCTACACCCTGAGTCAATGTAGAAGACTCTTTGATCTTCACTCTGCCTTTCACAAGTTGCATTCATTATCAATGTTGAATCCTCCTTTTGATCTGAAGCATAATTGTAGGTATTGTTATATTGTTTACTTTGGAATCCTCTACCTGCATTTCTTCCAAAGTAACTCCTACTACCTCTACCTCTGAAATTACCTCTTTCATTTCTGCCACCTCTTCCTCTTGCATTATAGTTTTGACTATATCCATTATTACTCTGAGTATTGTGCCAACAATCATTAGCTAAGTGATTTGTCTTACCACAAATCCAGCAAGCTTTGCCTCCATCTTTGTTGTTCCTGCCTCTTCCTCTACCTTTGCCACCTCCTCTTCCTCTTAGGAAGTTGGCTTGACTAGTTGTTCCTTCATCTTCATTTGCTTGTTGCTTTCCTTTGCTATTCTTCTTCTTGTCCTTTGAGTACATTGCATGACCTGCACTCTTGTCACCATCTCCTTTAACATCCTGCTCAAATGTTAGCATATGACCTAACAACTGATTTAAATCAGGAGTGAAATGATCAAGTGATAACTCTGTAGACAAAATGAATGGCTTCCATTTGTCATCACCTCTTAAACCTGTAACGAT
The DNA here is from genome assembly GCA_020310875.1 of Ceratopteris richardii. Classification (NCBI taxonomy): domain Eukaryota; kingdom Viridiplantae; phylum Streptophyta; class Polypodiopsida; order Polypodiales; family Pteridaceae; genus Ceratopteris; species Ceratopteris richardii. The sequence continues at coordinate 8,560,850 of CM035435.1, read as the reverse complement.
TTGCCTTACCAATTTATCCTCCTCAATGTCTTCATCAACAGCTCCTAAAGCATCTGCAATATCTTTCATTCTTGTCACATAGTCTGAAATGGATTGAGAAGCCTTCTTCTTAAAGGTGGTAAATTCTGCCCATAAGGATGCCTTCCTTGACTTAGTAGTATTCTGGAAATGCTCCTCCAAAGCATTCCAAATATCAGTTGCACTTTCAAGACCTCGAATATGAGGAAACAAGTAATCATTGACTGCCATATATATAATGCTCCTAGCTTGAGCATCTTTCTTCATCCAATTTTTCAAATCTGCTAACTCTTCCCTAGTTGGAACACTAGGATCTCTGAACTCTGGCTTCTCTTCTTCTCTTGTGATGTAGGCTATTAAATCTTTGCTCATAAGATGAGCTTCCATCCTCATAGACCATGCAGGATAGTTTTCCCTATCCAATTTCTCTATCTGTAGAGAATCTCCCATCTTGTGTCCACCTGTGTATTGAAATCTTTAAGCTTTATAAATGATATATGTACCTTTGCTTCGAATTAGACTCCTTTTGTCTTTCTTGATGTCGTATGGTCTCCTCCTCAAGCTTTGCCTTCAAGCTTTCACCTTTTAGTTCTTCAGTTGTTGAATTTCTTGAATCTGCAGCAGTCGGGATCCTCCTTTCCTTGATTTTGATGTTTCCTGCTCTGATACCACTGATGGAAAGTGTTAATCTCCAAAAGAATAACCTACTCTTATGATTAGAGCACCTCTATACCAAGAGTAAGTCAAAATCTTCACCAAATTAGAGGTTCAATCTCCAAATTATCAAAAGTTGAAAAATTCTGTGAAGAAGATAAAACACAGAAAGTCTGCTGCACAATTTCTTCTCATTGACCTATCAAACATGTAAAGTTTTCTATGAAATTTTGTATGAAGTGTCACCTAGAAGTTACGCACCTCCTCCAAGTTAAATTTCTTCAAAAGGTTTAGTATAACTTGAGAAATCAACTTCACAAGTTACCTATGTCTAAATCTGCACTTCTGAGAAGTCGATTTGGACACCCCTAACTTCTTAACTTTAGTTCTCACAATGTCGAACCGGTTTTATCAAATCCTTTTGGCTGTAGATAGCTTATCTCTCAACTTAGATTTTGAGCTATCATATGTGCAAAACTTTACACTGTGCAGTGAGCACTACTCATTTCATTGAACTCGAAATCTGCGCCTGTTTCAGAAGACTGTGAACACACATCACATATGAATGTTCCTATTAACAATTCTCCTGGCCTGTTTACAATTAGACTCTAAAACTCAAGTCATAGACTCATTAACTATGAACTTAGATATCCTCAAAAGGATTTCACAAATGATCTAACACAAACGGAGCAGACACAGAAACATCGGGCGCAATATTTCTTCGATTACTCAGAAAATTACAGTTGAGTGATGAGAGGAAAACTCAACTAACATTTCACATGTCTCATGACATCTAACTTCTCCTTTCTTGACTTCTATACTCACTCATCTATTCTTTCATATGCTCTCATATCACGCCTCGACATTTTCAAGGTATTTATAGAGAAATTTGTACAAGTCTATGACTAATCAAAGATCTAAGTGAACTATAACTATACTAATGTACATATGTGTACATTCCTCATATCCTCTGAATGTATCCTTCTTCCAAGCTTCAAGAATTGAATCTTCCTTCATTCTTTAATCTTCCAAACATTCAATTGGTGATTGGTTTGCACCAACATTGACAGCCATGATCAATGAGAAGGCCGGGCTTAGACCCCACAATAGCTCTAAAGGCGGTCTTAGAGTGGTTGATTATGGATCCAGAGGCTTCACAAAAGGTAGCAAGACACCTCCAGAACGTCTCAAGGCTGGCACTATCATTGTGAACAAACGCGTTCATATCATCGGCAAAAAGTCTCATGGTGATCTGACTATGGTCGTGAGGCAAACGGAGGCCTTTGATATTACCAACTTCCACCTGGTGCGCCACAAGCCTGTTAAGCTCCTCCGTGGCGATGGCAAAGAGAAGGGGAGCCAATGGGCACCCTTGTCTGATAGATCTTCTAAGTTTGATCACCTTCGAAAGTTTGCCGTTAATGTTAATTTGGGTCGATGCGTTTTTGAGAAGGGTCACGATCATCTTGGTGAATTTATGATTACATCCAAGATCTTGGAGCGACTGCAGAATATAGTCCCATTCAAGCCTGTGGTAGGCTTTATCAAAGTCAATCTTGAGGAAGACCACATCTTGTTTAGACTCATTTGCAAATTCAAGCCCTTCCCAAATATCAATAATGGTTTCCAAAATTGACCTGCCTTTGATGAAACCTTTGCTTGTTGCAAGATGTTATGCTCAAAAAAGAGGAATTGATTTTGATGAGACCTTTGCTCCCACATGTTGAATGACTATTGTTCGTAGCATGTGTGCACTTGCAACTCATCATGGTTGGAATGTATATCAGTTGAATATTAAAACTGCATTTATTAATGATGATTTACATGAAGTGTATGTTTTTGAGGCTCATGGTTTTATGTAGAAAGTGCATGAAGCCCAAGTGTGCAGGTTGAAAATGGCATTATATCGTTTGAAGCAAGCACCACCTGCTTCATATGAAAAGATACATGCCTACTTGATTGCACATGGATTTGAGACTAGTCCAACTGAGAGCACCTTATATGTTAAGCATGCAAATAATGTGCTTCTGATCATTGTTGTGTATGTTGATGACACGTTCCTCATTGCTCCTAATGTAAAGTACATTGTTGATTTTAAGGATGATTTGCATGACTCATCTGAGATGTCAAATTTGGGTCATTTGCAATATTATTTAAGCATCCAATTCATGCAATTTGATGGTGGAATAACTTTGTGCTATACAAAATATATTAACATATTACTGTAGTGTTTTGGCCTTGAAGAGTACAAACCTATTGCCATTCCTATTGAAATAGGTTTATTTGGTTGATTCTTCATGATGTCGGAGATGCATTTGATGTTCTTATATATCAATAGACAATTGGATGCTTGATTTACTTATGCATAACTTGGCCTATATTCCATTTTTTGTCTCATAGATGAGCAAGTTTATGCATTTCTAGGTGTCAAGCATTAGCATGCAGCTTTGGGCATATTTTCCCACTTGAGTGGCACCTGGTTATTTGGATTCTTATCTCCAAGGGGGATCACTACCACTAGACTTATATTCTTTTTCTCACGTTGATTGGTCTCGTTGCTATGAAACTCATGTGTGCACGAGCGGTTTTTGCGTCATGCATGGTAGATAATGCATATCTTGTTTGAGAAAGAAGCAGCCTACTATGGCCACTTCTAGTTGTGAGGTTGAGTATAGGACAACTTTCATCGTGATGGTTGAGTGTGTGTGGCTCAGATGCCTTATCACTGATTTGGGTGTTGGTTAGTCTTTTGCAACCACCATCTTTACTAGCAATCAAAGTGCATTGGTAGTTGTGAGCAACTCTATGTTGCATGCTTGTACTAAGCACATTGATAGTTAGTATCATTATGTCTGGGAGAGGTTCTCTGTTGAAGAGATCAGTTTCGCATATTTTCCCACACAAGAGAATGTTGTAGACCCTTTTCACAAATTCTCTTCCTATAGAAAATTGTAAAGCTTTCCCCAAAGCTCTAGGTTTACTTCCTTTTGTCGATTGGTTCCACATAGCTTGGAACATCCTTACACATTAGTGCCAGCTCCTTGTTCACCACATCACTCCCAGGGAGGATTTCTTCATATATTTTGGTAGTGATGTGTGTGAAGACACTAGGGCACTTGTTTCCTTATGTAGAAGGTTTTTCCCGTAGCTTGTATATATTCTTATAACCCTAAGGGTTCATTTATCTTTGTACATTCATTTGGTATTACATTCACTATTGTGTGTTGCACTCCAAGCTTCTTTTTCTTCCTTATGTTGTTTGAATGCTTTTGTCAACCTCAAACACCAACATATTTACCTTGATAGGAAGAGATCTATTAAGGATATGCAAAATCTAAGTATGTACTGTAAGGTAGTTTCCAAAGACATTAAGGATAGTAGAAGGATGATGATGATCAAGATTCAAAATGAGAATTTTGGTAGGCTTAAGGATTTGAACTCCAATCAACATCAAGGGATCCTTGATACTCAAGGGAATTTTAAGCTAAAAAGATTGATAGAAAAATAGGAAGATGTTTGAGTTCTTAAAGGAAAAAGGAGTTTTTAATTCTTTCTTTAACAAAAAGAATGTTATCAATAATGAATAGAACTTGAAAGTAGTTGTAGCTTTTTTCATTGATGTCTTCTCTTGCACTCTTGACAGGGGATAGGATATCATCAGTGCCACTCGTCATATTTCTCATAAAAGAGAGAAAATGTTATCCCAAGTCATAGCTAACCTCTTGGATATCTACCTTCCTATAGACTAGGTTTAAGAAACCACTGGTAGAATGAAACTTGGTATGCCTCCTAACTCTGATGGTATTCCTAACAAGCTTTTCATTCATTTGGAGGATTTCTTGATTTCAATCATTCTCTTGATTTTGAAACAAATCATTACACAAGGTACCCTTCCTATCAACAAGAACATTTCAATTATAAAACTAATTCATGAAAAGGGTCCCATGAATGACTTAAATAAACAAAGATTGGTCATCTTTCATTAATTTTTTATTTACAAGATATTAATGTTCTGGTCACGATTTGACACTCAAGCTAGCAAATTGATTTCAACATGTTCCTCAAACAAGAGGAAGAGAAACCAATAATAAATATCAATTAATGACTAATGGGAGTCAATCCATTTAAGGGCATAAATCGATTAGAAACTGGTGATTGCTTGCTGCAGATTGGTGGGCATTGGGTGTTCTCATATATTTTATGATGCAAGATGACTTTTCTTTTGGTTCATGGTAGGATAGCAAACTTGATATATATGCAAAGGTAGCTCGTGGCTAGTCGTAGATTCCAGATACCTTTAGTTCTAAAAGCTTATAGTTGTAGACGAGAGAGACTGATTTGGCTTACTCTATGGGAGGAAACCTTCTACTTTGGGATGCATTGGGAAGGGAAACTGGAAGATTTTAATGCACGAGTGTTTGAGAAGTGAATGAAGGGGCCTTTTGATGAAGAGGGTCAATGTATGATGGATTTTTCAGCATGCTTCAGATCAGCAATTAATCAAGCGTGTCAATACCATGCAGTATATCACACATGATCATTCTGTTGTTCTTTATGGAATATGACTCCATTGATTGAGATGTTGCTCGTACTATAAAACAGACGAAACGAAACATGAGAGCGGAATCTCTTGGTACTGGTGCGAAGAGCGGGATCAGAAGGTCTATGGGTAGGAGGCTTTGGAAATGATTCAGTCTGGCAGTGATATAGAGGATTAGAGAAGCTATGAGGGGTCGTATGGTGGCAACTCTAATGAGAATTTTGGAGAGGAACTCCTATAGAAGAGTAGGTATTGAGAAATGGTGGGCATTTAATGCTGACTAAGGTGAGGATTCTTAGGGTAGATTTAGCCTACAATGTGCTGGATATTATCAAGGGAAAACTGAAGGGTGCTCTAGGCATGTAACTTCAGATGCTTTCACTATTGAGTGGAGGAGAAAATCTATAGCATGTGGGTTCATATGCATAGAACGCTAGCGAAGAAAGAAGAGGAAGTCATTCCTTGATCTTGATACCTTGGGAGCTATTGTTCAAAACGAATTATGTGTCATAGTTAGAAATAAGGAAAATTTGTTCTACTGCTATAGATGGGGAAAGAATCGAGATCAGAGAGCTTAGTGCTTCAAAGGGTAACATCATGATATCAAGGCAGCTCTTGAGGACTTGTGTAGAGCTTTGAATGAAGCTTTGATCAGGGAGGGTCTACGAATGCACTCACAAAAATGTCTCCATCCTTTATGGTGAGAAAGGGGGCTGATTGAGGGAGAGCCAATGGGCAGTCAAAGGAAATAAGCTATCTGTTCATTCGAAAGATTAGAAAGAAGGGCACAAATATCTTGGGCATCAGCTAGAAGATGATATGCGGTGCATGTTGAGGAGTGGAAGAATTTAAAGCATTGAGGCTTCTTTGACTTTCATAGATACTAGAGCGAACGAAGGAGTTCAACGACAGAGGGAGACGTAGATCACGAAGAATAACAACTTCTTCAGGCAATTGCTCAGAGTTTTGTGGAAGGTATCTACAGGACCGTTCGGTGCACGCATGAAAAGAACACTACGGGGGTTCAACAAAGAAGGCGAAGGTAGAATATACTTTTCCTATTGGTTTCGAGAGATTTAAGATGAAAAAGAGGAAGGATTTTCTCAGTTCTTCTTTGGGGGGGGGGGGGGGGGGACACTGTGTTGATGAGTGTTTTTTATTCTCTAAAACCTTTATTACACGGATTGGAGGAGTTTGGCCACATCTATGTGTTGCAGGAACCATCAAGATATGAATGGACCAAATGATTTAGAAAAGGGAAGAGATGCACATGAGGAGGAGGGGGAAGACAGGTACCGCAGGAGGACTCGAAAGGCAGGGCGCAGAGGGAAATGGTGTCCAATTGATTGATATTCAGAGATGGAAAAGAAAGGAGCTGAAGCAAAGAATTTTGGAGCTCGAACTTGAGTCTTTCCGAAATTTGGTCATTGCTGAAATTTACGAACGAATCTATGAGCAGAAAGAAGGAGTTTCAAGGGCAAATAAAGATTGAATGAGGAAGCTTCTCTATTAGCCAAGATTGAATGATGAAGCTTCTCTATTAGCCAAGATTGAATGCATGATTCTTGCAAGTTTGTACGCTAATAACAAAAAACTCACCTACCTGAAAAACACAAAACTCACCAGCAGAATCACATTTTCTTCGTAGCTATAAATAGATTTTGTACATCCATGTTTGGGTGGAAGCCAATGAATTCAGGCCGCATGTCAAGAAAGGGAGAAAACCAGTGAGATGTTGATTTCAGAAAACTTCTGCACTGAGCGAATGGATTGATAGGAGTAAAAGGAGAGTATACATAATCCAACTTCAAAACTCGTAAAAGATTTAAACAAGAGATGTATGTAGTTAGAAATATGCAAGTATATTCCTGCATATACTTGCAGGAATATACTTCCATATTCCTCTCTAAACGCTTTGAGTTTCACTCTTAGAAGAACCCATAACATTGTAGTCTGCGCATGCGCATCCATGAATCAGGGGACATTTGCACTTGAGAAGAATTATAAACTTTGTAAATGTCAAGAAGCATGCTACATGGTCATTTTTCTTTAGAAAGCCTATTGTGAACAAGGCAATGACTCAACTCAGAATTTAGAGAAGATTCATCACTTTAGTAATTGTGACATAAGGAGACCAATGGAATTAACACGCTCAGTTGACAAGTCACAGTGGTCACATTTCATCCTCAAAGAGATCTAAAGTCTTCTTAGGTCTTTAAGATGCTATAGATGTTTCATGTAAAGAACTCCTACCCTTGAACGCATAAAAGTGATTCTTATACTTACTTAGAAGTTAGAATTGTACATTTTCACCGTTCAAAAGGTCTTTAAATATCTCTCTTATCAAGCTCTCTTCTTCCTCAAATCCCTATATTTCGTAACTTAAAATCCCAATGATCATGTCTTCGTTATTAAACCATTGGTATGAGTATTATAATATTGATTCCAAACCATTGAATGTCTAAGGCTCAAGAAGATGTATGCGCAAGTAAATAATCCAACTTTCTTTTCATCCTTGTTTCTAGAAACTCCACGATATACCTGGTGAACCCGACGTCAAAGGAGGCGGTGAACAAATTGTAGATCCAAGAACACAAGGTTTGGAAGATCTCCCAGCATGATTCGTACAGTTCCAACAAGAGGATAGGCATCAAAATGCCATCCAATCACTTCATGAGCATCTAGTCAAGTGCTATGGGTTTTTTAATGGGAAAAATGTATCGAAGTTGTATAAAGAGTATGAACTCGAGGCAAAATACAGGGATTAACTCCGGTGACGAATCTAGAGCTATGCGAAAACTTTGTCCATGTGTCTGAATTTCGACATGCATGATCAACTAATGCGAATAAACCAAACAACATGGTCGCAATACAAAGCAGCATGCTCAAGTGGTTCATGCTAGAGGATGTAGATAAAGTCAATCAAAGATCTTACCTGAGGTGGGTTCATATGCCGAAAGACCAACCAATCCTAGAAATTAAAAGAGAATTTGAGAAGCAATTTGAAAATATGTCTAGGCATGATAAGCAATGTTTGATACATGAAAGAGTCTTTTTGTTTCTGCAAGCAATAGATGTTAGAGCCCAAGAGGAATTAATTCCGCTTTTGCAAGACATGGATTTGGAATCGGGACACACAGAGGATTGGACACTCATTCGTGATGCTGTAAGAAGATATGTTAAGAAGCACCAAACGATTGAGAAATCTCTAAATGATTGGAGACCTGATCTTCATGCAGATGAAAATGATACTTAGGTTCTAAGCATTCTAGCAACCATGGATAACATTCAAGTCCATAAAGTTTTACAGACCCCATTTGGAAATGAAATAGATACATATGGACTATATATACATAATGATGATGAGTGTTATGAAGAAAATCCTACAAGTTTAGTGGATGTAGCTTCTAAGGATCCAAGTTTCCATGAGCCAGTAGATGTCTTGATAGTAGTCACAACTTGAGGTTCTATGAAAACACAAACCCTGAAAATGGGAGGAGTAAAGGAATTGTTAGAAGCCAGCCAAATTCAAAACAAACCAACAACAAACATAAAACAAAACAAAAATCAAGATACCCCAACAAGAAAACAAGATGAGGTTTTCTCTACTTCACTAAACTCCTCACATACAATGGGGAATAAATGAATCAATAAACAATACATGATACAAGCAAGGAGATCAAGACTTCACAAGATCTCAGGGTGATCAAATAGAGGTTAAATATTAATTATATGAAGGAAATCTAGCAAATATATTTGAAGATCAAGCTCTAGATGCATCCTTATGTGATGACATTGGAGAAGATTTGGAGAATGATTTGATGCTAGGTGGTAGTGATGTATCCATTGGAACAGATGAATCAAATACAATCTATGACTTGATGATTTAGTTATATGAAGATACTACAAGGAAGCATGATGCTAAATTAGAGACTATGTCAGTAAATGACCCTATGGAGAATGAAATAGATGTGAGTAATGTAACATTCAGCATCCATACAAGATGCATGAAGACGAACTTGCTCATAAAAAGGAGGACATATTAATGATGAATCCTCCAAATGGTGATATGTATGCCAATGGTGACAAGCATGGTGTTGAGCCTAAGTAAACTCTAATTGATGAACAAGATCATAAAGCACTTTTGGATGATTCTACCTTGAATGTGCATTTAGAGGCACGAGAGAGTGATCCTAATCATGAGAGTAAGAATCAGTTAATGATTGGGCATCACTATAATGGTATGTATGTGAGTGATGTAGAACTCTATGAAAAGATGCATTTTGATGTGAACGGGGATTAGGATGAGTTCACTCTATATGTTGAAGTGATGATCATGAGAAGGAGAATGCAAAATTCATTGAAGTGTATAAAAAATATGATATGAGTACATTACCTAATGAAAATCAACAAGAAATGACTGAGTTAAAAGGCTACATTGATGAAGTTGGATACAAATACTATCTGATGAGTGAAGATCCAATTGATTCAAATCAAAGTGCTAAGATATTTAGACATGATGAAACATTTGGACAAGAGTCAATGAACAAAGATATGTATGAAGATTGTGGCGAAAGCACATCCTTTGAAGAGAATGAGGAAGAAGCGATTGAGATAGATGCAAAATTCTATGATTGAGATTTTGAATAAAGAGATTGATTTGTCATCAAACCAAATAAATAAAAAAGACTTTAGTGGTACTAAAGATCAAGCTTTTCTTGATTATGAGGATATGGGTTCCCTCGATGATGAAGGAGAGATGATTTGGGACCATAACAATTGTTATGAATTATTTTTGAATAAATTAGAGAGAGAAGTAGATTCTATAATTGATGGCACTCAACTAAAAAGACATCATGACATATTCAGTGACAAATATGAGCATAAAATACAATCAGAGAATGATGAACCGTCTCAATTAGAGTATAAATCTTATGAATGTATTTGAAAACTCAAGTGCAATGAAGATGAAAGTTTTGGTAATCATAATGAAAATGATGAAATTCTTTAAAACAATTTTAAGCCTGAAATGGATCAAAACACATGCTTGAAGGGACTTTTTGAAGATGGTTTAAGCACATTAGAAATCAAAACTCTATATTTATATGCTTTTGACTCATCAAGAGTAACCTCATATGATGCATGTGAGAGGATCATGACAAAGGTAACCATGCTCAAATGATCGCATCATGGATTCTCGAATCTTCTAAGAGCTATGTATGCCAATCTATCCATCAAGGGATGAACAAGCAACTCAAGGGGCTTGTTCACAAGTCTAACATTTTTAAGGATGTCCCTAAGATGAGTGCATTAGAACATTGGTTGTTCTATAAGCATGGATTTTTTGGCAAGCATATATCAAAGGGGATGGACTAAAAGGAGGAACCCTAATAAATGAGAATTTTCAATGCCTAAAAGGAATTCCTAAATAAAAATTTACATAAATATCATGTTATTTGTTTTAATTTTAAGATAGATACAAGGAAACAAATAAAAATCAGAAGGCAAGGAATTAAAGTAGGAACACTTATGATAATGAATGTGTGTTGGATGAGAGGTTTGGAGTTAATATAATTCAAATAGATGCTTTTAATATTGAATGATTATTGAATGAGATGCTATTAATTTTCTTATGAGGTTTTGAAAAGAGGTGCTAATATGGAGCAAGTTGAAGATCTTGAGTTTGAGTGGATCATACAAAAAGCAACTACTTTTGAATTACTAGTTCATGTTTTATTATAGATAGATTTCTGAGAATTTCTTTCATGGATTGCATGTGTATATATGGTTTTTTGGATTTAATGTTTTTCATCTTTTGTTTAGTTTTATTAGTGGATGGAATGATCAAGTCAAGGCAATCGAGATGACAAACGAAGCATGGAGTTCAAGAAATCTTTTTCCATTAGCTTTCCTTCTTCAACCTTGATCTCTTGCACCATTTTCAAGTTGCATTGCATATAAAGTGTGTATGTTTTAAGTTGAGAAGAGCACATGTTTTATTCCCATAGGTGCACTCTCATTTGCATACTAAAACTAATATGTAAAACGGATTTGAGAGGACTTGTGAGTAAGGATAAAAATGATTGCATTTGAGGAGTTGAGTTATGAGAGGAGAATTTTTTTTAGTAGAAACCCTAAAATTTACTTCCATACTTGCACCATCATTGAGAATGATTACACCTAGAGTATGCATGCTTGAAAATATAAGTGGACTTGTGCTTTGAAACTCATAGGTGTACCTCCAATTGCATGCTAAATAAGTTGTAAATACATGAATAAAATTTTAGTTTTAGAATAGGTGAAAAGCCTCATCATCAAATGTTAATTACCCGTTTTATTGCACCATTCTGTTTTGGATGCATTCCCAGTATGCATCCGTAGGGCCCACCAGATGGCCATGCATAAGCTCATGTGTTTGAACACCCATGCACTTGATTTGTTTTGGGATTCATAAATTCTTGCAAATATGAAGATTGGTGTTGATGTGTCCAACAGCCCCACAAGTTTAGAGGGGGTGGATGTTGTCGTGATTTGATACTCAAACTAGAAAATTGATTTGAACATGTTTCTTTGACAACAGGATGAGAAAACAATGATAAATATCAATCAATGACTAATGGGAGTCAATCCATACGAACGACATGAATGGATTAGAAAGTGGTGATAGCTTGCTCGAGATTGGTGGGCATTGGGTGTTCTCATATATTTTATGCTGCAAAATGAATTTTCTTTTGGTTCATGGCGAGATAGTGAACTTATGTATATGCAAAGGTAGCACGTGGATACTTGCAGATTCCAGATACCTTTAGTTTTGAAAGCTTCTAGTTGTAGAGGAGAGCGACTGGTTGCGCTTCGTGTGTGGGGACAAAGCTTCTATTTTAGGATGCATTCGGAAGGGAAAGTGGCAGATCTTCATGCGGGAGTGTTCGAGAAGTGAATGGAAGGGGCTTTCTGATAAATACGATCAATATATACTTGATTTTTTAGTTTGCTCTTGGACCGGCGATTAGTCAAGTGTGTCAAGATCATGGAGTATATCACACAGGATCATTTTGTTGTTCTCTGTGGAATATGAATCCATTGATTGAGATGTTGCTCATATTATAAAACAGAGGAAATGAAACAAGAAAGCGACATTTCTTGGTATTGATGCAGAGAACAAGGGATCAAAAGGTCTGTGGGGAGTAGTGCAGTAGTGACATAGAGGGTTACAGAAGTTCAAAAAGAAGAGGGTGATGCTGTTGATGGAAAACGACAAAGAATGGTTGCGGCCTTGGCATCTGCTACAGAGGCTATGAGGGGTCATATGGCCGCAACTCTGATGGGGAGTTTGGAGGGGAACTCCTACAGAAGAGCACGTGTACAGAAATGGCGGCCATTCAATGCTGCCTAAGGTGAAGATTCTTAGGGTAGTTTTAGCTTGCAATGTGCCGGATATTATCAAGGGAAAACTGAAGACTGCTCCGGGCATGTAACTTTAGATGCTTTCACTATTGAGTGGAGGAGAAAACCTATACTCTGTGGGTTCATATGCATAGAACACGCTAGGGAAGAACGGAACGGAAGTTCTTCATTCATCCTGATACCTTGAGAACTATCCTTCAAAAGGAATGATGTGTCACAGTTAGAAATAAGGAAATTTCATTCTGCTGCTATAGAATAGGAAAAAATCAAGATCGGAGATCTCAATGCTTCAAAGGGGAACATCATCATCTCAAGGCACCTCTTGAGGACTTGCGCAGAGCTTTCAATGAAGCTTAGATAAGGCAGGGTCCATGAACTCGCTCATAAAAATGTCTCCATCCTTTATGGTGAAAAAGGGGGCTGATCGAGGGAGAGCTAATGGGCTGTCGAAGGAAATAAGCTATCTGTTCATTCGGAAGAGTACAAAGAAGGGCAGAAATATCTTTGGCATCAACTAGAAGATGATAAGCGGTGACTGTTGCGGAATGGAAGAAAAGCATTGAAGCTTCTTGGACTTTCATAGATACTAGAGGGAACGAAGGAGTTTGGCGACAGAGGGAGAAGTAGATAACGGAGAATATCAACTTCTTCGGGCAACTGGTCACAGTTTTGTGGAAGGTATCTGCAGAAGGACCATTTGGCACACCCATGAGAAGAACACTAGGTGGGGTTCAACAAAGAAGGCAAAGGTAGAACATAATTTTACTGTTGGTTTCGAAAGGTTTGAGAGGAAGGAAAGGAAGGATTTTCTCAGTTCTTTGGGTTGGAGCAAGAATCCATTGCATAATGAGTAACTTTACATCTTTCATCTTCTCTGAAGCCATTCAACATGCTATTAGACTGTATATCCTCAATAGGAGATGCATCAATAGAGGCTTATGTTTGAATAAGAGATTTTGCCTCAAGAATATAATCAATAACTAGTTGGTGTGGCTTCTTTTTTACTCTTGTCAACTCACCAATAAGTTCTGTTTTCCTTGCTCTATTGGTAGTTGCGAATACCCTTTCTAGAGACTCGCAAGCTTCTCTCCTCGTATTCAAATCTAATATATATCCAGGCATAGTATACAAAATTGTTTCTGCTATAATAAATAGAACTCTTCTTTCTCTTTTGATATATTCTTGCTCTCTTTTTTTATCCGCTTGAGTATGAACTTTTGGTAATATTGACTTTAGTTTTGTACTTGTTATTTAACCCTAAAGAGTTGTAGACATTAGACAAGACTCCATTCAAAATTGCCACATGGGATAATTTCTCCCATCTAATGACTTTTCAATAGATGCAGTCAAATCTGCCACGTTGATTTGTTGTGAACAAAGAAGATAATCCAATAAGCTTTATGAAAGATTTCATGAAAAATAGCTATCATAACACAATTTTACATTAACATACTTGTAAAAATCAAACTACACAACTAGAAGTGATGAGACCTCCCAATATCATCAAAAGAGCAAAGATATGTTGCCAAAATGCAAATATCAAACTTTCGTCCAAATTGTCAAGAAAACAAAGATTATCAACTATAGAAAAATAATCACCATCCATTCCATGATATGAATTCGTTAACACCAATTATATAATATGAACATAGACTTTCAGTAGCATACTTTGGGAACACAAACCGTCAAAGAAGCTAGAGTATAGCTCATAAAATAGTAGTTTAAAATCAAGGTATCAAAACCTTGTGAGGACTTGCTACAATAATATATGTAGAGGTGACACAAGTAAATCAAACTATTAGGAGCTAGATACATGTAAGACTCTCAAAGTCCACCATGGATGAATCCCTACAAAAGACCATATAGTAGATCACACTTGGCATCCGATTAGGATAGAGGTGTTGGAAATTACTCCCAAAGTGAAGAGTCGCATGAACAAGATGTGGTATGTGGATTAACTTTGCAATAGACTTCAAATCAATCACAACCAGCACATACATGACATGATGATGTTGTAACCAAGGGGAATTGAACACATGACCTAGGGGCTAGGAGTATAATGAGCTTACCAATTGTAATAAAAGCCATGGTTGAGGACTACTTCCTAATCCTCCTTCTTAGCATGTATAGTTCAATCATCTCCCTCCTATGATTTCTTTAGTTTAGCACTCTCTTCCCCTTGTATAGATCATTTTTCTAAATGATCAACCCTTGGTCACCCTTTGAGTTGATGTGCTCACCGTTGCACAGTCTCTTGAATCTTGCTGTTGTCAACCTTGGGGTTTTGAGCCCTTTTTTCAAGCTTGGTGCCTTCAATCTTCTTCTTTGCAGCCTTGGTGTCTTCAACCCTAATTCTCAGCCTTAATATCTTGAACCTAGGTCTTACGTATGCTAGGCATCTTGGACCCTCAATTTCTTTTCATCTCTCTCTCTCTCTCTCACTCTCTCTTTTCATAGATGTTTGTGTTTCTCTCTCTTTCACTCACTCTTTTCATTCTCTTTTTTTTTAATATTTTCTCTTCTCTTTCTCTCTCTCTCTCTCTCTCTCTCTCTTTCTACTTCTTTTCTTTTCTCTCTCATCTCATTCACTTATTTCTCTTCTCCTTATCTCATCTTGTCTTCTATCTTTCCACATCTCTCATTCTCTTTCTCCTTTATTTCTTTCTTTATCCCTCTATTTTGATCTTTCTCTTCTCTCTTCATTTTCTTATTCTGCTCTATCGCTCACTCTCTCCTTCTTTTCCTCTATCTTGATTTCTATCTCTTCTTTCTTCTCTATCGGTTTCCCTTTCTTTCTTTCTTGATCTCTCCCTCTCTCTCTCTCTACATTTTCTTTTTCTTTAAATCCCTCAGTTCCTTCTCTTTCTCTCTTATCTATTGCATACGTAGTAGTCTAGATATCACCATTACTATGTGTGTGATACCCTTCACCTATCCTAAATTAGTGGATATAATATTGATCTCTAATATGGGAGGTTTTGGGTTTGATACCCATGCTCTAACATTGGTTTCTAGGCTTTATTCCATATGGGATAAAGTATGTTTGTACTCACCTATTAAGTGCTTCACGTTTATGCCTAAACAAATTTAAGATTAAAATGGCTCTATTTCGAATCAACACAAACCTTTTTTATGTTGGGCGTGCATGCATCTTCAAGTGAATTTCCCTTCATCCTCTTCACAAACTTTCAACTTAAGATAAAGAAGAAGAAGAAGACATGTCCCTTTCTCCACATGGTCTAGGATGATCACCATTACATGCTCAAAAGAATCCCTCTTCATTTATACCATGCTCTAGATCTCCCCAGAATACCCATTGAGAACTTATCAAATGGTATCATTGTAAATCAACAAAATCACTTACTACACAAGAGTAATGAGAACTTATATGCTCTTCTAATATTATGAGTAACACCTAGAACTTATACAATTGGATTCAATAACTAATTGAGCATAAATCTAATATATTAATAAAATATGGAAATAGTTTCCAAATAGTTTGTGAAACTATAAACCCAATTAAATCTAATTGATTTAATCACTATAAGGAACATGAAATATTTTTCTCTTGGTTCAAACTATGGATCCAAGGTCTCAATATGTGATACATGAAAACCAGGTGTGCACGTTAGAGAAGGCATTATATGGTTTAAAGGGAGCACCACATGCTTGGTATGAAAAGGCACATGCCTATCTGATTGCACATGGTTTTGAGAACAATCCAATACAAAACACCTTATATGTTAAGGGTGCTAATGATGTGCTTCTAATAATTGTTGTCTATGTTGATGACATGCTACTCATTGGTCCTCATATCGAGTATATTGCTAATTTTAAGGCTGATTTGCATGCCTCATTTGAGATATCTGATTTGGGGCATCTGCATCTTTATTAGGGCATTCAATTTATGCAAATTGATGGTGGAATAGCTTTGTGTCAAACCAAATATATTGACACATTATTGTAGCATTTTGGCCTTGAGGGTTGTAAGACCATTGTCACTCCTATGGAGAGAGGTTTATGATTCAATTTTCATGATGCTAGAGATGCATTTGATGTTGTTTTCTATCATCAGACTATTGGATGCATGATTTACTTATGCATTACTCTACCAAATATTCAATGTTGTCTCACAGATGAGCAAGTTTATGCATTGCCCAGGTGTCAAGCATTAGCACGCGATTAAGTGCATCTTTCACCACTTGATTGGTACCCGACTACTTGAATTGTTTTATCCCATGGAGGGATCACTTGCGCCAGAGTTGGATGCTTTTTCTAATAGTGATTGGGCTGATTTCTATGACACTCATATGGCCACTAGTGGTTTTTGCTTCATGCTTGGTAGCTCATGTATATCTTCATTGAGCAAGAATCAGCCTACTAGGGCCATTTCGAGTTATGGGGCTGAGTATAGGGTAGCTTTCACAATGATTTTTGAGTGTGTGTGGCTTAGATGTCTTATGGCTGACTTGGGTGTCAGTCAATCTTCTACTACCACCATCTTCACTAATAGTTAGAGTGCATTGGCAGTTACGAGGAACCTCGCACTAAGCACATTGGGGTGCATTATCATAATGTTAGGGAGAGGTTCTCTTCAGGAGAGGTCAGTTGGGCATATGAGCTCATGTAGAAGAGCATTGTAGACCTTTTCACAAAGGCTCTGCCTAGGGAGAAGTTTGAAGATTTCTACAAAGCTTTGGGCTCACTTTGCCTTGTGGATTGATTCCACATAGCTTGGCACTTCCTTATACATGAGTGCTAGCTTCTTGTTCATCGCATCACTCCCAGGGTTGATTTGTTGATATATTTAGGTAGCGATATGTGTGAACACACTAGGACCGCTAGGGCACTTTTTTCCCTCTTTAGGAGGTTTTTTTCCCTAGCTTGTATATATCCCTATACCCCAAATGCATTACTTATGTTTGTACATTCTATGGTAATACATTCAATATTGTGTGTTGTGCTCCAAGCTTCTCCTTCTTCCTTGTGTTTTCGGCATGCTTCCACAAAGATCTAACTCCAACATGCTCTGAATAGCTCAATGCAAGCAAAGTGTTTCCCATGAAACATTACCATAGCTACATTTGGAGAAGATGAAGGACAAGCATATGCACATGGTATACAGGCAGAATTCCATCTCGTGATGTGTAGAGAAAATCAAGGATAAGACCAAAGGGATACAAAATTTTTCTCTCTTATGGATGAACATAAATATCTGTTCCATGCTTGCACTAAGCACATTGAGATGCATTATCATTATGTCATGGAGAGGTTCTCAGGTTCTCTGTTGGAGAGATGAGCTTGGCATATGTGCGCATGCATGAGAACATTATGAACCTTCTCACAGAGGCTCTACCTAGGGAGAAGTTTGAAGCTCTCTCCAAAGCTTTGGGCTTACTTCCTTTTGTGGATTGATTCCGCATAGCTTGGCACTTCCTTATACATGAGTGCCAGCTTCTTGTTCACCGCGTCACTCCCAAGGGGGGATTTGTTGATATATTTGGGTAGCGATGTGTGTGGACACACTAGGAGCACCGGGGAACTTTTTTCCCTCTTTTGTGAATGACCCCCAAACCATAAAAGATATACTATTAATGATTTTTCTACCAAGTCATCCATCAACACCTAGTTAGAATACAAAGTTCAATACCCCATACCGCTGAATGTAACTAATGAACATGAATTCAAAAAATACTCTTGAAGTGTTTCCTTCTCTCTATAGAGAGGACACACTCATTCCAATGACTATATGATTTAGTACGTTCTTTTAGCATCAACGCATCTCAATGGTGTGATAAATCGAATATTAACTCAAAAGAAATGGGACTTGATACAATTAGTATGAATATGTAAGATATGTAATGAGAAAAAGAAACTAATTTTCTCTTGTTCCATGGTCACATGGAGCTATAGATGTGTGTGTAAACATTTTGACAGAGTGTCCTTTCTCTGAACAAAAATGTTCACCATAAACCAATCATCAAGAAACACATGTCAAAGGCACGTATAGAGTATGCGGATTATACCATATCAAAGAATTCCATAAACAACATGCAGAAAATTGTTCCCTTTCAAGGAAAAACTCTACATAAAACATTTTCATTCATAGAGATTAAAGTTCAACTTTAAATATGTTTTACTACTGCAAAATTTATTACATTTTATAGCTCATAAAGCTACTCCCAAGCTATCAATCCACTTAAACATCACTTGATTTGGTCATTGACTTAGAGTTTTATTGCCTTATCTTCGGAATGGCCAAAACCTAATGATTGACTATAGAAATTTATAGGATTACCTTCTTAAATCCCTTAAATTGATGAAATAAAATCCATTTTAGTTTCTTTGTGTCTAGATCTAAATTATTTACTGTAGTTTGTTCTCATAAAATTTCAACTTAAAATTCGTTAAAATAGTCATTGAAAATAAGCATTCCTTCTCTGTTACATCTGCTTCGCTGCTAATGTGTCTAGTCTGAGAATATTTATAAGTTCATGAGGTTTTTATAATGTTGCAAAATTTTCTGAATTAATTAAAATTTGGATATGCTATAAAGTCTAATGTTGTGTATCTAGAAGAATATTTTTTTTGCAAATTCGAGTCTTCCGGAATCAACAAAATGATCAGCCTTTGTACCTCCAATATTTTAAAATTTTGCAAAGGCCAACTTTCACTCTTTAGATTATATCTCCTAAATGATGCCATATTTTTCATGTCGATATTATCTAAGCATTATCTTGATGTGTTTATCTAATACTTAAAAGAAAAAATCACTCAAATTTGGTAAATATACTAAGTGAATCAATCACCTCTAGGTGACATGCAAATTGGTCTAGTACCCTTGCATAAGAAACAAAAATTAGTTGATTTGTATTTATTAATTCAGATTAATGAGCTTGCTAATATTCCTTTTTTATGTCTTTTGGGCCTTCGCCTTCATTAATAGAACATCTAGTCCATAGGTCATTTGGCCCTTGTAGAACTATCTCGAGTACCACAAAAAGGGATGGTGTCATATAAAGCCTCTAAGATACTTGCTCTCCAAATTTCAAAGAGTTTAGGCATCCCCTCAAAGAGCAACATCCGACTCGTTGTGAGGTTCCTACCTCTCTAACTATTTCCATAATTATCTTTGAATCTTAAAAATGGTGAGACTAGTTAATCCTTATATTTACAATGCTCATTCATTCTTTTGGATGAATTATGACATGAATCCAAATTCATGCATATAATGATCATATAATATAATTAGAACTAAATTAGTAGTGGAAATCCCTTCATGGAAATGGGATCTTTATAGACCATCCACTTTCCAAATGAAATTGCACATTGATGGATATCATTCCAATAATCGTGCTTCTTGCACACTCATTAATTCTTATATTAAAAATTCACATAATCATGTATTTCTTTAATGGATGGTCTATCTTTAACATCCAATCTTTATCAATGACTCAATTTATCATCCAATCTCTATCAATGACTTACTATTATATCATAAATTCATATAAAAAAGATGATTTTTCTTTGTTGTCCACTCTCTATATACGACATAACATTCTCATGGTATTTTTACCCTAAATTATCTTGATGAGGAAAGAAATTGAAAGATCTTGTTGTTGGAACCATACAATCAATAATTGGTGATTATATCATGCCTAGGAGTGAACACATGAAGGAAAGATTGAAGTCTAACAGGATGGAGTGAAGTGGAGGTTCAGGAAGAGAAGATCTATAAACACATGTACATTAGTTTTGTATATACTTCAAAATACTTGAAGTAGTGACGAATCAACACTCATATGTATATATATATATATATATATATATATATATATATATATATATATATATATATATATATATATATATATATATATATATATATATATATATATATATATATATATATGTGTGTGTGTGTGTGTGTGTGTGTGTGTGTGTGTGTGTGTGTGTGTATACGTGTAGATGGTCATATGTATAAGAGAGATGAAGTTTAGATGAGATAGGAAGCAATAGAACATGAGTATTATGTGTATCATCCATCAGATGTATTATGAGTTGAATAGAAAGAATTTTCGAAAAATTGCACGACAATATTTTCTCCATTTCTCCTTCTGTGTTTGATTATGTTAGAAATCCTTTTGTAGATATCTATTTCCATAGTTATTGCATCTATGGTTAAGATCTAAGAGTCTAATTGCAAACAAGCTGAGAGAATTACATGTAGGAACATTTATATGTGAAGAAGTGATGATTGTCTTCTAAAATATGTGCAATTTTGATGGTCAAAGAATTGATCATTTCTCAGTGCATAGTGTAAAGTTTTGCACAAATGAGAAGTCAAAATCTAAGTTGGAAGGTAATCCATCTATGGCTAAAAGAACTTGATTAAACGGGTTAAAATTTGGGAGCACCATGCATTAGAAGTTGCAGGTGTCAAAGTCGACTACAGAGAAGGATAGTTTCAAACATAGGTAGATTGTTTGGATCATTTATAACAATCCTCTAAATCTTTTGAGATGACTTAGCTTGGAGACGGTGCATAAAAAACCTTTAGGCAACATCTTGTACAAAGTTTCATAAAAAACTTTACACATTTGATCAGTCAATGAGTGAGTCATGTGTAGTAGACTTTTTGTGTAGTAGCTTTCTTCACAGTTAGCCAAAGTCTTGATATTTTGGCACTTGTCTTCCAAAATTAGTTGAAGTTTTGAGTTATTCTTGATATAGAGGTGCAATAAAAACAAGGATAGCTTGTTATTTGGAGATTAACACTCTCCATTAGTGGTATCAGAGCAAGATTCATGAGAATTGAAGGAAAGGAAGACCCTGATTGCTATAGATATACAAAATTCAAACCTTGAAGATTCAAAAGGATAAAGTGTGAAGGAAAAGCTTAAGGAAGACTCACAAGAGCAATCAAAAGGATCAAGAGTAAATTTTGAAGCTAAGGTACATTCATTCCTTATAAGGTTAAAGATTTGATAGTATAGGTGAAGAAAGGATGGGAGATAGTCTCCAAATTGACAAGTTGGATAGAGAGAACTATCCAGCTTGGTATATGAGGATGGAAGCTCATCTTATGAGCAAAGATCTGACGGGATACATCACGGGAGAAGAAGAAAAGCCAGAGTTCAAAGATCCTAGTGTTCCAACTAGGGAGGAGCTTCTAGATTTAAAGATTTGGATGAAGAAGGATGCTCAAGCAAGGAGCATAATTTACATGGCAGTGAATGATTATTTGTTTCATCATATCAAAGGACTTGAAAGTGCAAGTGACATATGGAGTGCCTTGGAAGAGCATTTTCAAAATACAACTAAATCAAGGAAACCATCACTATGGGTAGAAGTTACTACATTCAAGAAGAAGGCTTCACAATCAGTATCTCATTATGTGACAAAAATGAAAGACATTGTTGATTCTTTAGGTGCAGTTGATGAAGATATTGAAGAAGATAAGTTCGTAAGACAAATTCTCAGAGGAATAAGAGGAGATGAGAAGTGGAAGCCTTCTATATTGTCTACAAAACTTTCATTAGATCATTTTACTCTTGATTTGAATCAATTGCTAGGACATATGCTAACTTTTGAGAATGATATCAAAGGAGATGCTGATAAAAGTGCAGGTCATGCAATGTTCTAAAGACAAGAAGAAAGCTATCAAAGGAAAGCAACAATCAGTTGAACATGAAGGTACTCCAAGCGAAGAAAACTTCTTAAGAGGAAGAGAAAGTGATAGAAGTAGAGGAAGAGGCACAAATAAGAAAGATAATATCAGAGCTTTTTGGATATGTGGTAAGACCAATCATCTATCTCATGAATTTTGGCATAATACTCAAAGCAATGGTAATTTTAATCAGAATTTTATCAAAGAGGAAGAGGTGGTAGAAATTAAAGAGGTAATTTCAGAGGTAGAGGTAGTAGAGTTTACTTTGGAAGAAATGCGGGTAGAGGATTCCAAAGTCAATCTTACAACAATACCTACTACAATTATGCTTCATATCAGAATGAGGATTCAACTTTGATTTATGAATGCAACTTGTGAAAGGCAAAGTGAAGACCAAAGATTCTTCTACATTGACTCACGACGTAGCAATCATCTAAGTGGAAACATTGCTTTGATGACTGATCGGGATCATAAGGCAATCAATCACACAATTCAAATAGGAGACAATACAAATGACAAAGTGAAGTCAATTGGTTTAGTTAAAGCCAAATATGGAAGTAATCTCTTGACTAAGGTCTTGTATGTTCCTACAATTCCAAAGAATTTGACTAGTGTAGGTCAGATTCTGGAAAAAGGATATGAGGTAAGGTTCACTAATGATGAAGTTTATAATGAAGACCCTAGCCAAGGGTATAAGAAAATTGTTACAGAGAAGAAAGAAGGAAGGCTCTTCACATTGAGGATACAAGGCAATGTTAGGCATGCTATGTTTACATATGGAGAGCAAAATATGTCAGAATCGGATCTTTGGCACAAAGGGCGTGGACACTTCAATGAAACAGGTATCAAAGAGATGATTAATAATGGTTCAGTACTTGGATTACCTAATGTTGGACGTCAACACATGACATATATATGTGAAGCATGTCAATTAGGTAAGGCTCATAAGCAATCATATAATAAGAATGGTTTCATGTATTCAAAAAGACTTGAATTGGTACATACAGATGTGTGGGGTCCTTCAAAGGAATTTAGTATAAATCGTTCAAGATTTTGTCATATATGATGATGATAGTATAAGGTGGATCACTATTTATGTGATCAAAGACAAGTCAAAAGTGTTTAATACATTCAAACACTATCATGCATATGCAGAAAGAATTACAAGACAAAAATGAAAGAGGTTAACATCAAATGGAGGGGGAGAGGATTTTTCAATGCATTCAGTGATTATTTGTGGAATGAGGGTATTAAAAAGAGGCTACATGCACGTACTCTACTCAACAAAATGGTGTAGGATAGAGGAGAAATAGAACTCTTGTTGAGTTTGCAACATCAATGATGAAGGAGAAAAATTATCTCAATTATTTCTAGGCTGAGGCTCTAAATGCAGCTACATACTTGGTCAATAGGCTACCATGTAAATCGTTGCTGGGTATGACACCATATGAAGCTTGGTGGGGTAAGAGACCTACCTTAGATCATTGCAAAGTATTTGGGTGTTTAGCTTATGCATATCTACCATCTCAATTGAGGCATAAATTGGAACCTAAAGCTGAAAAAGTATGTGTTCATTGGTTATGATGATAAGCAGATGGGTTATAGGTTGTGGATTCCATCCAGATAGCATTTCCTTGTATCAAAGGATGTTACATTTGATGATCAAGGTACTTGGTATGCAGGCACAATAAATATTCATGCAAGTGATGAAGAAGTTTTGTATCAGAAGAAAGGTAAATCAAAGGTTCAAATATTTGATGGATAAGAGAACAATGAAGTACAAGTTGAAGTTGAAGAAGTGCCAAGGTTTGATCCAAAATATGAAGAACCAAAAACTTCAAGAAGTGGAGAACTCAGAAGGTCATCAAGGCATAAATGGCAACCTACAAGGTACATCTATGATACTTCATTCTTGACTACTAAAAATTATTCTTATATGATAAACGTAGATGAATACCCATATGATGAAGCCAAAGGAAAGGAGAATTCAGAAAAATCTATGCAGGAAAAATATGATGCATTGATGGAGAATGAGACATGGGATTTGGTTCCTAAACCAAATAGTCAGAAGATCATTGGATTTAAATGGAAACAAAAAGGTTTGCAGATGGAAGTTTATCTAGGTACAAAGCCAGGCTTGTTGTAAAAGGATATGCACAGTCATATGGTGTGGACTATGATGAAACTTATAGTCCTATTGCAAAGATGACAAGCATAAGGACACTCATAGCTATTGCTACTTGTAAAGGTTGGAAACTATTTCAATTAGATGTGAAGAATTCTTTTCTTAATGGTTATATTTTAGATGATGTTTTCATGGAGCAACCAGAAGGATTCAAAGATACAAGGTATCCAGATTATGTATGTAAGCTCAAGAGAGATTTGTATGTCTTGAAGTAGGTGCCAAGGGCATGGAATTATGGACTTGTGAAGTTCTTGAAAGAACTTGGTTTTCAAGTATGTAAAGCAGATAGTACCTTTCTTGTTAAAGCAAGTGATGATGGGTTCATTTATATTTGCATATATGTTAATGGCATAATCCTTACAAGTATAGATGAGAAGGGCATACAAAGACTCAAGAAACAAATGGAGAAAGAATTCAAGATTAGTGACTTGGGAGACTTGTCCTGTTTCGTGGGCATGGAAATCTCATATACTCAAAATGGAGTTTATGTGACTCAAGAAAGGTATTTGAAGAACTTGATGATCAATTTTAAAATGGACCATTGTAGGGTAGCACCTATTGGAGTTAGACGTCTTCGGAAGCACATGAACAACACAAGGAAGAAGAAGAAGCTTGGAGCACAACACACAATAGTAAATGTATTACTAGAGAATGTACAAAAGATCGGTAGCCCATTAGGGCAATAGGCATATATACAAGCCGGGGGAAAAAAACCTCCTAAAGAGGGAAAAAAGTGCTCGGACAGTCCTAGTGTGTTCACACACATCACTACCTAAATATATCAACAAATCCCCCCTCAGAGTGATGCGGTGAACAAGGAGCTGGCACTCATGTATAAGGAAGTGCCAAGCTATGTGGAAATCACTCCACAAAAGGAAGTAAGCCCAAAGCTTTGCGGAAAGCTTCAAATTTCTCCCTAGGTAGAGCCTTTGTGAAAAGGTCTCCAATGTTCTCCTATGCAGGCACATATGCCAAGTTGATCTCCCCAATAGAGAACCTCTCCATGACATAATGATAATGCAGCTCAATGTGCTTAGTGCGAGCATGGAACACAGGGTTCCTCACAACTGCCAATGCGCTCTGACTTTCAGTGAAGATGGTGGTGGCAGAAGTCTGACCAACACCCAAATCATCCATAAGGCATCTAAGCCACACACACTCAACAATAATTGTGAAAGCTGCCCTATACTCAGCCTCACAACTGGAAGTGGCCACTATAGGCTACTTCTTGCTCAACCAAGATATACACGAGCTACCAAGCATGAAGCAAAATCCACTACTAGACACACGAGTGTCATAGCAACCAACCCAATCAGAGTCACAAAAAGCATGCAAATTTGGCGGTAGTGATCCCCACTTGGGATAAAACAACCTAAGTAGCCGAGTACCACTCAAATAGTGAAAGATGCGCTTAACTACCTACCAATGCTTGACTCCTAGGCAATGCATAAACGTGCTCATCTGTGAGACAACAAACTGAATATCTGATCGAGTAATGCATAAGTAAATTAAGCATCCAAGAGCCTGTTAATAGAGAACAGCATCAAATGCATCTCCAACATCATGAAGACTCAATTGTAAACCTGTTTCCATAGGAGTGGCAATAGGCATACAATCTTCAAGGCCAAAATGCTACAATAATGTGTCAATATATTTTGTTTGACACAATGCCATTCCACCGTCAACTTACATAATTTAAATGCCCAAATAGTGATGCAAATGCCCCAAATCAGACATCTCAAATGAGGCATGCAGATTAGCCTTAAAATCACTAATATGCTTCTCAATAGGAACAGTGAGCAGCATGTCATCAACATAGACAACAATGATCAGAAGCACACCATAGGCACATTTAACATATAAGGTGCTTTCAGTTGGACTATTCTCAAAACCATGTGCAATGAGATAGGCATGTATCTTCTCATACCAAGCACGTGGTGCTTGCTTTAAACCATATAATGCCTTCTTTAACCTGCACACCTATTTTTCATGCCCTTTCTGCACAAAGCCACGAGGCTGAATAACATACACTTCTTCATGCAAGTCACCATTCAGAAATGTTGTTTTAATGTCCAACTGATGTACATTCCAACCATGATGAGCTGCAAGTGCAGAGATGCTCCGAACAGTAGTCATATGACATGTAGATGCAAAGGTCTCATCAAAATCAATGCCTTTTTCCTGTGTATAACCCTTTGTAACAACCCTAGCCTTATACCTGTCAACGGTACCATGCAACTTACGCTTAAGCTTGTATACCCACTTAGTGCCAATGGCGTTCTTGCTAGGAGGCAACTCACATAAAGACCAAGTACCATTCTTCGTTATAGCATCATATTCAGATTGCATAGCAGCCATCCAATTTTCAGAATTTTGTGCTTCATCAAACGAAACAGGATCATTCTCATCAGATAGACTAGATGTAGCCATAGCATAGTAATCTGATATGAAAGAGGCACTACGAGAGCCTGAACGAGTATGATATGATAGAGGTATATCTAATTTGCTGTCACGCAAAGTCTTCACTAGCCATTTTGGCAAGTTTTTGCCTACTAAATATCAGCTCTCTCATCAACTAGTGCATCATGTAAATCTACATTAGAAAGGGAATTATCTGCATCATCACATGAAACTTGCAAAGGCTTAGAAGTTGCCTCATTGGGACGAGCACTAGACTGTCCATCTGTAAAAAGAGGCAGCAAAGTATCATACATGTCATTGGAGCTAACAGATGTCTCCTTAGTACATGAAAGCAATGGTTGAATAGCATCTTCCACAAAAACAACATCACGGCTAAGCAGAATGCATTTAGTCTATGGATCATACAGACAATCGCCTTTACTTTTAGAACTGTATCCAACAAAAATACATTTTATTGCTTTATCATCGAATTTTCTACGATGTTGTTCCAGCACTAATGCATATGCCAAACAACCAAAAACACGGAGATGAGTAACAGATGGTTTGCGATCATGTGAAGCCTCATATGGATTGATAGACTGCACTGCTTTAGTGGGACACCTATTCAGTACATATGATGCACACATGATAGACTCAAGCCAGAAACTATGTGGTAAAGCCTGAATCTTGACCATACACCTCGCCATCTCCATGAGTGACCTCTTCTTTCATTCAGCAACTCCATTCTATTGAGGTATATACGACACTGTACACTTGTGTTTTATCCCATGTTAAGCCAGAAATGCATTAAAATCAGAAGACATATATTCTCCCCCTCGATCAAAAGGGAGGGTGTGCTGATATATT
Organism: Ceratopteris richardii; assembly: GCA_020310875.1. Classification (NCBI taxonomy): domain Eukaryota; kingdom Viridiplantae; phylum Streptophyta; class Polypodiopsida; order Polypodiales; family Pteridaceae; genus Ceratopteris; species Ceratopteris richardii. The sequence continues at coordinate 8,533,112 of CM035435.1, read as the reverse complement.
TAGGTAGTGATGTGTGTGAACACACTAGGACTGCCGGGGCACTTTTTTCCCTCTTTAAGAGGTTTCTTTCCCCCGGCTTGTATATACGCCTATCTGCCCTAATGGGCTACTTATCTTTGTACATTCTCTAGTAATACATTCAGTATTGTGTGTTGTGCTCCAAGCTTCTTGTTCTTCCTTGTGCTGTTTGCTTGCTTCCACAAATGTCTAACTCCAACAATTGGTATCAGAGCAGGTGCTCGCTTCATCTAGGGTGCCGTCGATACTCCTCCGGTTTTAGTCTTATAATTGCACGAATTTTGGTGAGCATACTTAGCGTGTTTTCAAGATTAAAACGGGGTTTCTTTTGTGGGGCCCAAATCGCGATATGAGCTCATTTTGGCCTCCGAATGCACTATCGCAATGCTTGTGCAGGCTATTTTATCCTTTTTGGTTTTGGCTGAAAATATGACAGCATGTAAAATGGGCACCCTCCATTGTGATCGAGGGGGGGAATATATGTCTTCTGATTTCAATGCATTTCCAGCTGAACGTGGGATAAAACACTAGTGTACAGTGCCGTATACACCTCAATAGAATGGATTTGCTAAATGAAAAAATAGGTCACTCATGGGGATGGTGAGGTGTACAGTCAAGAGTCACGCTTTACCACATAGTTTCTCGCTTGATGTTGTCATGTGTGCAACATATGTAGTAAACAAGGCTCGCACTAAAGCGTTGTAGTCTATCACTCCATATGAGGCTTGGCATGACCACAAGCCATTTGTTGCTCATCTACGTGTTCTTGGTTGTTTGGCATATGCATTAGTGCCTAAACAACATTGCAGAAAATTAGATGATAAAGCAGTAAAATGTATTTCTGTTGGGTACAGTTCTGAAAGTAAAGGCTATCGTATGTGTCATCCATAGACTACACGCATTATGGTTAGCCGTGATGTTGTTTTTGTGGAAGATCCAATTCAACCATTGCTTTCATGTACTAAGGAAACATCTGTTAGCTCCAAAGACATGTATGATACTTTGCTGCCTCTTTTTATAGGTGGATAGTCTAGTGCTATTCTTAATGAGGCCACTTCTCAGCCTTTGCAGGTTTCATGTGATGATGCAGATAATTCCATTTCTGATCCAGATATACATGATGCACATATTGATGAGAGAGCTGATATTGAGCAGGCATGAACTATGCCAAAATGGTTGGTGTAGACCTTGCGTGACAACAAATTAGATGCACCTCTATCATATTGTACTCGTTCAAGCTCTCATAGTGCCTCGTTTGCATCAGATTGCTATGCTATGGCTGCATCTAGTCTCTGTGATGAGAATGAGCTTGTTTCGTTTGATGAAGCACAAAATTCAGAAATTTGGATGGCTACTATGCAATCTAAATATGATGCTATAATGAAGAATGGTAATTGGTCTTTATGTGACTTGCCTCCTAGCAAGACAACCATTGGCACTAAGTGGGTATACAAGCTGAAGCATAGACCGGATGGTATAGCTGACATGTATAAGGCTAGGCTTGTTGCAAAGGGTTATGCACAGGAAAGAGGCATTGATTTTGATGAGATCTTTGCACCTACATGTTGTATGACTACTGTTCGGAGCATCTGTGCACTTGCAGCTCATCATGGTTGGAATGTACATCAGTTGGACATTAAAATAACATTTATGAATGGTGACTTGCATGAAGAAGTGTATGTTTTTCAGTCTCGTGGCTTTGTGCAAAAAGGGCATGAGAACTAGGTGTGCAGATTAAAGAAGGCATTATATGGTTTAAAGCAAGCACCACGTGCTTGAGATGAGAAAATACACGCCTATCTGATTACACATGGTTTTGAGAAGAGTCCAACTGAAAGCACCTTATATGTTAAGCGTGCTAATGATTTGCTTCTGATCATTGTTGTGTATGTTGATGACATGCTGCTCACTGGTCCTATTGAGAAGCATATTGCTGATTTTAAGGTTGATTTGCATGCCTCATTTGAGATGTCTGATCTGGGGCATTTGCATCACTATTTGGGCATTCAGTTTATGAAAGTTGATGGTGGAATGTGTCAAGCAAAATATATTGACACATTATTGTAGCATTTTGGCCTTGAAGACTCTAAGCCTATTGCCACTCCATGGAGACATGTTTACGATTGAGTCTTCATGATGTTGGAGATGCATTTGATGTTGTTCTCTATCAGCAGGCTGTTAGATGCTTGATTTACTTATGCATTACTCGGCCAGATATTCAGTTTGTTGTCTCATAGATGAGCAGGTTTATGCATTGCCCAGGAGTCAAGCATTGGCAAGCAGTTAAGCACATCTTTCACTATTTGAGTGGTACTCAGCTACTTGGGTTGTTTTATCCCAAGGGGGGATCACTACCGCCAGATTTGCATGCTTTTTATGACTCTGATTCGGCTGGTTGCTATGACACTCGTGTGTCCAGTAGTGGCTTTTGCTTCATGCTCGGTAGCTCATGTATATCTTGGTTGAGCAAGAAGGAGCCTATTGTGGCCACTTCCAGTTGTGAGGTTGAGTATAGGGCAGATTTTATAGTGATTGTTTCGTGTGTGTGGCTCGGACGCCTTATGGCTGATTTGGGTGTTGGTTAGACTTCTGCCACCACCACCTTCACTGACAGTCAGAGCGCAATGGCAGTTGCGAGGAACCCTGTGTTCCATGCTCACACTAAGCACATTGAGGTGCATTATCACTATGTTAGGAAGAGATTCTCCATTGGGGAGATCAGCTTGGCATATGTGCCCACGTAGGAGAACATTGCAGACCTTTTTACGAAGGCTCTGCCTAGGGAGAAGTTTGAAGCTTTCCACAAAGCTTTGGGCTTACTTCCTTTTGTGCAGTGATTTCCACATATCTTGGCACTTCCTTATACATGAGTGCCAACTCCTTGTTCACCGCATCACTCCCAGGGGGGATTTGTTGATATATTTAGGTAGTGATGTGTGTGAACACACTAGGACCGCCAAGGCACTTTTTTCCCTCTTTAGGAGGTTTTTTCCCCCGGCTTGTATATACACCTATCTGCCCTAATGGGCTACTTATCTTTGTACATTCTCTAATTATACATATAGTATTGTGTGTTGTGCTCCAAGCTTCTTCTTCTTCTTCCTTGTGTTGTTCACATGCTTCCGTAGACGTCTAACTCCAATAGGGTGCCCATTTTACATGCTGATAGATTTTCAGCCAAAAACAAAAACTGTTTGAAGCACATGAACACTTCAGAGTTTTCCTTCAATGGATATACCCATGCATGCCTCAAAAAATCATCGATGAAAGTCACGAAGTAAAGATAATTGCCAAAAGAAGGTGTTTGCATAAGACCACAGACATCACTATGTACAAACTACAATTTCTGAGTAGCTTGAACTAAACCATCTTTTGAAAAGGATGGACGCTACATTTTGCCCAAAATACAGCCTTCACAAACATGTTTTCTAGGTGCCTCAAGTTTGGTCAAAGAGGACACCATTTCAGATTTCTGCAAGCGTAGCAAGCTAGCAAACTGCAGATGACCAAAGCGTGCATGCCAAAACTTTGCATCTGAGATAGCCTGAGAATCATTTACTGCACATGCCAAATCATTTACTTATCTTTCATAGTCTATGAGCTTATACAACCCACGACATGAAATGCCAGAAGCAATAATCACATCGCCATTTGATAGATCATGAACTGTACACCTGTCATCAATAAATTTCACAACGAAGGCAATCTTAGCTAATGCAAAAATTGATAACAGGTTCTTCTTGATCCCTAGCACAAATAAAGCATTTGACAAAGTGAAAGAACTACCATCAGCAGTAGTCAAAATGATATTAAGAACTCCCATAACAGGATAAGAGGAGTTATTGACACATGTAATAGTATTCCCTGAAGGGGCAGGCTCGAGTAAAGAGAAGAAAATGCACAACGAGGTAATATGTTTGGTCACCCCACTGTCAAAGTACCAGACATCTGAGTCTACTGCAGACATGCACTGCTAATGAGAAGATGGGTCAAAACCCATTCTTCTTCCTGCAGAAGATTAGCAAACTCCATTTTTGGTGTAGAGGCTTCTGCAACAACCATTCCAGCCTCTTTCTTCTTTGCCTCTTTTGCAGCTAGTTTTGGACAGTTCTTTATGATATGATCATTCCCTTTACAGTACTTACAAAACAATTTCTGCTTTTCTGATTTTTTCTCATCTTTGTCTTGGTTCTTCGAATGTGCAACATTTGCATATTTCTACTTACTAGTAGAAGAGCTCCATTTTCATTTGCCCTTCTAACTAGCTAGGAAAGCTTGATCTACAACACACATAATGGACCTGTTCTGCCTGGACTGATCTTCCTGCAACAGAACAGAGACTAACTCCTCAAATGACAAGGCATATGGATTGCCTTGCATCATCAACCGAAGAGTAGAAGCAAAACTCTGATATGAATCAGGAAGACCATTCCGAATGTTCTGCACAAGTGAGCTATCTCGTATAACCTCATCAGTAGAAATCAACTATTCCTTCAAGTCTTTGATCTTTGTTAGGAAATTGTCCATAGAATCACCTTCATTCATGTGCTCACTCTCAAATTGTTTTCGGAGGTAAGCAACACGAGCCTCATTCCTAGCCGCGTACAATGTGGTAAGTATATCTCAAGCATCCTTATCTATTCTGCAAGAGCAAATATGAGGAATAATGCATGTTTGATACACAAAGCTATCAATGCATTTGATTGGGCATCTTTGCCATCCCAACGAATCTGCTCTGCAGTAGGTGCAGCAGAAACCGTAGCATGAACACGAATATGCAAAATATCGCCATCCTCGACACCTTCTGCATCAGCTTCAGTACCTATAGTTGTAACAGTTGTAGGTGTGATAGGACGTTTTTTGACAGCCTGCAGAATGTTCCACAATCCTTTTACAACCAACACATGTCGCATCATATAAGCCCATAATGGGTTGTTGGTACCATTCAACTTATCCTCAACAGCCAACATACGAAATACATCACTGCTTTTAGCCATGGCTGGTGACTAAAATACCTTGATGTAGAAAATTGACTCTATCTCAAAAAGTTGAACAAAACTGCCCAGACGAATTCCACTAGACCTGCAGCAGACGTCGAGACGCTTATACTCGCAAACAGAAATTGGTATATACCTTTGGCACAAAAAGATGAAATAGCTAGCACAAGCACTGTGATAGTGCGTTTAGAGGCCGAAACGAGCTCAAACCGTGATTTTGGCACCACAGAGCGAAGCAGTTTTGATCTTGAAAACACGCTGGGTATGCTCACCAAAATTTGTGTGATTCTCAGACTATGAATGGAGAAGTGTTGATGGTGCCCTAGATGAATCGACGACCTGCTCTGATACCAATTGTTGGAGTTAGATGTCTGCGGAAGCACGCGAACAACACAAGGAAGAAGAAATATCTTGGAGCAAAGCACACAATACTGAATGTATTACTAGACAATGTACAAAAGATCAATAGCCTAGTAGGGCAATAGGCATATATACAAGCCGGGGAAAGGAAACCTCCTAAAGATGGAAAAAAGTGCCCCGGCAGTCCTAGTGTGTTCACACACATCACTACTACCTAAGTATATCAACAACACCTACTCCAATGGAGGTAAATCACAAATTAAGTAGATATGGAGGAGAAGAATTCAAAGACATGAAGCTTTATCAATGTTTGGTGGGTAGCATGATTTATGCTACATTATCAAGGCCTGACTTATCATATGCAGTTGGAGTTTTATCTCAATTCATGCATTTTCCTAGAAAGGAACATTGGATTGCAGGGCAAAGAGTTTTTAGGTACATCAAGGGTACACTTAAAGAAGGTTTGTACTATGGTCTTACTTCAGATACAAGAATCAAGATATATAGTGATGCAGACTAGGTAGGTAACTCCGAGCTTGGATGGACCAAAGTTGTAGAGGTTTAAAGATATGGCAGGAATAAAGAAGATGCATATAGTCACAATTGATGATTGAGGGGGAGTTGTTGGAACAAGACAATCAACAATTGGTGATTATATGAAGCCTAGGAGTGAAGAAATGAAGGAAAGATTGAAGTTTAAGAGCATGGATTGAAGTGGAGGTTCAAGAAGAGAAGATCTATAAACACATGTACATTAGTTTTGTATATACTTCAAAATACTTGAAGTAATCACGAATCAATACTCATATATATATATATATATATATATATATATATATATATATATATATATATATATATATATATATATATATATATATATATATATATATATATATATATATATATATATATATATATATATATATGGTCGTATGTATAAGAGAGATGAATTATAGATGAGATAGGAAGCAATAGAACATGAGTATTATGTGTATTATCCATCACATGTATGATGAGTTGAATAGAAAGAAGTTTCAGAAAAGTGCGCATTGATCTTTTCTCCATTTCTCCTTGTGTGTTTGATTATGTCAAAAATCCTTTTGTAGATATCTAATTCCATAGTAACGCATCTATGGTTAAGATCTAAGAGTCTAATTGCAAACACACTCAGAGAATTATATGTAGGAACATTTATATGCGAAGAAGTGATGAGTGTCTTCTGAAACGGGAAGAATTTTGATGGTCAAAGAATTTATCAGTTCTCAGTGCATAGTGTAAAGTTTTGCACAAATTAGGAGTCAAAATCTAAGTTGCAAGGTAATCCATCTATGGATAAAAGCATTTGATTAAATTGTTTCTACTTTGGGAGAACCATGTGTTAGAAGTTACAGGTGTCAATGTCGACTACACAAGAGGATAGTTTCAGATATAGGTAGATAGTTTGGATCAATTCTCACAATCTACTGCATCTTTTGAGATGATTTAACTTGAACAAGGTATGCAAACTTTAGGCAACATCTTCTGCAAAGTTTCATAGAAAATGTTACACATTTGATCAATCAATGAGTGAGTTATGTGCAGCATAATTTTTATGTAGTAACTCTCTTCACAGTTAGCCGAAGTCTTGATAGTTTAGCACTTGTCTTACAAAATTAATTGAAGTTTTGTGTTCTTCTTGATATAGAGGTGCTCTAACATCAAATATAGCGAGTCGTTTGGAGATTAACACTCTCCATCACTTGTTCAAACACGAAATCCTTTGTATACTTCATATTTTACATATCATGTACGAATGCATGCGTTCACTCATGCATAGTCTACAAGAATCTAACTATGCGACTACACAAAAAACGTTCATAATACTTCATTTATAAGAGAATATACATCTCTATTCTTTCCACGTCATATAGATCCATGTGGTTAGATAAATGTTTGCAACATTTCCTCAGTACAATGGAATTGAAACAAAAATAACCATAACCAATAATAGGCATAAGCCTAGTGGCTAGAGATAACATACCCTCATTAAAGGTAAGATTTCTTTTTCAAGAGATTTTTTTTTTTTTGCTTCAATACTTGAAAAAAGTTGTGAAAACACATGAGAAAACCTATACATGCTTTTATTAAAAAATACACGTTAATGAAATTCCATGTTCAGAGATGTAAAAATAAATGCATTACCTCCAAATTCACGATAAATGTGATTTATAAGTGCTAAATAGCATAATCAACCTCAAAATTCATTATACAGGAATCTCTTACTAGTCAACAAACAAAGTATTACTAAGATAGGTTGGAGAGGCTAGAATATATCATAAAGCTATTCAAAATATTGCTATTGAAATTTAGAATCTAGGATAAGTTGGGCTGCTCAATTTCCATATTTTATGAAATGCTACGGCCAAATCAATGGATCTAGGCATACAAAGACCACCTCTCTCTATGGATAAAATCAACAACCTAAATGCTCTCAAAAGTAACCCTTACACTAATCTAATTAGAACTTCACATGAAGTATTTAAAAGCTCTTTATTTAAGGATTCGATAGGAAGTTAAAGATCTCAAATTGGATCTTGGAGTAGGGAGTTAAGCTTAGCATACAACATGTAGGTAACTAGCTATGCACCTAATCACATATGTGAATGTAGTTATGCGTAAATATTTATCTGAATGCATATATATATATATATATATATATATATATATATATATATATATATATATATATATATATATATATATATATATATATATATATATATGACATGTAAATTCATGTGCATGATATTCTATGTATATAGAGGAATACGCAATTACATATGCATTTATGCATGTATGTGTACATAAATGGAATGCATATGTAGATACATAGAGGTATATTTGAGTGTGATGTGGTAGGTTGTTGCCCCAAAAGCCATGATTGAGTATTAGTTCCTAATCCTCTCTCTTAGGGTATGGTTAAACCATCTCTTGCCTATAGTGTCGTGAGTCTAGAAGATGAAGCTTCATCAACCAATAAATGATTGCAAAAAAGGAAGAAGCAGCATATTGGAAGAAATGTTATTTATTGAAAACATATTGATGAGTATTTAGGGGGTAATTTATAACAATAAGGAGCTCTTCACAAGCTTCATAGGGGTCAAGCAGGCAAAAATAAACATAGGTCCATGGCTAAACCAAGATATATGCTTAAATCATAGGGTGAATGTAGCTTGCAAGAGACTAGTAGTGAATCAGGGGTCCATATGAAATGATCAAGAGAGAGAGAGAGCGAAGAAAGCCAATTGTTATCAAGATCTTCAGTGCATGCACACACAGAGGTAGAAAGAAGACGAAACAAGAATAAAAAACAGAGAGACAATCAATGCGATATTGGGTGTAATCTCCCCCCATGTACTCTGATGGACAAGTCTATCAAATTACCCGTATTTATAGGTTTATTTTTGTTACGTCATGAAAATGGAAGTTACATGAGGGCCCTCGCTTTTAGAAGCAACTTTTAGGAAAAACTACTTTATTTACAAAAGGCATCGCTTTCTAAAGTGAACCACTACTTTTACAACAAGTTAAACCTAAATATAACTTATTCTAGAAGTTTTCGATTTAATCTTCGAATTTATTTATTTATGTGCATCCACTTGTATCCACTGTCTCATGCTTCTTCACCTGCTTGATCAAACACAACCAATAGGTATCATATCCCTAGGATAGATGACTTGCTAGATAAACTTCGTGGAGCATGTGTCTTCAGTAAAATCAACCTCAAATCTGGGTATCATAAGATAAGAATGACATAGCATGACATTTATAAAAAACACTCACTTGAGGAATCACAATGGATACATAAGACTTCTTTATCACCTCACTATGATCCTTAAATACATATCATTCCCAATTACATTAAACTTTCAAGTTTCTGATTCCATGCATGTGTTTTACATGGTTCATGCTTACTATTGTTCAGTGATGGGACATGCGATTGATCATCTATGTCCTTTTTTATATCTATCAACTGAGATCACTTGGTTGTCAACTCGGAGTCATGTTGTATATTATGGAATCATGGAAGGTTAAATGGATTGTTAATGTTTTAAATATCTAGAAGGTTTTAATGTGGTTGTGTTTTATCAAGCAGGTGAAGAAGCATGAGGGCGTGGATACAAGTGGATGCACATAAATAAATAAATTCAAATATTAAATTGAAGTCTTCTAGAATAAGTTATATTTAGGTTTAACTTATTGTAAAAGTAGTGGTTTGCTTTAGAAATCGATGCCTTTTGTAAATAAAGTAGTTTTTCCTAAAGGTCGCTTCTAAAAGCGACAACCCTCATGTAACTTCTATTTTCAGGACGTAATAGAAATAAACCTATAAATATGGGTACTCTGATAGACTCGTCCATCAAAGTTCATGGGGGGATATTGCATGCAATATCGTGTTGATTGTCTCTCAGTTTCTGATTCCTGTTTCATCTTCTTTCTACCTCTCTGTGTGCATGCACTGAAGATCCTGATAACACCAACATGAACAGTTTGAGCAAGGAGAGACCTTAAGATATTTGCAACATAAGAAGAAGAAACCCTGTCATCGAACACCACAACCAAGAGCACCAAAAAATTTCAAGGAAGGGCCTCTAACACAACCAACAAAAGAACCACAACAAAGAAGAAGATAAACTTGAGAATTTGCAATGGATTGGACACTATCAAAAGATGGGAGAGCTTTTGATACCTAGGAGAACATTCACAAGGGTGGTTAAAGAGGAGTTACAAATATATTCAGTAGAGTTAAGGATACAAGCTCTAGCTTTAGAAGCTTTACAAGAGCAAAGGGAAACATATTTGATATCCACGCTCAAGGAGTCTAACCTAAGTGTCATCCATGATAAGAAAGTTACCATAAAACATACAATGCGTTACGAGGATTTGGGATGACCATAGCGAACATTTTTAATCAATCTCTCCATAGAAGATATTTTCTTGTAACTTGGACTATTATGAGTGACACTTGAGCTCTTCTACTCCATGATATGTTCTATTATCATTTTTCATGTTGTTGATATTTCTATCATCACCATTGGAATGCTATCTCATCTAGTATGTCTTATATAACACTATAACATTGTTTTAAAGGCCAAAAAAATCTGACCATAGCAACTTGTGAGCAGCCTTTCCAAACGATTTAGAGACGCTCCTCCTACACTTTATCGGCCTTTTCTGGCCTTCTAACTATATTCTGAATCAATTGAGACATGTGAACTGGCTTGAGTGATTGGCATGCCTCGATCGTATTCAATGAAACGGTTAAAATACTTATTCCAAGTAGATTCGTATGCCGGATTTGTTGTAATGCATAAAAGAAGCTTGACACATCTTTGTCATGTGCCCATATTCCTTACCATATTGTGCCTATATGACATAGGGAGACCCATAAAATTCCAGTCATAGAAACACAAGAGGAAGGCCTATAAATGGTTTGCACGACGTTGTTCCCCATTTTTTTGGAGGGATTTGTTTCGTCTCCCTAAACCATATCATATAGATATCTTTCAAATGCGATACCGACATAAGAATTTCAAAGGGCAATGGAAAAAAAGTATTAAGAAAAGTTTACTGGCTTTGACATTGTTTCAAGTCCCCCTATGGACAATGTCTCATACACCACTTTCTTATTTTTTATTAGTGGTGTGATAAGTCCTTGATCTTGAATTTCCATTTAATCTACATCTAGTTCATGTAGCACTTCTTGCTAAGAGAGTGATTAAAATCCAGGTTTCTTATGATGCTCGATATCCTCCATGCTATTTCTGCACATCCACTTCACACCCTCCAATCAAGTGGGGAAGGGGGTTCATGCCTAGCATGCGGTATGACAAAGAGATGTACCAAGAATTGCTCCTCCTCCTTAAGAGACCCAATCTTCAGAGTCAAGCCTACGAATTGGAAGAATGTCCTCAAACGTTATCCAATTCCATCTATGTTGGTGCCATAAGTGCTTTCACATACGAAAACCCTTATTCCAAATCCTCTTAGCTCTTTGGATCCTCTCAAGTTCCACTTTCAATATTCTCATGATCGGAAACCAAATAGAGTCGTTCGGATTAATCTCAATAGGTGGTGACTTCCAATCATTAGTGATAGTGCAAAAATAAAGCCCTTTCCACCTAGGGATGCGGAAAATCGAAAGGCCTTGAAATTTTGCAAGGCATTACAAAACAAGAGTTCTTCTATTTAAGGTTGAATACTTCTAGAGAATTGGCCTTTCATAAAGATAGATTTGGTATAGGACGCTTATGGAAGAATGATTTTACGAGATAGAAAATGAGGATCATCTGAGATGCGTCAAAAAGACGTCAAAGTTTCATGTACCCTTACTTACAAGGTGAAAACAGTATTATAAGAAATTTTCAACACAGCACCCAATGCCCTAAATAGCTCAACGCAAGCAAAGCATTTTCCACGAAACATTACCACAACTGCATTTGGAGAAGCCGAAGGACAAGCACGGTGACTGATGTGATGATAAATATAGTAGAGGAGAATATAGCCTATGCACGTAGTATTAAGGTGGAATTCCCTTTCATGATGAATGCAGACAGGAACGAGAATAAGACCAAAAGGATCAAAAATTTGGTCTCTGTTGGCTGAACATAAATATCTGCACGGTATGATACATATTTTTGCCGTTATGAGTAGGATTGTAGGAGTTCAAACGATACAAGTGAAATACGTATTTTGTACAGAACATGTGTGCGAGAGCATTTACAGGTCCCATCATTGACACCAATAATTATCAAGATTTCCTTTCTTGACCTACAAGAGCATTGAAAGGGATGATGTTGAAAATTGTTCGGAGGCATCGTCAAATACAGGAACACCATGGTCACGACATTGGGAATGCTATGGTGAGGACTTTTCTGTGTTTGAACAAGACTGTACAGCTTTTAAAGCACAATTACTATAAGCGAGAATCGATCACATGGACTTCTGTCCAAGCATTTTCCAAATCGAGGAAAGAAGCGGAGGGAAATACGTTGATGCCAGATGCGTAGCCTGATCATCTATGGCCCTTACTGAAGGTGGGTTGGCTCGTGTTTATATCAGAAACAAAAGCATGAAGCAGTTGGAGGATTTTAGCGATGAGCTCGGCTTCTCAATATGGATCTCGGGCCCAGCTTCTCCACATCAGGCAGCACATGATAGTGTGCATCGCTGTCCAAGAAGAGCGATGAATTGAGAGTATGCTCCATTACTTCTCACTGTGTCCATGCTTAGGATGTTCTGCCGGCATGGAGCGAGATTATGCGAAGCATTTCAAGGACTTGAGTAAAATCCGGACGATTAGACGGATTTTGTTCCCAGCATTTCTGTATAAGGCATCGAAGTGGGGGGAAAGTTGATGCTGGAATGGGGGGTCGTACGCCGTGCATCGCCACTCCTACAGCAGCCTGCACGGGGCTGTACTCTGAGAAAGGTAATTGGCATGTTAATAACTCCCACAGCAAGATGCCATAGCTATATACATCCGTCTTATAGCTGAACCAGTTGGAACTTTGTGCTGTCGAATCCAGCATAGCGTGGGCGGAGACCTATTCATTCATTATATCAAATGGTTAGCCATACCCATGACTTAACCGAATGCCTATGCTCATGCACTACTTTAGCATTTTATGGCTACTCATACAGCCCGCGCAGCAGGAGTAACCTTCAGTAGCATAGTTTGAATCCGTCTAAACGGAATCGATACACAGGCTTCTGGAGAGTGGAACAGATTGTACCTCAGGGGCCATCCAGCGGTATGTGCCGATCTCGGGGTTGTCTCCGACCTTCTCATTCACCAGTCTGGCGATTCCGAGGTCCCCGATGACCGCGTTTCCCTCCTCCAAAAATACGTTCGCTGCCTTCAGATCCCTGTGATAGGCCAGCAATGGCACACTGTATTAGATAGAAAGGACATCGAAGTTGCTTGAAGCGTTGGTGAGAATTGAACGTACATATGAAGTATGCCCTTGGAATGAAGGAACCGCATTCCTTTCGCAATATCTTTGGCAAGTTTGATTACTTCCCAAGTGGGCAGGGCCTTCTTCTCTGCAAGGTAGTCTGAGAGAGAGCCTCCTTGCATGAGCTTGGTGACGATCCAGATATTTTGGTCAGGGCTGCGGCAGACGCCGTGGAACTTAAGGACGTTCGTGTGGGCGCACGAGATGAGTGTTAAGGCCTCTCGCCGGAACATGCCGCGCATTTTGCTTCCCTTGGCGAAGACACCTGTCAGCTCTTTGACGGCAACCTTGTGCACGCCCTTGTAGAGTCCCTGACGCACCACTCCCGAAGATCCGTGCGCGATTGGTTGCTCCGCGATTTGGAGGTCACTCGTGTCGATGACAATATGCGAGACGCGGGTAACTGCCGTGGCGCACTGTTGCGTGAAGAGAATGGCCAAGATGCAGTCGGCGGTAAGGAGGAGTTGGTCGTCATGTCCCATTCGCTGATTCAGAGAACTTGCTTGTAAGCTATCGCTGTTGCTGTAAGAGAGGGAATGATGCGAATATACTGCTTGCAAGCGATAGAGGAGAAGAGAGAGGGAGCGAGATGAGATCCACAGAAAGGCAAACGAAGGACATAGACGAATATGACCAAATACATCAAGTTAGTAAAGAAGCAATATGCAGACAAACGGAAACAATGGGCCTAGACAAGTATACGTCCAGATACATCGAGGAACTGATTGACCATCATCTGGCACTGATTCATTCAATAAGCGATCGAGATGAAAGCCAGTTTCGCCAAGAGGGACTTGTCAAGTTGTCAATGATATATGCAGAAGATCGCTAAAGATCGGGCTTTCTGTGGCGCTTGCATATCGCCAAAAGATCTTATATAAATCGGTTTGTGCTCGGGAGGATTCGGGACTCGGGAGCCGATCGGAGATGTCGGCTAATCTTGGAGCGTGCAGGGATACAGGGGACAAGCGAGCGGAGATGGTATGACAGTGAACGGTGAGCGGCAAGGGACACGCTACATTGTGAAAGGCTCGCGATGGGACAGCGGGGCTCCCGGCTTTGGATTGATGCGGTTTCCAGTCGCCTCGCATGACAGAGAACTGGCCAAGTAGAGGGCAATATCCGAAGGATAAAGTCGAGGCATATCCGGAAATGATACCAATGTGCAAGACGAGATGACATGACACTGAGAGCGTGTATAACATGCTGTGCTGAGTTGGAGAGCTGATCAACATTGACGAGTATGTAATGGGGTAGGTTTTGCGTGTGCTTCAGCAGTATCTATACAGACACGAGATTGCCGAGTAGGCAGAGCTCATGGCAGACTTCAATGGAAGTATTCAAAACCTGTAGCTTCAGCGTTGAGCTATGGGCGATTGATTTTGTCAATTCTGAAAAATACAATATGCCATGTATCATTTGTGCACGTTAGCTCAGTTGGTTGGCCCTTGGGTTTGGGGCAGGAATTCAATCCTTGGGGGTAGGGATTGGAAACCCCTCACCACTTGGGTGGTGAATGTTAAATTAGTTCCTTAGGTGGTCTGTTGGACCTTTGGGTTACTCAGTTGGAACCATTTATTTTGTCTGTTCTTCTTAGAGTTGTCCCTTTTCAGTGTCCACTTAACAGCCAACCTTTGCTAAATGGGATTTGGGTGGTCCCATATTGCTATGCCCACCTTTCATTGTACTTCCAAATTAATTGAAGCCGATCCTAAAGAGTAGACCTCATTGATCGATTTTCCTTTCACAAAAATATGAGATGAGTGATATCTATTGTGCAGGAATGATGACCAAAGAAAAAAAAACAAAACTCACGTGTTATCTGTTCAGAAGAGGCCGATGTAAAAAGATAAGGATGGTCGGGACCATTGTTGATTTTTTTTATGATCGTCTTGGCCGTAATTGGAGCTTCGAGCAGTGAGACTCTAATAAATTTGATCCATCTTCCAATATGAAGGCAAACTCAAACTTATGGATATTGATGTTAGAAGGTGTCTCATGGGAGAGGCACTACAATCATTGAAAGAAAAGGTGCCTTGGGACCAATTGACCGTGTAGGCTAGTTCCTGCTGTGCGTAGATGATGATGGACTAATGGTGTCTTCAGACTCTTCCACTTGTATCTAGTTGCCCATATCAAAACTAGCTCGAGAAAAAAAAAAACATATTTGAAATTATCTTCCTCGCAATCCTACACCAACCAAGAATACATCAGCAATGAACCAAGCTCTCATATTAATAAATCAGCTAGCTTCTTCGACGTTTGAAAAGTGTAATAGGCATAGTTATTTATCCCTTTTGATGTTGCCATTATAGTCATGCAAGTTCAACTTCAACATTTGGTATTAGAGGAGGTCGTAGCTTCATCTAAGGTTTCATCAACACCCCTCTAATTATAGTATCAAAATCGAATGAAATTGTTGAGCATTCTCAAGGTGATTAAAAGTTAAAAATGACTTCACATTTTAGTGGTAAAGTTTTGATTTGAGCTCATTTTGGCCTCCGGAAGCACAATTGTAACAACTATGTAGGAAATTTCCTCATTTTGTGTCAAATATGTATATAGGTTTCTGTTCCTCAATACATGCATGCCAAAGTGTGCTACACGTATACAAGAGTTTTATAGGTTGTTTTTGTTCAATGTTTTGAGATATAATAGAGTTTGCACACCATGGTATTTAGTCACTTGCCATGGATGAAAGCTTCATTATCTATGTTGGTTGTTCAGTATAAATTGGATGATACTAATTACTGATTGTGGAAATACATGACATTTTTAGAATGGGCGTATAAAGAAATGAAGTGAAACTCAGACTTATGGATATTGGTGTTAGAAGGTGTCTCATGGGAGAGGCACAATTACCATTGAAAGAAAAGGTGCCTTTGGACCAATTGACTGTGTAGACTATTTCCTTTTTTTTTAAATGGAGGTTCGGCTGAGGCCTACTCCCCCGGACTTTAACTTTGAAATTACAACTGTACAAGGAAGGGCATAGTACCCATGGGACCCCCCTTATCCCACAAGAACAGGGGTTTACAACTGGATTAAACGGCGGTCACAACTACCACGGGGATGGTCAAACAGTGGCCAACAGCCACATACATCAATTCTTGGGATTTATATGTTCCTACATGTTGCTGCCACGGGTTGAACCCTCGCCCCCGCCTCAAGAGGCGAGAGGCATGCGTAGATGATGATGAATTAATGGTCTCTACAGATGCTTCCGCTTCTATCTAGTTGTCCATATCAACACTAGCTCGAGAAGAAAACATATTTGAAACAATCTTCCTCGGAATCCTACACCAGCCAAGAATACATCAGTAATGAAACAAGCTCTCATATTAATAAATCAACTAGCTTCTTCGACGTTTGAAAAGTGCAATAGGCATAGTTATTTATCCCTTTTGGTGTTTGCCAATATAGTCATGCAAGTTCACAATTTACCTATGATTAAACTATAGTTCACATTATTTTGTATTTGAACTTTGTGACATTAAGATGTAGACACACATAAAATATGTTACCCGAATTAACTAGTATATCACGAAATGTGAAAACTCACATATGCATTAGAACCCGCTTAAAAAATTTGAAAATATTTCAAACAACAAACTTTGTGTGTAAGAATGAATCTCTAAGTTGCCCTTGAGGATCTGAACCATATGTAGTATATTCATTGACTAAGGGAACAAACAAAGAGATGAGCTAAGTGAAGGAGCGTTCATAGGAAGACATCGATATATGTGGACTAGCCCATTGGAATCAGTTGCTGCTAAAAAACATGAGGATCAAGAGGATGAAGACATCAACAAAATAGAATCAAGATGGAAAAGGTGTTACAAACGTGAAGCATTTTGCCATTATTTTGGATATTGCCACCAAAGATG
Source organism: Ceratopteris richardii (assembly GCA_020310875.1). Classification (NCBI taxonomy): domain Eukaryota; kingdom Viridiplantae; phylum Streptophyta; class Polypodiopsida; order Polypodiales; family Pteridaceae; genus Ceratopteris; species Ceratopteris richardii. Next base: position 8,515,850 of record CM035435.1, on the reverse strand, counting down.
AAACCAAAGGAGCTACACTTAAGGTTCTTCATACATTAGGCAATTGTAATTATGCTTCTACAAGTTCAAAAACTCATAATCTCTTAATGATGTGTATAAGTAGACTTCAAGAAAAGTGGATAGCACATGATATATCGTGTTTATATATTTTATTAATAATACACTTAGGGCCAAAAGGGCACTTTTTTCCCCTCTTTAGGGTATTTACTTTCCCCAGATTATATATAGGTGTGTAACCCTACTAGGCCATTTACCTTTGTACTTTGAGTTGGTAATACATTTTGTATTGTGTTGTGCTCCAATCTTGTTCTTCCTTCTTGTGGTGATGCTCTACCTCCATAGACTTTGAAACTTCACCAATTGGTATCAAAGGAGGTCGTAGCTTCATCAAGGGTTTCATCATCAGCCCTCTAATCATAATCTCAAAATCAAATAAAAATTGTTGAGCATACTCAGGTTGATTAAACTTGAAAGCAACTTCGCATTGTGGTGCCAAAGTTTTAATTTGAGCTCATTTTGTCCTCCAAAAGCACAATTGTAAGAACTATGTTGGAAATTTCATCATTTTGTGTCAAACATGTATATAAGTTTCTGTTCCTCAATACATGCATCTCAAAGTGTGCTACATGTATACAAGAGTTTGATAGGTTGTTTTTGTTCAATGTTTTGAGATACAATAAAGTTTGCACACCATGGTATTTAGTCACTTGCCATGGATGAAAGATTCCATATGTATGTTGGTTGTTCATGATAAATTAGATGGTACTAGTTACCAATTGTGGGCATACATGAACTTTCATGTATTAGTAGAAAAAGGGTTTTAGAAACATTGTGGAGGGTGTTGAAAAACATCCTACTAGACTTGTAAATACAATTATTGAAGGTGATGCAGATACCGTTGAAGATGACATTCAATTTCCTAGTTGTTCTTTGATTTTTGTCACACATATTGGAGAGGAACTTTGTTGGATGAATAGGATCCTGCAACACATGCATTGATAGCTTGTTCAATGACACATGCCATTATCCCTTCCATTTGCTCCTACAAGACAAGAAAGGATCATTGCGATACGCTTAAAACTTTATACCAGGCAAGTAATGGGGATCCTTTTTGGTTACTTGCAAAAATAGTTGTAGAGTGAGCACATGAGAAAAGGTGATTTTATAGAAACGTTTTTAATAGATATCAAAGATTTGAGGAAGCATTCGATTTTTACTAATGAACTCCTGCTAGATAGCTTAGTTGTGTAGATTGCTCTTAATGGTCTTCCATTTTCATATGCATGTTTTGTATCTACTCTTTCGTTGTTGATGAATGACAATCTAAATTCCTTAACATTTGACTAGTTAGTCTCTGTTTTACTAGAGGAAGATTGCTGTAGAGAAAAGAGATCAATTATGCATATTGTAGATCAGGATTTCTTAGCTGGTCAAAAGGGCAAAGAAAAATGGAGCTCATCTACTTTTACGTAGAAATCTACTAATGCTAAATAATCAAAGAAGCAAGACAAAGATCAGAAGAAGGTAGAAAAGTAGAAACCGTTTTGCAAACACTACAAGAGAAATGATCATGTCATAAAGAGTTTTCTTAAATTAGCTACAAAGGCAGAAAAGAAGAAAGTAGCTTGAATGGTTGTTGCAAAATCCTCTACACCTAAAATAGATTTTCCTAGTATTTTTCACAATGAAGAATGGGATTTTAATGTGAGGAGATGGTTTGGGTTGCTCCATAGATGCATTGGTGTTGCACAAAACCTGCTCTACACCTGCCAACTTGACTCCATAAATGCTTAGTAGACTTTTTTTGCTTCACAATAATGCATTTATATATAGTAGGTACTTTGGAACATCATTCCTAGAAGTTTGTACCAAAACACATAACTTGCATGTACTAGAAATGTGAACCATCCTTTTATTTTGGGAATGATCGTGCTAAGCATTTTGCTCACAACTCACAACCTGGTATAAATTGACTAGGAAGCTTTTCCAAACATCTAAATCAAGTGTATAGGTAACTAACACAATTTATTTCATGAATTTAGAGGCACTATAGAGTCATCAATAATTTTAATAACTCAAGGGAGTCATCTTGACATTTCAGGAACAAGATGATGTGCAAACATAGTCGACTTCATCAATTTATATCTCAAGCTTTTCTAAACCAAAGATAATGAAACTTTGTAGATATATAGTAGACACTTCAAGCTAGCTATGAACAAGTTAACCTGCATCAAATGGTTGAGTATACATTGAGAAATCACTTCTACAAAATCCCTGAAATGATGAAGATGCAATAGAGAACAATAGTCTGAATGATCTTGAACAAATGTATCAAATTATGTATGCTAATGAACATATGATACAAGGTAAGCATAGTGGACTACTCATGAATATGTTGAGCTCAAGGTATGCTCAATGATGTAGCTCAATAGCTCTCAATAATGGCACACTAGCCCCGTGACTAAACCACCTCCATTTATAGTCATCTCTTGAGTTTCAGTTTTGAATTTACCTCATCTAAAAGTGTTCCTATACTTTAGTGATGATTGAAATTATTCTTCCTACCACATGATGTTGAGATATCAAGCTCAACATGTGATGATCCAGGATGACACGTATCAGCTTTTCATTTCTCTAACATGCATATTGGTCACATCGGTATATGTCAGGGATACTTCATTGAGCTTACTAGATTTATCTATTAAGAGTAATGGCTTATTTGTTTCTTGCCAGCTCAGTCATTTAGGGACATTGGGATTTTCCTCATGTACTTTTCTTTATATATGGCACTTGATGTATTGTTGTTTTTAGGTCATTCTTGAACATTCCTTTTATGTAATAGAAGAAGAAGAAGAAGAAGAAGATTATCCTTCCTTGCCTCAATTTGTGTATATGCTGCTCTTTGATTGTGAGAGTGTGTGTGTGCATGTGTGTGTGTGAGCTCTCTTTCCCTATCTCCTTCCTCATGACATGGTATCAGAGCCAATGTGGATGTAGAGAACTGGTGGAGAAGGCCAACAGAAAGCGAGGTCGTATGCGAGAGTTGTGGGCAATTACTAAGCCTGACGGAAGAGTATCGTTACCAAGAGCTCCTTGGGTGCTTTGCAGGATGGAAGAGCAACAAGTGAAGAAAACAATTTCAGAGTTTTGAACACCTACTGGATGCATGAGGTGTCTAAAGAATGCTTTCACACAAAACGACGATCTTGTAGGACTCAAGTCTCATGATTGGCACAAGTTTTTACAGTTTGTGCTCCCTGTAGCTCTAAAAGATTGTCTTTTAGTGAAATTCATGCCAGAATTCATCTTAAAAGGCAACATTCCTATCACTTTATGATGTCTATTGTTATGAGCCAGCTTTGACACTTTCATTTTGTCAAATACAAACTTCTTGAACTCTCCTATGAATCTCAGATCCCTATTTGAAACTATGGATATCAATAACCCATGCAGGATAAACCACTCCAATACATGTGGAGCTTCTATCGTCTCCTAGGTGGGTATAAAATGAACCATCTTGCTCAATCTATCTAACATAAGTAGGATAGAATCCTCTTTCTTGGGTCAATGGTAACCAGTTCCATGGATACACTATCCTACTTATGATCTCCAATTTGTAAAAAGTGTAGAACCCCTAGTGTCTTTACCCTTTTTTTCCTTGTTGACATGACATATACATCATTGTTGAACATAAGTGTAGACATCTTTGGTTAATGGAGGCCACTAAAATTTTCTTCTAACAAATTGTATCATCTTGCCAACATTAGGATGCCTTATGCAAGGAAGATCATGGTTATCATGCATGAATTTTCTTCTCAAATCGAGAGGATCAGGTAGGCAAAAGTTTCCTGTCTATTCAACTACTCCATTCTCCTTTGAGAAATTGGAAGATGATCTTGACTTGTTAGGTTTACTAGGGGAGAAAACAACTAGAACTGCCTCATCTCCTATGATAGAGTCATCAATGATGGCTCTAATGATCTATAATAAATGTGGATCTTCCACCTGTGCTTCCTTTATTTCTTGAAGCAATGAGCTTTCGAGAACTATAAAGCTCATTTGAGACACTATCCATGATAATGTATCAGTTACTATATTCGCTTTGCCTCTTCTATAAAGGATTTCCATGTCAACTCATGCATGAGCTCAACCAAACAAACGTGTTTGCCTAGAAATTATGGCTGACTACAAAAGTAATTAAGTGTAGGGTGATCTATGTACACCTTAAAGTATGCACCATAAAGATAGTGTCTCCAGACTTTAAGAGCATGCACGACTCCATACAACTCATATTCATGCATTAGCCAATTGCGCTATGCACTACTCAACTAATACTTTCAAAAGCTATTGGTATGCCATCTTGGCTCAAGATTGCCCCTATTGATGGAATTTAATCGCTCATATTTGCACACTAGAAGTGGAATGCACCCAATACCTAGGTCCCTTCGTATACCTTTTCTACTACCCTATAGACAAAAATTTGATTCATCTACCTTACAATAATACAAATCATGTAAGCTTCTAAGCACACTTGGTGTGGTTCTTAATCTTTCCAAAAAGCTATAGAACACCTCAAATGGTTTTGTTTAGGTTAGCCAACAACTCTATACAAAATAGATTATGTAGAGATGTAGGATATGCAGAATGTAGGTTTAAAGAGATACACCAATTTCTTTGCACAAAAAAATTGAAAGCTATAGAACACCTCAAATGGTTTTGTTTAGGTCAGCCAACAACTCTATACAAAATAGACTATGTAGAGATGTAGGATATGCAGAACGTAGGGTTACAGTGATACACCAATTTCTTAGCACAAAAAACGGATTTCAAAAAGCCCTCTTAGGGAAAGTTAGACGCATGTATAAGCTTTAGAATTCACTTTAAATATCTTGAACTGGGTATGTACACAAGGAATTAAAATTTTTATAAGCCGAGTATGTCTAAACTTGCAAGAGACTAGAGGGGATGTGGGCTTGATGGCTCCTCCTTGCTCCTCCTCTTTGCATGTAATGTCCTCCTCTATAGTTTCCCTAGCTTGGACTACTACATTTCAACTATTTGAGCCTTGGATGACTCTCTCCTTGAGCCTCCTTCAGTATATTGAAGTATTTTGATGGCAATGCACCACCATGCACTCTCCTTCTTGAGAGCTCCATGATGATATACTCAAAGTAGAAAACCAAGCTCCAAGCACCACACACGATACTCCGGATAGAGGCTTCAGATTAAGCAGAAAAACATAGTACACAGAGAGCATGAACACAGGCTTCACAGGTGTTACAAATGCGGTCAAACTTCCAATCTGTGGCTGACCAAGCCACTATATTTTTTATTAAAGAACACATACAAAAGTATCTGATGGACATTTGGCCTTTTACATGGACACTAATGGTAACAATCTGAAAGATTTTCCAACCCTCACTCAAGAAGATCAACACCAAGCAGAGGACATCAACTCAAAAGATGAGGAGAAAACTAATTTCAAAGCCTGGAAGTCAAGAGGAAAGTTCAAATACAAGCAATTAGAGGATCTAACCGAGTCTTCAATCAAGCTTCAAGGAGATGACAAAGAGAAATTAAGAAGCCCATGAGGTATGGATATGATACATACTTACTCACAAAGCACTTTGTGTATATCACTAAAGATTCCATGGCAGAGGAGCCTTCTTCATTTGAAGAGGCTAAGAAGAAGAAAGAGTGGAGAGAAGCCATGCAGGAAGAAGTGGAAGCATTGCAGGAAAACCACACTTAGGATCTAGTTCCCAAGAAGCCAGATATGAAGGTAATTATTTCAAGGTGGATATACAAAATTAAAAAGAACTCTGATGGTTTTATAAATAGACACAAGGCAAGGTTAGTGGCAAGGGGATTTGCCCAAACACATGAAGTAGACTATGAAGAAACATTTTCACCTGTGGCAAAGATGCCAACAATTAGGGTATTAGTAAGCCTTGCTACAGGAAAAAATTGGCATTTATATCAGTTAGATGTCAAGAATGCATTTTTAAATGGTTGGATATCAGAAGAAGTGTATATGGCACAACCACCAGGTTTTGAAGATGAAGCAAATCCAGGCTATGTATGCAAGCTTAGAAAAGCACTCTATGGTCTCAAGCAAGCTCCAAGAGCTTGGAACCATAGGCTTGTTACTTATTTTTAGGATCAAGGCTTTGTGGCAAGCAAGGTAGAATCTTCTTTATTTGTTAAGAAGAATAATAAATCAAAGGTCATCTACTTATGTGTCTATGTAGATGATATCATTATTACAAAACTTGTGTATAGAGATTCTGGTCTATTCATCACACAAAGGAAGTACATACATGATATGTTGATAAAGTTTAAGATGGAGAATACTAAAGTTGCAGGTATTCCTATGGAGCTCAACCATAAGCTAAGTTCAAATGAAGATGAACTACTTGAAGAAGTTACAAGTTATCAAAAACTTGTGGGAAGTCTTAATTATGCTACTTTGACAAGAATAGATATTGTCTATGTAGAAAGCATATTAAGTCAGTTCATGCATGTACCAAGAAAGCCTCATGTGGAATTTGCAAATAGGGTGCTTAAGTATCCAAAGGGTACAATGAATGAGGGATTTTTCTACCCCTTTACTTCTGACATAGATATAAAGATGTATTTTGATGCAGATTGGTCTGGCTCAAAGGATGATAGGAGGAGCACATCAAGGTACCTATCTTTTGCAGGTTCAAAACTCATATCTTGGTCATCCAAGAAGAAACCAACGATGGACTTATCTTCCATAGAAGCAGAATATAGAGTTTTGGAAAATCCAATTGATGAAGCTATGTGGCTTAAGCAATTGTATGCCGATTTGGAGATACATTCCTACACTCCAATTATCTTTGGAGATAACACTAGTTCACTTCATTTGGCTTCTAATCCTGTTTATCATGCTAGGACTAAGCACGTTGAAGTGTACTATCATTATGTTAGGGATGAATTGCTAAGCAAGGATATCCAATTATCCTATGTATCAACTCATTTGCAATGTGTAGATGTACTCACCAAAGCATTGGATGGAAAAAAAATGAATAGGTTCAAATTGATGATAAGGCTCCAAGAAATCAAGGAGCAATGAAGATAAAGCATGTTAGGCTTGAGGGGTAGCTGGTGGTGCAATTAAGCCCAAGCCTACGTAGTTGATCACCTCACATAAGCTTGATGTATTAGCATTACACTTGAAGGCTTCATATGTACAACCTCTTGTAACTTTGCATTACAATTACCCATTGTAAAAGTGAAATAAGTCCATGAGGAGTTAGGAAGCATATAATCTCATATCATTTGGTAGTTGAGTCAAGCGAGATTCAATCCTATACTTTAGGATTCACTTTTAGGTGTAGATTTGAATTTGAATTCAAATCTTTGTCTCCAACAAAAAACTATAAAGAGGATACAAAATGCCTATGTGTATCTCGAGGTTCAGAGATCATATTCATGTACTTTCATTGAGAAGAGCAGTTCACTCATTTCTCACTCATTGAGCAATGGATTATTGACAATGACGTTGTACTTTTACATGATTTAATACATATATGATCATTACTTCTTACTCTCATATCTCTATCATACTCCATAAGAAAAATGAACTTGTCTATGCTTGTTCTCACTCTGTAGTTAATCATTTCCTATGCATCAAAGCATGATAGCCTCACCATACCATCTATTTTTAGTCCTACAAAGTTTCATTAGTAAAGCCTCTTGCAATCATCAGATATAAATCAATCTCTGCTCACTAGTGTGTGATTGTCAAGGCTTGTAAAATTCAGGATGGATGCTTAATTTGCTAAACACATTTCTCTGCATACAGTTCATCATTTTAGATGCTTTCACTCATGACTGGTAGCTTGTTAATGTAACTGAAGTTCCCCAAAAGGAATTTTATCAATTGCTACTGTACTTACGGAATGGTTCAAAACTCTAGGTAGGTGTCTCAACCAAAATAGTAAGTTTTGGACCTTGGATCATATGCCTACCTATCTATTTTAATCCCATGAATATTGGATCATCCTCCAAGCAACATATGTGATTATTCATGCTTATTAGCTAGCTAAAGAGGCCCACAACACTCTCTAGCCATCACTTATAGCAAGTGTGAAGCAGATTTTAGCTGCACCAATTCATCTCTTGTGATTATCCACCATCTCCTCCAACATGAAGCCTTGAACTTTGATGAATCTTATGAAGAAGACCTTGATGAGGATTACATTGTCTTCTAATACAATAGATCATTACTTTTTATCTATGGTCTTTCTGTCATAGTTACTCAGAACAATCAGCTTATGTTCATATCTCAGTCATTTCTTCACCATTTTCAATGTTCTATAGCTTGTTGGAATCCGCTACAAGTCCTCTACATGCTCAAAAATTTTGAAGATAATCCATAACGAAAATTTGGTGAATTGCATCGATGTACCTACTGTTCAAACTCTGCAGAGGTCCTTAAAAATCGGGGTATTGATTTGATTGCTAAATTGATTGCTCTGTGTATAATGCATCATTAGTGCATTATGCTAATTTGATATCTTCAAAAGAAATTTTTCTAATTTCTAATGTACTGGAAGCACTGAGCTTAACAACTAGAAGGTGTGTGAACAAAAATAGAATGTTTTCATTGATCCTTCAACTTGGAAGTAGTTTGTTTTGGTTCAATCATTTCTAACATCATTTCCAAAGTACATAGGCACTTGTTTAGTGTCATTGGAAAGCTAAGATGGCCTACGCCTCAACTCTAAATAAAAAAGGGACTGGTGTAAAGCAAGGATTAGCAGCTCCTACTCATTTCTTGGAGTGTCCATCCATCTTCCCCAATATTGGTATCAGAGCAAAAATAAGGTAAAATGGGAGATGGTTTCCTTCTTTCATTGATAAATTAGATGGGAAAAACTACCAAGCATGGTCCTTGAGGATCAAGACATACTTTCAAGGAAGGAGCCTCTATGGATACATCTTAGGAGATGAGGAGATGCCCATTTTCAAAAGCAAAGGACAACCTACAAGAGAGGAGCATGAAAGACTCAATACATGGTGTGCCAAGGATGCATTAGCAAGGTCATACTTACTTAACACAATCTTTGATTTTCTTTTTCCGCATATTAGGAACTGTAAGATATCCCAAGAGACTTGGGAAACATTGTCTTCCTATTTATCTTCCAACACAAGGGCTAGGAAGAAACAATTGTGGACTCAGTTCACCACTCAAAGAAAGCAACCCAAGCAAGGCATCTCAGAGTATGTGACCAAAGTCAAGGATGTAGCTGATCAATTGGCAAGCATAGGAGAAGAAATTGAAGAGGAGGAGATTGTAAGACAGGTAATAAATGGCATTAAGGTAGATGAAAAATGGGAGAGCTTCACAACTGCCATGGAATTGTACATGGACATGCAGATTCTAGATCTTACTACTCTCATGGGGCAACTCTTCACCCACTGAAGTGAAGCTTAACAAGAATGGAGATTCATCAAGAGGTAATAGCTCTTCTGCCCTAAACATAGATAAAAGTAAGGCTAAAGACAAAAGAAAGAACAAGAAGTTGAGGATGAAGGAACTACCTCCCAAGCCAACTAAGTAGGGAGAGGTAGAAACTCAAGAGGAAGGGGCAGATAAGGTAAGCAAGGTAGGGGGATACCTTATAACTCCTCACCATGTAATATTTGTGGATTGTCTGATCATACTACAAATGAGTGTTATAGGAACTTCAAGAATCAGAGGTAGATGATTTCAAAGAGGTGGATATACACAATCAAGAGGAAGATTGAATCACCATCAAAGCTACAATAACAATTACAACAATAACTACAATACCAACTACCAAGGAGGCTACAAATCAAGCAAAGATTACAACAACTATACAAAGGAGTAAGAGGATTCTCTTCTGATTATGAATATGACTTCAAAACCAGGTATAAATGATGATATCTCTTCTACATTGACTCAAGATGCTCAAACCATGTGGTAGGCAATGTAGCTCTTCTCTCTTCTCTCTGACCTTGAGGAAGCAAAGAGTAAGAATCAGGTACAAACAAGTGATGACACCAAGCACTTAGTGATTAAAGTAGGAAATGTTAAGACCTCTCATGGAAATAGAAATCTATTGAGAAAGGTTCTATATGTACCCACAATTAACAAGAATTTGATGAGTGTTGGACAAATTGTGGAATAAGGTTTGCAGGTCACGTTCAATCGATATGGAGAATTTGCAGAGGATCCCCAACATAGTAAGACAGGAGTGGAATTTTTAGGGTACATTGTATCACATAAGGGAATTTTTATGGACCCTAAGAAGATTTAGACAATCCTTGATTCGCGACCACCTTAATGTGTTCGAGATGTACAATGTTTTCTAGGGTTTGCCAATTTCTAGAGGATATTCATCAAAGATTACTCCAAGATAGTAACACCTCTTACCGAGCTTACAGGGAACTCCAAATTCTCATGGACCCAAGAAGTAGAAAGATCCTTTTAGACCTTGAAGTCAACATTCACTACTCCTCTAACTCTAGTTCATCCTGATTCTAGGAAACCCTTCTTACTAGAGACAGATGCATCAAACTTTGTCCTAGGGGCCATTCTTTCCCAATATAGAGATCATGGCACCTACATCTAGTTGCATATCATTCAAGGAAATTCTCCCCTCCAAAAATTAATTATGAAATTCATGATAAAGAACTTCTTGCCATAGTGGACATGTTTGATACCTCATGCCACTCGGTATGCCCAAACAGCATGGTGTAGCTGTTTGTCCCAATCAGAGCATTTATTATTCACCAATTTGGTAAGCACATTGCATAGAATCTTGTCAGTGCTTTCGGCTTGCCCATTAGCCTGTGGGTGATAGGGGGCAAACTTCTTGTGTACAACCAAGAACTCTTGGAGCAGATTTTCAATAACTTCATTCAAGAAGTGAGTGCCTCTATCACTTACCAGCTCTATAGGTAACCCGTATCTTGTGAACACACTCTCAAATAGGAATTTAGCAGTTGTCTGAGCATCATTCTTTGTTGTAGCTTTTATCTCTACCCACTTTGTTAGATAGTCGGTGGCAACAATGATGTATTCAGCATGTGAACCCTTAGCCGGGGGATTAATAGGACCTACGAAGTCTATTCCCCACTTAGAGAATGCACGTCCACCCATCATGGGTTTCAGTGGCATCTCATCCTTGCGTATAGGGTATTGAGTTCTCTGATAGACATCACACCGTTTCACATAGGTATGTGCATCCATGTGAAGGGTCGGCCACCAGAAGCTTGCAAATAGTATTGCCTTGATCACCCGATCTAGTCCAAAATGTCCTCCTGCTACACCTTGGTGAGCTGCTTCCAAGATCTTGAGATATTCGCTCTCATGGACACATAGTCTCAGGTAACCATCTTTACCACGCTTGTATAGATTATCACCAATGAGTGAGTAATCTAGGGCTTCTTGTTGTAGACTTCTTCATCTGGCCACTGTCATATCTTGAGGGAATGTTCTTGTCCTCAAGAAATCTACTAATGGTTCACTCCAATCTAGCACCATGGACACTTGATATAGAGTGGCATGTTCCACAGGTGGTTTAGTTCAACAGATTGGGCATTCCTTGCACAACTTTTGGACATCGGCTTCCATAGTAGGCCAATGCACTCCGATTCTCCTTAGTGTCTGTAGGGTTCTTTGCTTTGAGTTGTGTTTCTCTAATGCACCTACATGTGCCAATTGCAACCATTTTGCGTACTCGTCCTCTTCCACACAACAAGCCAATCTCCCTTGGTCTGTCTGTTTGTACATACTTCTTGCCATGACATGGTACTTCTGTGCTTTTACTACCTCTCTATCTTGAGTGTTTATGACTGGGTGCTTAGGCCCGTAGGTCAGTACTGGCACTAATGGCTTAGCCCACTGAGGTACAACTTCCAGATTAAACAAGTAAGCATCAGGAAGGTCATCTGATACTCCTTGTGTGGCTTCTCTAGATGTGAGCCTAGAGAGATGGTCTGCTCTCAAGTGAATCTTGCCTTTCTTACCACAACCTCAAAGTCGTATTCCATTAGCAAGAGAAACCATCTTACTAATCTACCAGTATTGCATGGCTTGTTTACCAAGTACAACAATGCCTGATGATCAGTAAAAAATTTAAACTTTAGTGCAAGCAAATAGTGTCTAAACTTTTTAACTGCATATACCATGCCTAATCCCTCTCGTTCAGTGGTGGTATAATTCCGTTCAGCTGCATTCAACTGTCGACTAGCATAGGCAATTGGAAGATCCATATTACCTTCGCCCGTAGGTTGTGCGAGTACACACCCAATAGCATAATTGGATGCATCTACATGAACATGAAAAGGCTTATTCCAATCTGGCGTGGTCAAGATTTGTGTTGAACACAATCTTCTTTTGAGCTCATTGAAGGAGTTTTCACATTCATCAGTCCACTCAAAGTTGGTCAAAAGTCCATACAGAGGCTTGGCAATGATGGCATACATGTGTATAAAGCGTCGGTAATAGCCACAATGCCCCATGAAAGCTTGTACTTCCTTGACATTCTTTGGCCTAGGTAACTCGGCTATGGCTCTTACTTTCTCTTCATCGGTGGATATGCCATTATTTGACACTATGTGTCCTAGAATCTTGCCTTGCCTGACCATGAAAACACACTTTTCTGGGTTCAAGCAGACTTGATACTCTCGACATTTGTCAAAGATTTGTGTGAGCTCAGGGATATGGGTTTGTCTAATGTTGGAATGAGCACAGAGATCATCAACATAGACCTCCAAATTCTTCCTCAAGAACTCTTTAAACACGTGACACATCAGCCTCTGGAAGGTTGCAGGAGCATTGGTAAGCCCGAATGGCATTACCCAAAAAGCAAATATGCCCCACTCTGTGGAAAAAGTTGTCTTATGCTGATCTTCCGGAGCAATGGCTACCTGATTGTAGCCCGAAAATCCATCAAGGAAGTTGTACACTTCCTTGGCTGCTACTCTTTCTAAGAGATGTTCTGTGACAGGAAGCGGATAGTTATCTCGAATTGTGGCTGCATTGACCTTTTTCAAGTTAATGCACACATGTAGCTTTCCATTCTTCTTGGGCACCACTACAATGGGGGATACCCACTCAGTGTGCTCAATTTCATAGATGAATCCAACTTCTACGAGTCTATCTATCTCCTCTTTGATCTTAGCAGCATAATTATCATTATATGTATATGGTTTTTGCTTAGAGGGTTTCACGTCTGAGGTCATGGGAATTGTGTGTGAGCATATGTCTGGGTCCACACCTTTCAAATCCTTGTAACTCCAAGCGAATACATCTATGTATTCTCTTAGCAAGGCTATTAACGCATGCTCTTCTTCCTCTGTTAGGTCATGGCCTATGTATGTGCATCTCTCCTCTCCTTCTTCTAGGGCTACCACTATTTTCTTGGTGGTTTCTTTGTTATCATAGGCTTCTCCTGATTGTGCCTCTCGTTTAGGCATTCTTATCATGACTCTCTTGTCGTCTATCTCCTATTTTTTTAAGTTTGCAGGGACCTCAAACAAAGATTCTTCCTCTTCTTGTGTGACTTCTTTCTTCTTCCTTTTCTTTCCTTCTTCTTTAGGGGTCACATGTGTGGCTAGCCTTACATCATTTGTAAGCTCTCCATTCCTCTGGGGTTGAAATTCTACTTCATAGAAGTATTCTTTATCTGATGCAAAAGGTGGGTCCATAATGATTGACTCTAGATCAAAGTCACTTGCATCCTCAAATGCATCAGGGCTAGGTTCGCACTCTTCTAAAACTGCATCTCCCATGATTGGCTCTATGGAGAAAATTGAAATGTCATAGCCATCCTCATCACAGTGGGGTGTCCATTGTTCTTCATTGATGGCTACATCCATTGTTGCTAGAATTTCTGCCCAGCCGTGGGGTTCAAATTCTTTGTCCGGAAATACTATAGGTGCATAGGCTGGGTCTTGGATTGATCTATGGGTTTCTTTTGCACCTATCTCTCTGGCCTTTTCTCTCTTCTCTTCTTCTACTGCTACTTTACACATCCACAAGTGAGTGTCTTCATGCATCCATGAGGATCCCGATCCTATGGAGTGCACAGACTCCGTGTCATCCTTGGCTCTATGGATGGGATTCCATTGAATAGGCGGTACATCTCTATGAGAGTAATCCTTGAGATTGACTTTGGTCGTAACACCTAAGTGTTGCAAATACAAGGAATTAGTTCCCCAATCCTGGACCACTTGCAACTGTCGCATAAAAGGTCTTCCCAAAATCATCTCATAGGCATGGTTCTTGCTGAAATCACATATGGCAAAAGTATGCTCAAACTCAACACCGCATGTAGTGAGAGTTATTCCCTCTAGCAAGCCTAAGGGTCTTTCTATGTGACCGTCAGCCATCTGCAGTTTCATCCTCGTGGGCCTGAGTGTTGGCTTGCCCCAACGCTTGCATAGGGAAGTGGTAGCAATAGCAACTCCTTCCCCTGAGTCTAAAATTGCCTTGGTTGTGTACCCCTGATGGGTAATGGGAAGATAGGTGTTTCCTTCTTCACCTTCACTCATATCTCCTATCTTGTCTAGAGGAATTTCTAGCACTGTCCTATGAGAACCTATCTGGGAACGAGGTTTTGCTATCTCTGGTACTTGTTTGGCTACATGTTTCCATAACTCTGGCCTAACTTTGAGTAGCTCTTCTAAAGTGAGGTTGCACTGCACTTTAGTGTTTTTCACTACCTCCGTATTCCTAGGTATGACTGAGTCTTCGTTTCTTACCATGATTGTGGGTGCTCTCATACAAGTCGACTTGGCTTCCCATGGGCCTGTGAAGTGGGGTAATTCGTGTAAAGAATTAGACTCGAAGTCTAATCTCTCTTGACTTTGTGCACTCTCTTGCTCTCCATAAATAGAGGGAATATCTTATGGGAATTGATCATGTGCGTCATCCACAAGTTCAATGGGAGGAGGGACTTCACTTTCTTTAGCCCATTTGTCTTCTTGAATCTCTCGTAGGAATTCTAGTGTGTACCTATTCATAGAAGAAGAGGTGTCTGGTTTAGTGGAATTGGGCACATAAGCTTCCTGGCCGGGGATGCTTATTCTTTTACTTTCCTCATCTCTTCCTTGGTTTTGTTCTTCCTTGGCAGATCTTGCAATTATGATCTCTAACTTCTCTAGGAGTCCATCCAAGTGCAATTGTGTCTTAGCTGAGCCAGAGTAGTTGAAGAGACGACTGGCTTCAAACATGGTCTGAGCCAATGCGACCATTTTCGCGCAAAGCTTGGTTCTTTCTATCTCTAGGTCAGCTCTGGGGTAGCACTTGTCATGCTCCGTCACATTTGGCCCTTCTTGGATTCTAGCCTGATATGCCTTAAGCATCATGTCTATGTCTTCAGGAGTGGGGTCAGCTAATATTGATCCTACTCTAGGGGTTGGTGGGATGGTCTGAGGTAGGGGGACAGATGGTGGGTTAGATGGTGATGGAAATGAGGGTGGTGGTGGTATGTGAGAGTTTGTTTGAGAGGTGAGTTCAACAATTTTGGCTTTTGTTTCTCTTATGCTTTCTTCTAAGTCGCTCATCTTTTTAGACCATTGTCTTTTCATTCTCTCTCGGCTATCCCTCCAGGCTCTCGACCGTTTCTTGGCTATGCTCTCGGTTTCACTAACCTCTACACTCTTCTCTTGACCTATTCCTGGGTTCTGTTGCAAAGCCTGGGCCCTAGTGACCACTTGCACTGGTGCAGTAGAAGTGACACTTCTTGTTGAGTCTACAACTAACCCAATAACGTTAATTGGAGTTATTTTTGGCATATTATTGGGATTCTTTGGGCAGTCTCGTAAGAGATGCTCCTTTCCACAATCTTGGCAAAAGCCTTGAATTGTCACTGATTGGGGTTGTGTAGGTGGAGGTAAGGGGCAATCACGAATGAGGTGATCTCCCTGACATCTATAGCATGGTCCTCTGGGGAATGGGGGTCTTACCTGCCTAGGTTGGGGTCTAGAGTTAGGGTTTGTGTACATTACATTTGTGTACTCTGGCTCCCAACTAGGTTCACTTGGTTCTTCACTGTAGTAGGACTCACCATGTTCAGGAGATTGCATGTAGTAAGCCTGGGGACTATCAATATGTGTAGAATCAAAGCTATGGTCAGTGGGATCACTTTCTGAAAGCAATGGTGTTACTGGCAGTATAGCTCTATTCAAATTCTCTTCTATAGCTGCATACTTTATCGGAATCACATTAGCGGGGGTTGGAGGTTGTTGAGCTAATAGAGGTTATGGACTTTGTTGGTTTTGGTAGGGTTGTTGATAGGATTGCTGCAGTCTACCATATTGTTGTGGAGGGTACTGGTTCTGGTATCTTCCCTGTTGTGGATAGGGCTGAGGGTAGGTTTGTCTAACCGCTTGCTTATTGTATGGACAGTCTTGTGCTGTGTGATTTGTGTATCTCCGTTCTATGGTGCAGTATTGGCTACTAGGATTCACTTGGGGTTGAGCCATGATGGGACATACGTTCGCCATATGGTCACCACCGCAAGTATAACACCTCTTTACTGGGGCAAACCTTGGGATTTCTTTGCTAGTGACACCTAGTTTTTGAGCTACTTTCTCCGCGAGTTCCTCAATAGAGGTGGATTGCGTGGAACTAAGGCTGGAAGAACTATTTGAATCCTTGTAGATTTTTGATAGTTCCAATTCCTCCCCTAGATTATCTTCAATGTCTATGCATATGCGTACACACTCTTCTATAGTTCTAGGGTCCTTCAAGTACACATATGATCGTAGTTTGGTACTGAGCAATCCATCCAGGAATAATGCCACTTGTTTGGCCGGTGTGGGTAACTCAGAAACAGGGCATCTCTCTAAATATTGCCTAAACCGTCTTCCTGCAAGTCTAACCGTCTCTTGAGGGGTTTGCTTGAAGCTATGAATCAGTGAGGAAGTATTATGCCTGATGCCACTCTTAGAGAATTCAATAATGAAAGCCTCTAGAAGTTGATCTATGTTTCTAAAGTGCCTCTCGTTTAGTGGTTGAAACCACATAAGAGCGGTGTTCCTAAGGGTTAGACCAAAGGCATTATACTGCGTGAATAGGTCCTCCACTTGTTCAGCTCTCAAAACTTGCCTAAATTCTGCCACATGATCATAAGGGTCTCTAGTGCCATCCAAATAGTTCTTCATGGACTTAACCAACTGTGTAGGTCTCAAGGTTCTGGTGTGTTCCCTAGGCCTTGGTAGAGGGAAATCATCAGAATCCCTTTGGTTCCTTGAGGCTCTAAATCCCTTAGATTCCGCTCTATTTGTTTCCGTTCTCGTTGTTTCTCTTCCCACTGGGTTGGCAAAGCTTACCTCAGGTCTATCTCTATGTCTATCTCTTTGAGCTCCATGAGCTTGGGATGTTCCAGCTCCAGGATGTCCATAGGATACATTAGATCTTGGTTGGGGGAAAACAAATTCACCTTTCCAAGTGTAAGCGTGCCTATCATTTTTTGTAACCACAAAGATCCTATCTGAGGTGTGATCTAAGTAGGTCACTCTGCCTGGGCTATCAGGATCCTTGAACTCATATATCATGATTGTTCCCACCTCATTTGGCTGATTAGATTTATACCTCCAAAAGGCTTCATCAGACTCTCGGTTTAGGAGCAGATCTATGCTTTTATTGTCTTGGGGAATCCCCTCTGGTGTGATAATCCTAGTGAGAACAGATTTGCCTCGAGGGGTTCTAGGTTCTACACCCATGTTTCCTTGCTCCAGGTCACCTAAATTCGCTTCTGAGATCACATTCCCAAATTCATCTGTCCTATCTAGGTGACTGGTGACTACATATATTGTCCCTTCCTTGTCTAGGTATGCTCTGTTTTCAAACTTGACAGCTGGGTGCTCTAGTCCAATGGATTGGTCAGGGTTTTTAATCTGGACCACAGATCTTCCTAGGCCGTCCTCATAGATGCTAGCACCTAATCGGTTGGTCCTAAGGTATTCGAGTTGCGTCTTGTAAGGGCCTTCTACCCTATGTAAATATGGCACTCTGGAGCTTCCTGTAGGTCTCTCCATACCATGGGACATATCAGACTCGCTAGTCTCAGAGCTAGGGTAATACGAATGATGGCTCAACTGCTGGGCCCAAGACCCAGCAGCATGATTGACACTAGCCTCTAAAGATCTAAGACTTTGTCTATCTCTCCCTAGGTGTCGTCCTGATCTAAGGTTCATAAGCCCAATTGAATACTCCCAAATTTTCCCAAGTACACTTTGCATTGCTGAGTTCTTTTGTATTAGTCACTTGTTCTTTTTTAATTGCCCTTAGGGTTTCACTTCTTGTCTCTTCATCGCAAGGAACACTTAAAATTTATCGTGCTTTGAGTGTGGTCACTCAATTTAAGTTCTTTTCCCTTAGGTTGTTTCGCAATTGTAATCTCCTAACACTTGCACTTGAGTGATTAGATTTCTTGGACTTGGTCGTTCTTAACGTGTCCGTAATTAATCAAAACCTCTATCCGTACTTAGCCTATGCTAAGGATTGACAGAGGGTGTTGAGAATTTCCAACCTTGAGTTTCTTTCCTTGGTTGCCCTTGTATGCCCAGGAAGCGTGTTCCCAAGCTTGCACTTACTCTTGCTTTGAGTACCCTTTGATGCTCTCAAAGTACTTGAAAAGTCCCAAAGTTAGCTCAAGACTTAAATTTGATTGACAGACAGATCACTTTCATGCATGTAATTCACAGACCCAATTGCCTTTTGCCTCTATGGAAAACAATCCCAAGGGAAACTTAGTTTTCCTACCCCGGGATATGGTCACTTCAAATTACCCTATCTAACAATTCTGACATTATATCTACCATAACCTATGGAAGTTTTGGTTGTACTCCCCACGAGCTTTCCAACAAAACAAAAATCACTGCAATCGGATTTCATATGAGGAGCTTATGTCCGTTCAGGGTTTTGGGGCTAAAAGAGGATTTAAAACAGGTTGACCGGTAGACAGGACTTCTCAAAATGCTCTGGGTATAGGCCTCACAATGCTCTACTAACCCTTAAAAGTTCCCCACAATTTGCCAAAAAATTAGACCACTATTTTTTGCCCTAAAAAATTGTCCAAATTTACCCGTCAATCGCGTTCGCAAGCTCTCTCAATCTCGATTGATAGGTCAATCGCGATCGACGTGTCGGTCGCGATTGACAGGTCCATCGTGGCTGTCAATCGCGATTGATGGGTCCATCGCGATTGATAGGTCATTCGGCAAGTGTCCGTCGTGGTTTGTCGATTGCGATTGACAGAAAACTAAGGAATTTCAAAATTTTAAACACATATTCATGAAGCTCTAGGCCTATACATCACAGTTATACACTTTGTTTTGCAAAATAACCAACTTTTCTGTCGGTTGCGATTGATAGAGGTCAACGCCTCGGGACCTGCACAGTCAAATTTTTTTACCTGCTGGAGCTGGTGCAGCTGCTGGGGATGCTGGTTCCTACAGAAAATCTCACAAAAACACAGAAAATCACAAGCACACAAACGCTCTCTCGCTCTCTCTCACAAGTGAAATGAGGGAAATGGTATGGGTAGGGTGATATGACCAAAAACTAAATTTTTTTGCGATGATGGAGATGGATGTGGGAGATGGTGAGGATGATGATGGAGATGATACAAACAAAAGAAAATAGATAAAAGTGAAGAAAATACCTATGACTCCAACGCCTCAACTCTACGCCTTACCATCACACGCTCGTCCTCAAAGCTCGATCCCCGGCAACGGCGCCAAAATTTGGTGTAGCTCAGTGATGAGTAGCACCTCCTTTAATGTCAATCCGAGAAGACGTGAGGATGGTATGATGACCTCGAGCAAGTGAAAGCACAAGTGCGTGAGTGAGAAGCACACTAACATGCACACACATACACACACACGCGCACACAAGGCAAGACAAAGAGAGAGAAGCAATGGAGCTCTTTAGATTACTTTCAAAAAGCTCATACAATTTCAAATCAATTAGAAGCTAACCTCAAAAATGAGCTCTCTAGCTCTATTTATAGTTTTTGACTAGGTTTTGGCCTTGTCCAGACCAAGTGTCCGGCCTAGTTAAAAATTAGGTTCTCTGCCCTATTTGGAGGTTCAAACGGAGTCTAAAAAATGTGAAAACTGATAGGTAGGTACTTCTAAAGCTCCTCAAGCTGAAGGACTCCTTGGCTTGCACAAAATGGAGCTACAAAAATATGAAATGGTATTTACAATGGTTTTAAGTGATGAAAATCACTATTTTTGTAGGGATTTCTTCTAACATTTTGAAATACATTTCCTGGAGCTCCCTACTTGCTCCTTCTTCTTGTGTGCCCAACTCTTTGATGCCTGAAAAATTTAAATGGCCTACTTGCCAGATCTTCTTTGACTACTGTGTCTGCTTGTGATTTCTCTGCACTCCGACTCCCTTCGTAGGTTTCCTTGTCTTGTGAATCCTTCAGTTCCTTGACTACTGCCAACAGTATGTATAATGAGTGTGTATGCATGAGTGCATGTGTATGTGTGATGAGTGTGTATGCAAGAGTGGATGTGTATGTGTGAGGAGTGTGTATGCATGAGTGCATGTGTATGTGTGACGAGTCTGTGTGCATGAGTAATGCATGAATGCATGTGCATGAATGCATCTAAGTGTTAGTATGCATGAACATATGTGTTTGTATATACATTTGCATATTAATGTATGTTAGTCTATGTATATGAAAGTGTGTGTGTTAGCATAAGTGAGAATAGGAGTATTAAGAGTATGAGAATGAAAAGATATACATGTTAGAATGATGCATGATGTAGAATGATTATGATAGGGTGCATGAGCATGCAAGAGAATATATGAGCATGATTGCATGTAAATACATGTATGTATGAATTCATGTTTATATACATGTGCATGTGTAACTGATAAAATACCTAATTAAGACATGCATACGTAGATGCATTTGTAGCTACGTGATGAGTTAGTATGTATACATGCTTAAGTATATGCATGTGTGTATGTATATATGTATTTATACATATAAGAGAAATGTAAGATAACATGTATACATATGAATGCATCTAAATGAGTAATGCATGTGCATGTGTGCATGCATATGAGTTAGGTGCATAAGTTCAAGAAATGTATGTATGCATATGGAAGAGAGTATAATTGTAGTGCATAAATGCATGGTAATCATGGATGAAGTGTGTAAGCAAAATGAATGTATGAAAATGAATTAGTGTTTTATATTGATAAAGACATACTTATGTTTCTTTTCCTAATGTCTTTTGTAGAACAATTGAAGAAGGAATTGATGAGTAGTGACAACTTGATGAAAGTTACGAGCTTGAAGCTGCATTTTTGCAGCTTATCTTAGTTTCATTTTATCATATTCTGAAACATAAAATCTTGTACTAGGCTTTTTTATAAGGATTTGCATAGGAGTATCTTCAAATATCTATATTAGGACTTTTCTCAAGCACTTTTAGAGGATTATTTTAGTTATGAGATCTTAGTATTATCACTAAACAATTCAATTATCAATCAAATTATTACATTGCACTTTATTTCTCATGTCTACAAATAATGCATTTTCAAGTAAATCTTCTAGTAAACATAACATACATTCCTCTTTTATTTTCGAGACTCTCTTACCTACTACTATTGAAAGTACAACTACTCAATTCAACGAGAATGAGACTAGTGAAGAATTAATAGTAGAAGTAGTTAAAGATCGTGTTGTAGATGAAACTTTACACACTCTAGAATATGATCATTGCTTATCTAGAATTTTACCTTGGATTTCAATCATATTACCTGAACCCACCCTTAAACAGAAATAATAAATCTATTCAAACTGAAAATGACATGGTTGAACTTATTAAAGATAGAATAACTGACGAAGAATTAATCTTGCCATCAAATCTAGACGCTATTTCTAGGTATAGAGCTACACTTCCTTACGGACCATAGACTCATAGGCTAAACTTAAATAGGGTATTAAACCTTAGCTAAAAACTCTTCATAGACTAAAAGCATATCCTAGTTGCTAGAGTACGTGACCAAAACACCCAACGTGTAGTCACATAGAGAGGTTAACGTGAGTCAGTTTTGATGAGGGGTTGCCTATTTTCACACCCCTCGATAGATTTGCTGAACTCGATGTGAAACGTGATGCTAGGGTGGTTAGGATTTTTGGTTGTGTTTTCACTCTTAATTACAAAAGTTAAACTTTAGTTTCTTCTTGTATGTAGGAAAGTGGAGGAAGAAGTTACAAAGGCAAGTGAAGATCTTCCTGCTACCTACTCTTTTCCCTGGCTGTTGAGGGTTGTTCCATAAGGAACTGAGTGCCTCCATGGGAAGAGGGGTATTCAAGATGGAGGAGCTTCGTCACTTCTTCCCACCCCCCCATCAATAGATGAAAAGAACATTAATACACGATCACATTTAGTTTTGTACTTAGGTTTGATTTATTCGAAAAGTTTGTAAAGAATTATCATAGTGCACATTAGAACCTTCTGCATCAGTCCACTTCAAGTAAGGTGTTTATTCAAGTTCCTTTATTTTTGTACAATCACATCATAGTAAAAGAAGGATTATTTTCATTTGCACTAGAAATTTAGTCACATTATACTTGCATTTGAAAAGCGTTGAAACATCATTGCATTAAGAAAGATTATTTTTGTTTAAGCATTGCAAGCATCTTCATATTACATCTAAGGATAGTTTTATAAATTACTTGAAAAGACTTACTTTATTGCACAAAAAGAGTTTGATTTTAATAGATAGGCTTAGGTTTTTGTTATTACTTCTTTCCTACTGTATTAAAATCCAAAACATTTAAATTAAGAAAATTTATTTAAAATTTATAAAACCTATCTATACATCTAGTTTCATTAAATAAACCTTTGGGATTAAAACTTAAGGTTAGAAAATTAAAAGTAATTATAGAATTAAAAACTCTAGAAATAAAAAGAAATAAATTATAAAATCAAACTTTCAAGTAAAGAGATATATCAAGTTCAAGCTTAGATTAAAGTAAACAAGTTGAAAATATATTTGAGAAAGGAAAACATTAATGGTAAAAGCCTAGGATTTGGTAAAGCCAATATTCCTTACTTTATCATCTAGGGGGATAGGTTTAGATGGATTAGAGAAAGATTAGACCCTGCCATTAGAGATTTACTACTCCATTTGAAGCACGATCAAAAGCACAAGATAGAGGAAATGTTTAAGAACATGATGATAGAGAAACAAGGAACACACACTATTCAATCCATCTTAAGAGAAAAGGTAAATTTACTGGCCTAAATATCAGAGTACCTAGATGCATGTAAAGAGAAAGTCCAAATCCAAGGTTTATATGATGACGAATTAGTAAAGTATTTTGGTCGTGCAGTCTCTAGTTCTATACTAGAAAGCATTCAAGTACATGCTAATAAACCTTGGGAGGAGTTTAGGTAAGAATTACACAAGATGTTTTATCTTGAGGATTTTAGTCAACATAACCATGATGGATTTTTTGTGATGGGTAAACTCCTTAAAGAACAATGAGTCTCTGACTCATCTTCATGGGGAGTTCATTAGAAGATTTGCTCAACTCCCTAAGGAGGATAGAACTGCATTAAATCCTCATCTGATTACTCATTTCCTCAAGATATTGAGTCCTGAGGATAGAGCTGAGGTTGAGAGATGAATAAAAGAGCAAGGCAAAAGATAGTTCTTACTGATGACTGGGAAAAAGTGAAACGTGAAGTAGAGGTTGTTGGCCAAATAAAGCAACGACAATCTGTTTTGTATGCAAAACCTAATTCTTCTCAGCCTAGGGAAATACTTACTACAGGGCAAACTGATATGCCAATGCCTTCGGCTACGGCTACAACTAACAACGTAGTTGCCCCTAAAGCTCCAATCGAATTTCAACTAGACATTTTATGTACAAAAATTGAGAATGTTATGAATATGCAAGCATCTCTTTGCCCAATTAAATTATAAAGTATATTCCATGAGTTTAACCAAGCGTAGAGCTAGCAGTGGTGGCATAGGACAAGCAACACCCATAGAACCAGTTATGCCACACTATATTCCTCCTCATCCAATTTTTCAGCCAGCTCCACCTACTTAGTTTGCTATTCAACCACCTTTTCAAAGGAACTAGTAGAAAAAGGTGTGTTTGGTGTGATAGCTAGGAACATGCAATTTACGCTTGTGAGGAGTTAAAGAGTGCAAAGGAAACTTAATAAGTAGTGGAGATCGATAGAAAATTGTGTGACTTTAGGTCATGACTTCCTTTAGCCATTAACTGGGGCAAAGGAGGTATGAAAAAGTTGTATGAAAATTTAACGATCTCTAATGCAATTGCCAGTACCTTGGCTGCTAGATTAGAGCCAGCAGATGATAGGCCTCTTTCTATGACAAGCCAAAATCCCTATTCGATTGAGGCACTCGTGAGGGCTAGAGATGAAATAATGTGTAAAACAGAATGGGGATCTCTTATTGATCAAGCCTCTGTTTATTCTCACATTTTGAATGTTGAGGAAAAACAGAGATGAGATGATATGTAGGATGATATAGAGGAGGGAGATAGGAGTGTGACCAGAAGGCAGACGAGAGAAAATGAGAAGAAAAATGACAAAAAGGTACAATTTGAAGATACAAACTTAACTCAGAAAGAGAACAGAAGGATAATTAAAGAAGGGATGAAACCAATAGAGGAAAATACGCAATCACAAGAAAACCAGAATACCCCTAATAAGGATGAAAAGAAGAAATCTAAAAATAAAAATATGAAAAACGAACATAAAGATGAACAAAAACAAAGTGATGAAAAAGGGAAAAAGAAAGGGAGAAGAGCTCCACGAGCAATAATGATTTTGGAGCTCCAGAAGAAGAATGATGCTAGGGAAATCTTGAATGATATACTTCTAAAAAGTCGAGTAACAATGTCTCTTGAACAAGTGTTTTCAATAGCAGAACTTGAGTTCAAGGATAGTTTTATTCGAATAACTAGAAGGAGATGATTTCCACTACTCCAGGATGAAGATATGCTAGATGTAGTAGAGGAAACTCTAGCTATAAATGATGTTTTCACATTAAGTGATACTGAATATGAAGAAGAAGAAGATTTTATGATTGGAAGTGTGAATAGAAATATTTTAGGACCAATTCAACCTGATGAAGAAATCTTAAAAAGTGAAAGTAAATTTAACACAGCCTTCTAGGCATGAGAAATGCGAGAAGTGAAAAGTAGGATTGGAGATGAAAAAAATTCTTGTTTAGCTCTAGCTCTTATTGACTCAACTCAGAGATAAACATTATCTCAAAAAAAATTGTGATAAGTTTTGATGGCCAATTGATAAAGAGCATGGCTGGCGGATGAGAACAGCTAACAATGGCTTTGGGATTTTTTTAGATGCATGCACACATGTGCCTATAATGATAGGTGGTGTTCGAGAAGAATTTCACTTCTTTGTTCAAGATAATTGTTCGTATGAAGTAATTCTAAGGCACCCATTTATAGCTGAGGTGAGAATGGAAACAAAAGCAATGAATGATGGGTGAGCTTATGCAAGAATTCGATCCAAATCTGGAATCGATTCTTTGCAAGTCATGACAGTGTACCCAAATCATACAAGAAATAGAAAGAATTTATGGAGAAATCCCATTGACTCGAACACTCATGTGTGCGAAGATTCACAGGCTATTAGAGAATATGGGGCATATTATGACCAAAATTTATGTTAGATTCCACTATTGAGCAGGACAATAGTGGACATTGTTTTGATGTCTCCCCCAACGATGTGCATAATTTTGAAGACTTTTTTGTTTGTACTCCTACAACTAGTTTACAACTTACTACAAAAGAAAACCTTTGAAAAACATTCAGAAAAGGACAAGAAAAATATCTTAGAAATTTAGGATTAATTTTATCTGATGAAAAAATTGAGTGCATAATTGAACTTTCTAAAAGTACTTCTTTGTTAGAAGAGCTTGAGTCAGCTTCCCAAGAAAAGTAAGAATTAAAATTGATTATTCTTACTCTATTCAAGAATATGAGTTTAATCTTATTTTATCCTAGAACATGAAGTTAAGATAGAAACTAAATATAAGACAATCCATGAGTATCTGAGGATCCTCCACATAGAGACCGATCTAAGATAGGTCATACATTTTAATATAAAGGAAGTTCGGCATTAGCCTACTCTCCCGGACTTGAATTAAATAAAGAAAGAAAAGTACAAGAGAAGGGGACTAGTGCCCATGGGAACCCCCAAATCCCACCAAGTAGGGGAAGCTTTAACAGAGCTTAGATGGCGTTACAAAGAAGGTTAATCATCCTCTCGTCACCCTCATGCGGGGCCCACTTGGGTTTAAGCTTGTTATTGATCAAAAGGAGAACTTGATGATGCCTGAAGGGGGGGGATTTCTTGCAGTTAACAATCCTTTTGCCAAGGAGGAATAATGATTTCTCAATTGACCACTCCTTGGGGGAGTCACCGAAGTTGAGAGCACATCTTTCCCGCCAGATTTTCCATAGGACCTCCCCTCTGATGGCATTCCAGAGGGTCGCGGAGCAGCCGATCGCTTCTCCCAGCAGGGCTTGCTGCCAACTGAGATGTTTCTGAAGTCTAATTTTCATTCCAAGCGTCTGCCAGAGTCTGTTGGAGTTGGGGCAGGTAAAGAAGATGTGTGGGACATCTTCGATAGACCAGTAGCAGCGTTTGCACCAAGGAGAAATCCCACAAAGTTTGCTAGCTTTAAGGTTGGTCCAGATTCCATGATGAAGAATTTGCCATAAGAGGACAGACTTTTTGATTTCTATGAGGGGGTGCCAGATAGCCATGAACTTCATGTCCCATCGAAGCTGCGTCCATGACAGGCACCACTTCTTGTTGAGGTTAACCTGATAGTCAATCGTTTCTTTGATGTTTGGGATTTTTGATAGGCTATTCCCATTGTGCCATTTGAGACCAAGCGAGCTTGATGTGTCGTGTCCCATGAGAAGGCGAGTTTTGTGTCGATCCCAAGCAAGACATCTGCTTTGCAAAGTGTTCCATTCTTCGTACGAAATGTTGACGCAAGGGTCAATATCCTCGAAGTTGATCCAGCGGTTGGTGTCATGTTTCCAGAGATGTTTCCATTTTTTGAAGCCTTTGTTCCATGATTTCTTGGCATTTTGAATGTTCCAAGGTTCCACACTCCGGATGCCATGGATCGGAAACCAGATAGAGTCGTTTTGTCTGATACCGGCTGCCCACTTCCAGTCTTCACTAATTCTTGTGTAGCTTTTGACTTTATTCCAACTCTTCCATAGGGAGCATACGAGATTACAGCCTTTCGGGAAGACGGGGACTGGGGAAAGCAGCAGGGTCAAGATGTCGAGATTCTTCTAGTTTGGGAAACCCATGAGAGCCAACTCGTTCTTGTTTCTAAAGATCAACTTGGCCCACGAGGCCTCCCCATTGCTCCAAGCCTTAATCATCCATTTGGCTGCCAGTTTGTTAGCCATGCACCCAATGTCCAGGATACCAAGTCCCCCACTATCTCTAGGGCTAGTGCAGATAGACCATTTGATTTTAGGCACCCCCCTTCTATTGTGATCGCCCGTCCAAAGGAAGTTTCTACAACTAATATCCAATTTGGACAGATCTTGCTCTTTCGGTCTCCAACATGAAAGGAAATAAATGGTAGAAGAAAGGAGGAACGTGTTGATAACCATCGCACGACCAGCAAGATTGATTTGCATACCTCTCCAATAGTTAAGCTTGTTTTCGAGTTTGGCCAGCACCCAGTTCCACCGCTGTTCCATAGAGACGCCAAACCCCAAAGGGATCCCAAGAAGCCGAAAAATTTGGCCCTGTGGAATGATTTGACAACCATGATCAATGAGAAGGCCGGGCTGAGACCCCACAATAGCTCTAAAGGCGGTCTTAGAGTGGTTGATTACGGATCCAGAGGCTTCACAAAAGGGAGCAAGACACCTCCAGAACGTCTCAAGGCTGGCACTATCATTGTGAACAAACACGTTCATATCATCGGCAAAAAGTCTCATGGTGATCTGACTATGGTCGTGAGGCAAACGGAGGCCTTTGATATTACCAGCTTCCACCTGGTGAGCCACAAGCCTGCTAAGCTCCTCCATGGCGATGGCAAAGAGAAGGGGAGCCAATGGGCACCCTTGTCTGATAGATCTTCTAAGTTTGATCACCTTCGAAAGTTTGCCGTTAATGTTAATTTGGGTCGATGCGTTTTTGAGAAGGGTCGCGATCATCTTGGTGAATTTATGATTACATCCAAGATCTTGGAGCGACTGCAGAATATAGTCCCATTCAAGCCTGTGGTAGGCTTTATCAAAGTCAATCTTGAAGAAGACCACATCTTGTTTAGACTCATTTGCAAATTCAAGTCCTTCCCAAATATCAATAATGGTTTCCAAAATTGACCTGCCTTTGATGAAACCTTTTTGGTCCTCACTTAGCCACACTCTCAAGTGGCAAGAGATTCTGTTGGCAATGACTTTGGCGATGATCTTGTATCGTGTTTGGAGCATCGTAATAGGACGCCAATTCTCTATTCTGTTCTTTTCCTCTTTTTTATGAATTAACTTGATAATACCATTGTTGAGACAAGAAGGAAGTGCGCCGAACCTGAGCGCCTCCTGCCAAACCAGACGAAGAGGGGTGGAAACCACCAACTTGAAGGATTTAAGGAACTCGTTAGTGAGCCCGTCGGGTCCCGGGCTTTTACCGAGAGGGAGCGCATCAATGACCTCAATGATTTCTGCTTCAGATATAGGGGAATGTAGCAGGGAGCGAAGGTTGGATGGTATCCTGCGGGGGGAAACCCTAGATATGGCTGCCATACAGTCCCTTCTATGGTGGGAGAGGGGGTTCAAGGTCCCCAGGAGTCTCGTGAAGTGCCCTTCAATGATCCCAAGATTATCTTCTTCCGAAATGCATACATTGCCATTTAAGTCTAGCAATAGGGGACTCGATTCTCTGTTATGTTTCCTTTTAAGGATAAGGCTATTTTGGAAAGGGTGCCGAAAATGGTGCCCAAGTCTTTGAGGCATTTGCAGGTCATTCCACCTATTCAATGGGTGACCTGTTTCAAGATATGATCAGTTTCAATTAGCTATTGAAAGTAGAGATGTGACCACGATTAAAACTCCTTTGCGTCTAGTACATATGTGTACATTACCACAAGGATCAATGAATTTTGTGGCACACATGATGAATGCTATGAATCTGGTCCTACATGACTTTATCCCAAAAGTGACAATGCCTTTTGTTGATGATATTCAAATAAAAGGGTGTGTAGAAACAGAAAAAGATGAGACTATAGATTCATTAGGGTGTACAAAGAGAGAGAGAGAGAGAGAGAGAGATATTACCATGCATATGTATGATGTGTATGAATGCATATATGTATGCATGTTGTATGCATGTATGCATATGTATGAAGATGAATGTATATGCATATGTAGTGTGTGCATATGCATTTAGGAGATGTGATGAGTGCATGTGCATATGTAATGTATGCATGTTGTATGCATGTGTGCATATGTATGAAGATGAATGTATATGTAGTGTGTGCATATCCATTTAAGAGATGTGATGAGTTCATGTGCATATGTAGTGTATGCATGAGTGCATGTTGTATGCATGTATGCATATGTATGAAGATGAATGTATATGCATATGTAGTGTGTGCATATGCATTTACGAGATGTGATGAGTGCATGTGCATATGTAGTGTATGCATGAGTGCATGTTGTATGCATGAGGGCATGTTGTATGCATGTATGCATATGTATGAAGATGAACGTACGTGCATATGTAGTGTGTGCACATGCATTTAAGAGATGTGATGAGCGCATGTGCATATGTAGTGTATGCATGAGTGCATGTTGTATGCATGTATGTATATGTATGAAGATGAATGTATGTGCATATGCATTTAAGAGATGTGATGCGTGCATGTGCATATGTAGTGTATGCATGAGTGCATGTTGTATGCATGTATGCATATGTATGAAGATGAATGTATGTACATATGTAGTGTGTGCATATGCATTTAAGAGATGAGTTGAGTGCATATGCATATCTAGTGTATGCATGTGTGCATGTCGTATGCATGTATGCATATGTATGAAGATGAATGTATGTGCATATGTAGTGTGTGTGTGTATATGCATTTAAGAGATGTTATGAGTGCATGTGTATGTGTGATGAGTATGTATGTATGAGTGCATGTGTATGTGTGATGAGTGTGTATGCATGCGTGCATTGTATTAAAGATGAATGCATATGCATGAGTGTATGTGTATGTGTGATGAGTATGTATGTATGAGTGCATGTGTATGTGTGATGAGTGTGTATGCATGACTGCATGTGTATTAAAGATGAATGCATATGCATGAGTGCATGTATATGTGTGATGAGTGTGTATGTATGAGTGTATGTGTATGTGTGATGAGTATGTATGTATGAGTGCATATGTATGTGTGATGAGTGTGTATGCATGAGTGCATGTCTATTAAGAATTAATGCATGTGCATGAGTGCATGTTTATGTGTGATGAGTATGTATGTATGTGTGCATGTGTAAGTGTGATGAGTGTGTATGCATGAGTGCATGTGTATGTGTGATGAGTGTGTATGCATGAGTGCATGTGTATGTGTGATGAGTGTGTATGCATAAGTGCATGTGTATGTGTGATGAGTGTGTATGCATGAGTGCATGTGTATGTGTGATGAGTGTATTTGCATGAGTAATGCATGAATGCATGTGCATGAATGCATCTAATTGTTAGTATGCATGAACATATGTGTTTGTATATACATTTGCATATTAATGTATGTTAGTCTATATATATGAAAGTGTGTATGTTACCATAAGTGAGAATACGAGTATTAAGAGTATGAGAATGATGAGATATACTTGTTAGAATGATGCATAATATAGAATGATTATGTTAGGGTGCATGACCATGCAAGAGAATGTATGAGCATGATTGCATGTAAACACATGTATGTATGAATGCATGTTTATATGCATCTGCATAAGTTTAAGTGCAAATATACATAATTAAGAAATGCATAAGCAGATGCATTTGTACCTAAGTGATGAGTTAGTATGTATATGCATTCCTACATGCTTAAGTACATGCATGTGTGTATTCATATAGGTATTTACACATATAAGAAAAATGTAAGTTAACATGTATACATATGAATGCATCTAAATGAGTAATGCATGTGCATGTGTGCATGCATATGAGTTAGGTGCATAAGTTTAAGAAATGTATGTATACATATGGAAGAGAGTATAATTGTAGTGCATAAATGCATGGTAATCATGAATGAATTGCGTAAGCATAATGAATGTATGAGAATGAATGAGTGGTTTATATTGATAAAGACATACTTATGGTATTTTTACTCATTTCTTCTGCAGAACAATTGAAGAACGAATTGACGAGCAGTGACAACTTGACAAAATTTACGAGCTTGAAGCTACATTTTTGCCGCTTATCTTAGGTTCATTTTATCACATTTTGAAACATAAAATCTTGTATTAGGCTTTTTTATAAGGAATTGTATAGGATTATCTTCAAATATCTGTATTAGGACTTTTCTCAAGGACTTGTATAAGATTATTTTAGTTTTGAGATCTTAGTATTATTACTAACAAGTTCAATTGCACTTTATTTCTCATGTCTGCAGATAATGCATCTTCAAGTAAATCTTCTAGTGAACATAACATACATTCCTCTTTTATTTTAGAGACTCTTTTACCTGCTCTTATTGAGAGTATGACTACTCAATTCAACGAGAACGAGACTAGTGAAGAATTAATAGTAGAGGAACTAGTTGAAGATTGTGGTGTAGATGAAACTTTACACTCTCTAGAATATGATCGTTGCTTATCTAGAATTTTACCTTGGATTTCGATCGTATTACCTGAACCTCAAAAGAGTGAAGATTTGTTCCCTCCACCCTTAAACAAAAATAATAAATCTATTCAAATTGAAAACAATGTGGTTGAAGTTATTAAAGATAGAATAATTGACGAAGAATTAATATTGCCATCATATCTAGATATTGTTTCTAGGTATACAGCTGCACTTCCTTACCAACCATAGACTCATAGACTAAACTTAAATAGGGTATTAAACCTTAACTAAAAACTCTTCACAGACTCAAAGCACATCCTAGTTCCTAAAGTACGTGATGAAACACCCATCGTGTAGTCATATAGAGAGGCTAACACAAGTCAATTCTGATGAGTGGCTGCCTCCTTTCACACCCCTTGACATCATAGTAAGCACATTAAGGTGCATTATCATTATGTTAGGGAGAGTTTCTCTTTTGCAGAGATCAGCTTGGCATATGTGCCCATGGCAGAGAACATTGCACACCTTTTTACAAAGGCTCTGCCTAGGGAGAAGTTTCAAGCTTTTTGCGAAGCTTTGGGCTTACTTCCTTCTGTGGATTGATTCCACATAGCTTGGCATTTCCTTATACATGAGTGCCAACTCCTTGTTCAGGATTTCTTGATATATTTAGGTGGTGATGTGCGTCAACACTCTAAGACCACCACGACACTTTTCTCCCTCGTTAGGAATTTTTCCCCCCAACTTGTATATATGCCCATTGCCTAAATGGGCTACTTATCTTTGTACATTCTAGTCGTAATACATTGAGTATTGTCTGTTGTGCTCCAAGCTTCTTCTTCTTCCTTGTGATGTTTGTGTGCTTCTGCAAATGTCTAATTCCAACATTTAAATCTAGAAGTTTTGATTTGCCCTTGGGATAAAAGAATCCAAATATTCGGGCACCACTCAAGTAGCGAAACATGCATTTAACAGCTTGCCAATGCTTGATACCTAGGCAATGCATAAACATACTTATCTATGAGACAACAAATTGAATATCTGGCCATGTAATGCATAAGTAAATCAAGCATCCACCAACCTACTGTTAGAGAACAACATCAAATGCATCTCCAACATCATGAAGACTCAATCGTAAACATATTTCCATAGGAATGGCAATAGGTTTGCAATCATCAAGGCCAAAATCTATAATAAAGTGTCAATATATTTTGTTCTTGACGAAATGCTATTCCACCATCAATATGCATAAAATGAATGCCGAAATAATGATGCAGATGCCCAGATTTGACATCTCAAATGAAACATGCAAATCAACCTTAGAATTAGCAACATGCTTCTCATGAGGACTAGTGAGTAGCATGTCATCAAGATAGACAACAATGATCAGGAGCACATCATTTGCATGCTTACCATATAAGGTACTCTTTGTTGCACTATTCTCAAAACCAGAATGTATCTTTTCGTACCAAGCATGTGATGCTTGCTTCAAACCATATAATGCCTTTTTCAACCTACACACTTTGTTTTCATGGCCTTGCTGCACAAAAACTTGGGCTTGAAAAACATACACTTGTTCATGCAAATTACCATTCAAAAATGTAGTTTTAATGTCCAACTCATGTATGCTCCAACCATGATGAGCTGCAAGTGCACAAATGCTAGGAACCATGTCAATCAACATGTAGGAGCAAAGGTCTCATCAAAATCAATGCCTCTTTCTTGAGCATAACCCTTTGCACCAAGCCTAGCCTTATATCTATCAACTGTTCCATCAAGCTTATGATTTAGATTGTATACCCACTTAGTGCCAATGGCCTTCTTGCTAGGAGGCAAGTCACATAAAGACCAAGTACCATTTTTCATAGTAAATCATATTGTGATTGCATAGCAGCTATCCAATTTTCTGAATTTTGTGCTTCAATGAAAGGAAAAAGGTAGCCATAGCATAGCAATCGGATGCAAAAGAAGCACTAATAGAGCCTAAACAAGTATGGTATGATAGAGGTACATCTAATTTGCTATCTTAAGAAGTGTGCACCAGCCATTTTGGCATAGCTTTTACATCCTCAATGTCAACTCTCTCATCATGTTTCTTAGCCTTTATAGATTTCATGTCAACATGTGATAAAAAGAGGCATGAGAGTGTCATACATATCTTTGGAGCTAACTAATATCTCCTTCGTACATGAAAGCAATGGGTGAATTGCATCTTCCATAGAAACAACATCACCCCTAACCAAAATGCATTTTGTCTTTGAATGATATAGTCGATAGCCTTTGCTTAGACAATTATACCCAACAAAAAATACATTTCACTAGTTTATCATCCAATTTCCTATGTTGTTGTTTAGGCACTAATGCATATGCAAGACAACTAAAGACATGCAAGTGAGCAAGAGAAAGCTTGCGAGCATGACAAGCCTCATATGGAGTGATAGACTACAATGCTTTAGTGGCACACCTATTAAGTACATATGATGCACACATAACTGCCTCAAGCCTAAACCTATGTGGTAAAGTGTGACTCTTGACCATAAACCTTGCCATCTCCATAAGTGACCTATTTGTTCTTTAAGCAACTCCATTCTATTGAGGTGATGGAATTCTACACTGATGTTTTATCCCATGTTCAACCAGAAATATATTAAAATTAGAAGACATATATCCCCCTATTAGATGGAGGGTGCCCATTTTACATTCTGGTAGGTTTTCAACCAAAACCAAAAACTATTTGAAGCACATGCTCTTCGGACTTTTCCTTCAGTGGATATACCCATGCATGCATGGAAAAATCATCAATGAAAGTCATAAAGTAAAGATGGTTTCCACAAGAAGGTTTCTACGTAGGAACAAAGACATCACTGTGGACAAGATACAATTTTTGAATATCTCGACTAAACCATATTTTGGGAAGGAGGAATGCTCCATTTTGCCCAAAATAAAACCTTCATAGGCATGTTTACTAGGTGCTTGAAGTTTGGACAAAGAGGATACCATTTACAATCTCTATAGGCATAGTAAACTAGGAAAATTCAGATGACCAAAGCGTCCATGCCAAAGCTTTGCATCTAACATGGCTTGACAATCTTGAACTTCACATGTTGAATCATTCACAGATTTTGCATAATCTATGAGCTTATAAAACCCATGGCATAAAATGCAAGAGTGAATAATGATGTCACCATTTGATAGATCATGAGTTGTACATTTCGCATCAATAAATTTTATAACCAAGCCAATCTTGGCGAATGCTGAAAATCATAACAAATGTTTCTTGATCTATGGCACAAATAAAGCACTTGAGAATGTAAACAAACAACCATCAGTAGTAGTGAGAGTGATCTTACCAACTCCAATAATAGGATAAGAGGAGTTGTTGATGCATGTGAGAATATTTCCTATAGGGGTAGCCTTAAGTGAAGTAAAGAAACTATGCTATACGATAATATGTTTGTTAACCCAACTACCAAAGTACTAAAAATCTGAGTCTACTGCAAACATTCACTATTAATGAAAAAATGGATCATAAGTGCAAACAATAGTAAATGCTCATTTTTCA